>LQNS02278070.1:15108619-15134599 GCA_001587735.2 Parhyale hawaiensis
GTTAATCATCTGTTCCTCCCAACATACCTAACAATCCCTGTAAATTTCATCCAAATCGGTTCATAACTTTTTGAGTTATCCTGGTGACAGACAAACAGACAGACAGACAGACAAACACGACGAAAACATAACATCCTTGGCCGAGGTAAATATGCGATATAGCTTATGCCAGACGGGCTCGAAAACTCCATCAAAAATACCGCCTTGCATCTACCGCGCTCAGAAGAAAAATTATCATCGCCACACCAAACAGTACTGAGCTAGATTTCAAGGCGAAGCGAGATTCAGAAAATATGGTATTTCCACCTTTGAACATATATGTATTTCAGAACCTATATTTGTCACCGTTATTCCAAGAGCAGAAATTTAATGGGATCGAAACTTGTTTATCAGGAGATGAATTTTCTCCTATTCAAATCCTTAACAGCGTGACGGAGAGACGGTCCAACCGAGAGAGAGAGAGAGAGAGCGACCAACATCTGTGTATTATTATTATAGTGGATTGTTGATTCATTCTAGAGCAAATGTTATGTCAGTGAAAGTCGATTTTAGTACTGCAGTTGTAAGTAACCAGGGAAAACCATACAAATGTATACATCTACTAAGGAAAGAAACATATATTCCCAATCAGAAATTTTAGGTTAAAATAGCGATAATTATGAGCGGAAAGGTTGAAATATAGCAAAATACCAGCGTTTTTCCGGAGAAAATAATTTTCAGTGGAATTCCAACCACAAATCAATGGAAACTATATGTGGAATTCCTCATATACGATTAAGGGTGAATTATTTTCATAGCCATGGTAGGTTATCAACGGATTTCCGTACGCCCGGTCATGAATGGAATTCCCTATTATTTTGGGAAGAATTTGCATGGATTGCCATGGATTATGACATGGCTAGAATTCCCAACATAATCGACCAAATTTAATTGTGTGACGATAAGTTTCAATGCGGAAAAATCTATAAATGCATATTATATTGCAAAAATTGTGCACATTTTCAGTTTTTTCTTTCCTGTCAATGAATTGCAAAAACTTGCAATGTGTGTATGGACGCTAACCGCTAACCGCATTTTTATCTATAGTTTCCTGATTTTTTTCAACGCTCCGCTACTTTAGCGTAGTTACCCATCATTTTTATTTGTTTTTTGTATCCTTGTGAAACAGCATTGCAATCTTTGATCAAATATTGACATTCATTTTATTGTTTATTCAGTTCATGTTTGGAAAATTTCATCAAGAAAATATTCCCATTAGCTGTATGTAAAATAACGTCAAGTTTTTTGTAGTATTTAGCCTTACCTACACAGACAACGGGTACGACTAAAAATCATCATTGGTTTTGTAACTTCCTCTAAGTTGTGTAGTATGGCTGTATCCCAGCATAGAGTTAAAGAAGTTGTAAATAAACTTGCTTAAAGTGAACAGACTGGCTCAAGCTCTTGCTCTAGCAGCGTTCATAAGTTTGAGCTTTTGACCATTCCGAGCTGTAGGCCTAACACGCACGTATAAATTAAACTATTTTTTATTATTTGCATAAGCAACTAGTCATCAGCAACCTAAAGCAGGCAGCCAGTGCTGATGCGATTTTATATCGGAAATAATTTACAGATGGCAATATAGGTGAATAGGGAGAGAAATGCTATTGGCGAATACGGGTGGCAGAAGGTTGGGTAAGTATGGAAATATCTTTCACTCCTTAATTATGTTTGGAAACCTTGGAATTGGCCCAACCATTATGGTTAGAAAGTACCACATAAATGCCGGTGATAAGGATGATTTGCAATCAAGCTCGACAATAATCATAGTTGTTTTCTCTGATAATTTCTGACAGGTTTACACTTATTTACAGGAAGAAAAATACAAATCTACCAGGAACGCTATAACTCTATAAACATGTTTAGTAAATATATAAATCTACAATCAAATGGGAAAATATATCAATTTGTAATCTACTGGGAAAAGATGCAAATCGATTTGCAAATCATCTGGGGGACACATAAAAATCGACAAATCTATTGTTGGAAATGCTACGTAGTCTATCTACTCTGATAATATATTACGATGCAGTATCGCTGACAAGTAAACCCAGTCATTTATATAATGCACAAAAAAATGCATTACTTTATTCTACAACGAATTAAAAAAAATATTTTCCATGGCACGTTGCAACTCCATTGAGACAGAAACCCTTTGCTGGTGAACTTCAAATTCGAATCTATTCGCTGCCGAGCAAATCGGTTCCGTTTTGCTTCGACATGAAAGCAATTCTCGGAAATTTCCACATGTCGATCTTGTGGCGATGTTTCCCTCGCCAACCTTTTGTGCTAAGGCTTTGAACAGAGGATGCTTTCGGAAAATGATGCGATCTCTGTTTTCTGAACCAATTCCGCGTCATTCATAGAAATACCAATGGATGCGCTTCTTGTTAACGATATCAACACTATTTCGTAATCCAGTTCTGCGTCATTCATAATACACAAATGCATGACACGGACGTTTCTTGTTAACGACATCATCAAAGTTTCCCAATCTAGTGCTGTGCCATTGTCTTTCAAAAACGAATGAATGAAAGTAACGTATCTTTAATTGCCAACAAAATTCCAGTAATAAAGACCAAAGTATACAAATAAATAAACTTTCAAGTAACTTTACGTGTTTAAATGTTTGCCTGACATACTTACTTTACATAGCCCATAATGCACATTACATTTAGTTCGACAGCTGCTGATGCCCGTACTTGCGACACGTCAATCCCCAAGATTTCACTCATTTTCGATTCGGTGGCAGCCTATAGCCCTTGTATTTTGCCTCAACGTGTGCGGAGTTTCCTGTGATGCAAAGGCAAAAGTTATAGGGCCGCCACCGAATCGAATATGAGTGAAATCTAGGGGATTGACGTGTCGCAAGCACGGGCATCAGCAGCTGTCGTACTATATGTAGTATGGACATTGAAGACACTTTGTCAGTCTTGATAAAACTTGGTTACATATTCTTTGACCTTTTGTTTTCAAAATTTGAACCACTTCAGTGGGAAAGGCAGTATTATTTCGTTCAATAGTGACAAAAAAATAAAATGTTTACAACGCGAGTTTTTATACCATTCGTTCTCGATCCTTTATTTAACCTTTTTCTTTGTCTAGTGCATGCATATTTAAGACTTGCAAAGTAGTGAAATGCTGCCAATAACAAAATCTCTTTTAATGATAGCGAACCATCTCGTTTTCTCATCTGGAGGCAGTGTCCAATATATGTATTAGGGACACAGTACCCTGAGGAGGTATTCATTCTGTGGCTACCATATAACGATAAGATTCCCAGCTAGTTTGCCTATAGATCTATGTGCATAAAAAGGTGGCACATGACGATACTGTCCGATAGAAATTAGGCGGGAGATTTTCTCATACCGCTTGGTAGGTCATAGAAATACGCAAAGCATGATTGAGTTGAACGATAAGTATTGTAGAGCACCCGCTGCAGTTTTTTTTTACATCTAGCAGTGTTGAATAGTTGTCACTCATTGAAAAATACAGCACGGTGCGCAAAATTAATCGCACTGCACCACCTGTTAGCTTTCCAGGCTTCAAACTCGCACCAACGATCTATGAGAAGTTGGCCTGCATTAATTAATCAAAGAGGCAAGCCACTATATATATATATATAAATATATATATAGAGGTGCCAGATATCACGCACCCCTATTAATCTCATTACCGTATTGGCACACCTCGTACAAAGCTGCCATATAACTCTGCTCTATTTGGGCGATAGAGATCGGTGTGATTTTAATGCGTATATTTATTTTTTCTTGTTGTGATGGGTAAATGAAGTAATAATTGGCACAACGCAATTACTTTTAGAGCTTTTATTGCTGCTCCATTTTGCCATTGCTGCAAAAGGTTATTAAAGTTTTCACTGCGGTAGACGTTAAGTCTCACATCGTTGTGAGTCAAGCTTGCTATATGTTTAGTCTAATAACGTGACCCTGGCGCTGTCCCGAGCTTCTTTCTGACTGACAGACTCAATTTTCTCGAAAATTAGTAAGCCGAAGACGTCAAGGCATGAAGTGAAGCATCCGTCGAACACGCAAATCGCCTACCACAAATTTTTCCCGGTTTATTAGACGCTCAACTTACTACATAGTAAGATGAAGCCGCCAAGTGACGCATGGCTGAAACCACAAATCACCTGCAACAAACTTTTCTCGGTTTACCAGGCACCTGAAGTTCTGGCCACGTGTAAAATATATCCTACTGTATTTTACTGTAAAGTTTGAACTTCCCATGGGACACCTTGTGTTACTGACAGTCTGGTAGGTTTCTACTCTATGCTAGTCTGTTCTCCACCTCTACCTGTGCTTACCTAATGCATCTCTAGAACCATTTCATAAGAATTTGGAACATTCCATTGAGAATCACGGGCGACCGAGCGCCGAACTGCACCACATTGGTTTTGTAACCAATATAGAAACCTCGAACCAAAAATAAACCACCCCTGGTGATGCAAGAAAATATCTACTATAGCAAGAAACGCACATTCACCAACACAGGTCAGTGCTGTGAATCCAAAGTCAAATTTTACCGATTTTTGTATAATTATTTGCCCTAAAATTCGATTGTTCCCGCCACTTTTGACCTATGCTGACGAATTTGTGTTTTCCTCTGATAAATACATTTTCTTTTTGCACACAATGAACATTTTACTTATTGTCTGTTTTCCCTCTGTTCGTAAGAAAAATTTTGTAGGAGTTTCATCAAGCAACCATTAGGCGTATTTGTCAGTTCGAGAAAACCCTCATAATTGTACAGTTTGATCTACGAAATTCGTTGTAAATGTCTGCTCAAAGACACTTAAACTGCTTCGACATTTCATTTCGTGCATGTCTTCCTCGCTTTTTTTGTCATTTCCAGTCATAATATATTTAGAGCCCATAAAATGTAATAACATATAATTCATACTAAGTTTGCCTTCAGCCGTACTACCAGACGTTCGATAACACGTCCTATCTATGATAAATGTGATATTCCTAAACAGAAAGACTATGAGGAAGACAAAGACGAGATGTCTTTGAAATGAGGAGCGAGAGAGCCGAGTTTGTACGAGCGTGACCAAAACATAGCCACAATATTGATGTCAATCAGTGAATCCAACGACTTACTCGTAGAAGCTAAGGAACTGAAGCGTGATTGGCTGCGCCTGGCTGTGACGTAATGCAAGGTTTTGCCTAGATAACGGGAAAAGTTGTGGTCTATCCTAGGGCTGGGCAAACTACGGCCCGCGGGCCACATCTAGCCCGCTAATCTATTCACTTGGTCCCGCCGAAAGATTTTGGGTTTTTCAGTATATTAACCCTATTTGTTCCACGTGTAAGTTCACAATACAGTTGTTCACTACTTCATTTCTGATGGACTACGCGCTACCAAATTATGAATTTAAATATGAACACTGTATGTCTTATTTCTGGTTATGGTTGATTTGCATGCATCGGGTGCTGGTCAGGCCCGTCTGTAAATTGTTTAAAGTTCATGAGGCAACTTGATAGAAAGGTTTGCCACCCCTGGTTTACCACTTTCTTCCACATAGAAATACTTATAAATGAAGTGTAAATTTGCGTGTCTTTACGAAATTTTTGCGCTAGGAAATGGCTAATTGTGAAAGTACAGTAACTCATGAAAGTCGCAGTACTATCTTCGTTGGAATATGCATCGTTACTGTACTTGTCAAATTAGTCCTCCAATTTCATACTGCCCAATGTTGGATCTGGAATTAATCTCCGACTTAAAATAAAATTCAGCTTCGGAAATTATATTTAATTCCACTGTCGCTCTAATTAAGAACTTGAGTCACTTTAGCGCATTCAGTGCATCGTTACATCTGAACTGGGTATGAAAAAATTAATAATTGAGCTAACGTGGATTCAATTTAATTTAATACTGCTTGGGTATAAACCAACACGCATGTGTTTGCACGAGGTATCTTTTCGTATTTTTTCTTAGCATTAATATCAACGAAAATTTCGGCCTTAACATGTTGCCTTATATATTTATTTATTAAGATAATAATATTCAGGGTTCATCTTTCCAGCACTAAGAAAGTCAGGCTGATTAATTACGTCATTTACCCTTCGCTGTTGGTTCCTTTAGTTGGCAAGCTGGGAGGGTAACAATCTAATCTTCTTAGCTTCAAGTGGTCCTGCAAAGACCATTAATTCGCTACCTACGAACAAGTTTCCGGCGGTAATCACAAACTGATTGGGCTCGAAACGAGTTAAAAGTCATTCCTGTGGCTGTTTCAAGAGGAATCACTTTGTGACTATTCCCTGAAACTGCATCCCACTTAAGAGGCAAATCAAAAGGCAACGATTAAGATTTCGGACATGTTGAAGCTCTGGGCCTAGCGGGCAGTTATCTATGTGCGGTACGAGTCTGTATATTTGTTTTCAAGTAGAAGTCTATGGTTAAGCTTAGTCTGTGATAGACTACAGCCGTGCAATTCTCTGGGATATTACGGGCATTTGTCACACAATCTGCATATCCCTGAAGAAATTCTACAGTGAACTTGGCTTCTCTATTATCCCACAGCTCGCTAATCGAGTGTTTCTAAACTGAACGGAGTATCGCTTTGCTTAACCCGCTGGCAAAATGTATATCACTCTATGTATAAATGTTTTTTTTTTTTTGACACATTCTTTGCATTGCTGCATAATAATGTTAACTTGCCTGTCTCGTGGAAAAACATCAACGTGAAGTGTAACATGATTATATGACACGATATGAGAAAGAACGTTAGCATTCCCGTATTACCACCAGAACATTTAATATCGTTGACAATAACAGAGGGCAGAAATTTCATTTCTTTCTAAATTGAAGAAAGTAAAGTCAAATGCGGTAACTGAAATTATTACAGAATGCATGCAGCAGTATAAAAAAATTGCGTTGAAACTAGTAGTAAGAAATATTATAATTACATTAATATTATACGGATCCATACTACGGTATATTAATATTACTGTCACTCATATCACTGCAGTCAAGCAGAGCCCTGTAATTACAAAAATCAGTGCCCAGAAATCAACTGACACAATCTTTTCAATCTTTTACAGTCAAAAGCCAGTCATATTAACGGTAGCAGTGGACCTTACTTGCTGCACAGTTGTGCTGAAGGTCCAGGAAACGATCCCCAGGCCAGGTGAGCGATCTTTGAGCAAAGCGCTCGGCGCACTGAATAAGCGAACTTGCTTGGTGTGCATAGCTACCTTGAGGATACTTACTTTATGGTAGGGGGAGGGCATGGTTTAGCAGCTCGTGGTCAGCTGCAGCCGTACTTACTCCTCTGGGGCCAGTTGGCCTATATCTGCCGCACGAACCAGTGCGCGCGGGCGTCCCAGGGGAGGGTGCAGTCAGTAAAATTCACTCTACCTTTACTGTAATAGTTATTTAATCATTACCCAGACATTGACTGCAAAAAATCTTTGTAGTCGCAGCTCTGTAATAGACAACTGCTAAAACAAAACTGTCACTAATCTCTGGGCCCAGAAGATGGTCATAAAAATCATAATTACTGAAAAAGACAAGAGAGTCATTAGGAAAAAAAACTCACCGGTACTCTTCACAGCGTAAGGCAAGTTCAAAATTCCAGCTCCGGCGATTTCAGCGACGATGAAGAGTGCGGCAACGAGGGTGCCGACCCCATTCGGCCGTCCGGAAATATCGGTGAAACTCGGGAAATTTTCCGACGTTGCTGAACCTTCGACTTGTGGCCAATAAGGCGACTCCGAGACATCGTGGGGCCGAACCGAGTCGAACGACTTCGACGAATTTTCGATAACCGACTCTTCATTGCTCCCCATTCTTTATTTATCTATCTATTTATATTCTTTACTATAAGGCGAGTTGGTCTGAACTGAATGCGAATTGAATTCTCTGGATTCACTTGACAAGGAAAAATGTAGTTACTCTGAGGGATTTGCTGCAAGCAGGGACAATTTTACTCTCGAAACTTACATTACTTCAAGGAAACAAGCCGTAATTATAACAGGAAACATACATTTTTCCCCTTGGGAAGGTATTCGTGTGTTAGTACTATTGCGGTGCTAGTTCGGTAGACTAGTTTCATACTAGTTTGATGTCTGATGGCACAGAGCCTTGCAAACTCAGTTACAAATGTATAGCTGTAGTAGTATTAAGCAAAGAATGTACATGGCGTTTTATGATATGATATATGATCATTTATTTACTTAATTTATTTGAAAAAATAATATAGACAAGCGAGCTGTATAAAAGTCACCCACGTGAACGGTTTTGCTGCCTACATAAAATGCGCAACTCCATTGAATGAGTTATGCTTTCCAATGAGTTTCTAATTCCATGGGCTACGGTATGCAGTTGTACGCCCAAACTTTGAATGAACTCTCGGACTTACACAGTGAAAGTTGGTAGCCAAGATGCTGGTGGAAAGTACTCAAGCTAGAATTGGTACCTAGCCTATAGGCTCTCACTCCATAACTCGAAATATATTTTTCAAACCTCAGTATCATTGGAGCACTTAAAAAATCAGCCATTATATGGCTGTAACGTAACAGGCTCGTTGTGTCAACTTTTGTGAGTAAATTTAAATATGGGAATTACCTAATTGCCGAACTAACTGTATTTCCGAACAAATAGCAGGTATGCCACTTCTCTATTTTCGGTATTTCTGATGAAAATTGTAACGGAATTTGAATGAAGGTGCGTTTAGAACGATATTTAGAGGAGCGGAAAACTGAAACAGTGGAAATTTTATTAAAGTAAATTTAACTGTATCCGGCGATACGCAATATCACGATGCGTCGCTCTACCTGCCACTGCCGCCATCTTGTCTCCGAGGTTGCAGATTGGCGTTTTTAATGCCAGGTTAGGTTAGGTTGCGTTAGGTTAGGTTGAATTAGGTTAGGCTAGGTTAGGTATTGTCGGTATTTCTGGTGTAAAATGCAATGGAATGAAATTTGACAGTATGCGCTTTAGGATGATATTTAGAGAAGCGGGAACTAACCCAACGAGGCTTGTTTTTTTTAGGTTCGCTTAGTTTCCGCTCCTCTAAATGTCATTCTAAACACGCCTACATTCAAATTCCTTGGCAATGTCCACCAGATATACCGTAAATAGGGAAGTGGCATGTCTGCAAATTGACCCTTTTTCCGAATAAACAGTTATATTTGATAGGTGAAAATAATAATCCCATCAAACAGTAACTGTTTGTTTGGAAATAGTGTTATTCGGCAATTGGGAAATTCCCCTATGCATCCTGCTCATGTAGTGGAAGGGTCCGAAGAAAATAAAAATTCGGTTACCCATAGCAACTTTTGTTTTCTATTAACAAAATAATAGAAAATACTCCTAACCTCCTAAGGGTAACCTCTGTAAACTTTTACAAATTGTTTACTCAAGTTTATACAGTGCATTAACACTTTTTTTTTTGTTCACTGATAGTATTTCGATTCTCAGTTCAAAATTAATTTGGGTATCAATATTAAAATGCCATATTTCAATAGTAATCATAAACTTTACTGTAATGCTAATGAACTGATATCAAGAAATTAGCTGTGGCGGTGAAAAATTCATTCGGCTAAAACTGGTTCACACGTTAACCAATTGAACTAGTTTTCTCCTTTGAGAACGTGCAGCTGCGTCAATTTAAGTAGCGGAGAAGTGCACAGATAACGGCTGGTACACACGTTAGCCACATGAATGAGTTTTTTGTCTCCGATTCCGTGTCCATGTCCATTTAAAGGGTACACACTTGAGAAGAATTTTGAGTAATACTTCCCTCCAAGTCGGGAGAGATATTTAAACTAACGACGGTTGCTGAGCACACTGAACTGACGGTTAACATTTTCACACCATTTTTTGGCAAACTCGAACTTTGCTATCGAGCTCTCGCTTAAACGTTCGGCCGTTTAGCTGAAGAAACTCCTTGTTTTACTAGAGCGTGTACAGGCACTAAATTCCAATTTACTCTAGATTTGAAGAGCTAATCGAAACTTTCTTTGTGGCACTTGCCGAGCGAAGTGACTTTACGGCGACTCAATTAATAGCAGCGGCCCCTAATTTCCGCGGCGATTCTGGCGACCACTGCCTTGTATACTATGTTAAGTTAGGTATGTTAGGGTTAGGTCAGGCACGTTAGGTTAGGAGAGTGTTAGACGAGGTATGCACAAGACCTATTACGTAGAACAGGTGCTGTTCACGACAACTTCAACGACCGCCTCCAAAACAGCTGCCGGAAAGACCACAGTACTAAATCCGATTTCAAGGCTATATATATATATATATTGGTAACGTGTTTGGTATATCACGCAGCTGTGCTTACGATGGCACAACGAATCATTCGGGCGATTAACAGAGAATACCAGTTCATTTGATATGCACTAGCTTTCACTCTATCCCCATCTGTGACAAGTCAACAACAAGGGATGGAAAATATCAGTCAGAAGGGTGCAGGCTCTTAATTAAAGACGCATCCCTTACTGGTGTCCCCATGCTGCCGGTATCTAGGATTCGCTGTTTTCCTAGCATAAAACGCATGATATATGGATAGAACTAAGGTAGTTGAGCTCTTACGTAAGTAGAAGGCAAGTATTCTAGTAATAGCTAGTGCGCACAGTCGTCAGAAAATCAAGGAAAGAAAATTGAGAATAATTTTTGTTTAATTGAAACGGTTATTAGTTAATCTGTTTGTGAAGGACGTTATGCAACTGCCAGTTTAGATGAGCGTTCTAATAGCTTCAAGTTTAACTAACAGCGCTCGCATTTACTTCCTTCCCGTCACTGATACTGTATGCTGAATTTTTGTTTTAGAAGGCAGTCAAGCATTACTCATAATAGAAATTTCAGTTGCGTATCATCGGCACGTTATGATATGAATTCAGTCGGAAATTTTCTTATCGCGCCAAACTCTCTTTTGTCAAAGGAAGAAATTTAGATGGAAACACATAAATGCATACTGCGGTGAAACCCTCGCGTTCATCGTTCCTTTTCGTAGTTCTACCGTAGTTTAAAGAATATCTTCGTTAATCATCATAAGCTCTCAGCAAATAAAGTTTTGATGCATTAAGAAAGTAAAATTACGGCTTGTGAGCTGGAGTGCTACAAAAAGACGTAATATCTTATGCTACTGCTTTCAGTTTAATGTAGCGAAAGCAAAAACAGCTTTCAATTTAGAGATTTCCGTACTGTAGCCATCATGTGTAACCTGGTCTATATACTTCCGCATGTCGGTTTGCAACAGAACATCACAGGATGGCCATAGCCTCCAACCTGGCCTAATTTTCGCCCATTGTCTGTTTCAAGTATGAGAGAAAACAGATGAAGAGATGAACAACTACGCTGATACATAGACAAATTTGTTTTTTGTTTATCTATTCGATATTACAAGAACAGACTTACAGAGAAGGGCACTTGCACCCATTTCATTAAAAACGCCCATGGTAAGGAAATAAACAATATGCGCAGTTAAGCACCAAAATGTAAATCAACACGAAATTAAATCTACTTAGTTGCTCCCATCTATCTCATATATAACATCATAATTGGGGTGTAAATTTTAACGATCCAGTATATTTCAAGGAAGACGTTGCAGAGCTTCTTGAGCGATAATAATTCCCAATTGTACAGTCTGGCGGTGGCCCAGGCAGCTCTATCGTCGTTCACGACGGATTTGTGTGCGTGTTTGTGTCGGCAGATCGTGAGCGTGTGAGCTGGGTTCAAGTTGGCGCGCCGCGCTGCTCGCTGTATCGCTAATTACGTTAGGTTAGGTTAGGTTAGGCAAGGTAAGGTCAGGTAAGGTTAGAAAGTTAGGTAAGGAGGTTAGGTTAGGTTCGGTAAGGGTAGGTTAGGTTAGGCTAGGTTAGGTTAGCCTAGGTAGTGTTAATTATAGTGGTGGCGCGCGCAGCAAAGCTTACTTGAACGCGCCATCATCGTGAAAGACGATAGCGCGCCCAGGCTCCCAGACGCAGAAGTAACACTATTATTTTCAATTGAGTTGCGTTAAATTACAGCAAAAGCTTTTCGGCAGTAGGAAAACAGTGGAAAAAAGAAACTCTGCAGCAAAATAACGTAACCTAACTTAAATGGCACCAAAGTAAAGGTAAAGCGGCGCAGATCGTCCACACCAGCTAAGGGGATATGCTAACTTTGGATCATGCTACAAATGCTGTAGATACTCGCTATACAGACCCCGAAAAGTCCACGGCTGTTGTTGATCGCAGGTTATCCGAACTGTGGTATCGAGAGACCGAAAACTCAATACAAATGAGAAAAAAAGCCACCGGTAATAGTTACCCTATATGCCGACAAACTTACCCTATACTTTACGGTACAATGCGTGATGGAGAGGTAAGCTGTTCACCACAGTAATCTCCCGTACGTGCCGCTCATTAAGCTGCGTCGGCCTAACTCCGCATTGTAATTATTTCAAGTCATTCACAAAGTAATCGCGGGTGGAGGCCTGTGCGATAATTGTAGCAGCCGCATCGCTTATCGCGATCGATAGCTATCGCAATGTGTTGTCGGCTGCAGTCTACCGTAACTTGCATAACATTAGGCTCAGTTGTTGCTGGAACTATGCAGATTGATGGCGAGCTTGATATGATGTCTGACATTATATAGCTTTCAACAAATGCTTTTAGTAACGATGGTAGATAATGTGAAAATGGTGCGTTTTAATGGAAACCACATTACACAGTCGGACATTGTTTGACTTTCAGGATATTATTTTGGAAACTGTAGGTACTTAAAGTTGTGGAAGTGATTTAATTTAATGGCGATGGCAATAAGCGGTCATATATTGTCTGGCTTTGAACACAATAATTTTCATAAGCATGGTTGGCATTGCAATAATAATGCTACTTAACGGCTATCACAATCATCAGATCAAATCATGTATTAGGGCATCAAACGCAGCCCTGCTCTCGATAGAGAGGGTGAAACCCAATTAAGGATATTTTGCACCATTACAGCACTACATAATAACAAATTAGGAGGAAATGTGCTTTCGATCGCGTTATCTCAGATCCGGCCATGGCTACTCTCAAGTTGCAGGTCAGTCAGGGGCGGGAGATTGAATGATTTATGACGGAACACACGACGATTTGCTTAATTAAGTTCTGTGAAAAGCACTGTGAACTGAAAATGAAGTGTAAATAAGGGGTCAGTTCAAAAAGAACTTAAATTAAGACGCCATACGGGCTCAAATTCGGTCATTAGAGCTATGGAAATTTCCACCTGCTTCCACTGCATTTTTCTATTAACATGGTAATTGTTTAATTAGTACAGTATAATATTATGTTCTCTTTGTCTCTTTGTGTGCTTAGGGAATGAAATTTGCAACTGGTAACGATTTTTCTGGATAAAAAGTAAGTAAAATTGTAGGCTACTCTGCTCACTGTTCAGCCGTAAACTGTTCGTCGATGCTGTCGTCATTGATGACGTCATCTCTTTTTGATGCTAATTTCTCGTGAGTCGTCTCGTTACGCTCTTTGCTTCCTGAATAGATTCAACCAAAGGCCGCGCTCTTGATCAAGACTAGTATTTCCTATCAAACTAGTGCTCGTGATCATGAGCAGTAGATACAGTCAAGTTTGTGCTCTTAATCATGCCGTATACATCCAAGGAACTCCGTTCTTTCGAGCAGGCGTCACACATTCATACAAGGTCATGCCCTAGGTCATGCTGATTAAATCCAGCCAAGGATGTGCTCTCTATCAAGCCCGTGGAACCTCTGTACAGAGCATCAAACGGACCTTTATCCTGCTCTAATGAGCCCTGCTTGTGCCCATTCAGGATGCATGACAGCTTTAATTATGTATTACGAGAGATAACGTCAAGCAAGTGACAAGTAGATTTATAGTAGATTTGGAGAGGATCTACCAGTTTCTATCTGCAGCTCGCTATGGGAGGCATGGTCTATGGCGCAAGTCCAACCACTGGATTTGATTCCTGTTAATGTGAAGGAACTGGGATTTATTGACTAACTTTTAAACACTGATCTCTGATGAGCTCGTGGAATTTCAATAAAAAGACTCTATCTTTCGAAATTATTACCTTATCGTTTGTTGTAATGAATTTGCTTCATATACAGTATGATATTTAATATTGAATCTTACTCTGAATCATTGTTATGCACCTAGAGTTTAAATAGCCATGCACGCTGTATTACAACTCTAAAATTTTTCACATTTCTACCTTGAAAAATTCTGAAACCTAGAACTCATTTTGAGGAAAATTATGTTATTTGTAGCAGCATGTAATGATTACTAATGGCATATGCACACTGACTACAAGTGTAAATCTACTAGAACCCCTCGTAGCGTAAGACCATCACCCGCGGTGGGGGCAAACTCAGTGCAGTCATTTTTGATGGCCAGCTAATCCTAGTTTCTGAAATGGATGCTGTGGCCAATGAGGTTTGGGCACAACGACTGTAGATTATCTCTCTAATATTTACATAGGAAAATGGAACGCTTCGTGGCGTAAGACAATCTGCCGCGGTGAAGGTAAATTCAATTCAATCATTTTATATGGCCAGTTTGGCATGGGTCACATCTAGGTCAACCCACCACACTCTCTAATGATGAAGATTGTTCAATTCTTTCTACTTGTTTTTTGGGTGGACACACTTTTTTGGACAAACTAACTGACAGGAACAAAAATGCATTTCAATTTGAAAATCAAAATCGGTGTTTCTAACAAAATTTTTTCGAACGTTCACAGAGAAGTCGATTGCAGTTTTTAAAGTGTTGTTGTTAATATACCTACTTATATTTTACTGACTAAATTACTAAATGAATCTTCAACGAAAACGTTATCATCTCTCTCACTTCGTTCGGGGGGTTATAACAAGCCAGCTCCCAGTCTGCATACGAACACTAAATGCCTCAAGCTGTTGTACCCTTAATATATTGGAGACAGCACACTAACGGGATGCTAATTGAGTTTTGCGCTTCTCTTTCTGGTCCACTTCCTAAGTTGATCCAGGGAGCAAATTTGGCCCAGGACCCGGTCCTAATCTGAGGAGGAAATGTCTGTTGTCAACTCTAAAGTGGGGAAGATATTTTATTTGTTTCCATAGCGTGATCTGTATACACATAATTACGTTTGTTTCACAATGGGGGCTTTCAGAAAGTTTGCCTAGTCCTGAGCCCGATCTGCGGAAGACTTACCAAAGTGAAACCCAATCTGGGTGAAATTTACCTATTTTTTAGCCTACCCTGATCTGTAGAATTTTTCCATTTCCGATGTGTGAACTAGTGGGGTTTCCCCAAGCAGCTAGTATGATGAGTCAATCTTAATTTACTAATAAACCGAAGTTTCATCTTACCAGGAGTTATGTATTTGTTTTCCATCCTCATCTCAGCTGCATTTATCCAAACGCGATTTAGAGAAAGATGTATTCATTTTTCATAGGAGATATCGTGGGGATTCATCCATTTTCCAAACCTGATTCAAAACCTTTTTTTTTTTTTTTTGTTTCTCCGTCCAATAAGTACAAGCTTTAAACGCAAACAATAATTATCACTACACCAGTGGATCCGCCGTGAAAAAAACATCACGCAATAATCGATATAATTACTTTATATAGGCCGCTGCAAAATCGTCTCTTCAATGATTTGCTTCTTCTTCTTCATCACAAGAAATTTGTGATAACTGATGGCACTTTTTCATTTACTGTCATTTTCTTACTAAAA
The DNA here is from genome assembly GCA_001587735.2 of Parhyale hawaiensis. Classification (NCBI taxonomy): domain Eukaryota; kingdom Metazoa; phylum Arthropoda; class Malacostraca; order Amphipoda; family Hyalidae; genus Parhyale; species Parhyale hawaiensis. The sequence continues at coordinate 15,124,342 of LQNS02278070.1, forward strand.
TACATATAAAGGAAAACGCTACGACGGCCAACTCAAATTATCGTAAGAGATACGTACTTTCTTCTGAGCAGTACACTTCAATTCGTCTTCAGCGCACTCCTTCCCTCCCTTAGATGACATGCAATATACGAGAACCCTCTGAGAACGCATACCTCCGCCAATCGAGGCAACGGTATAAAAAAATTCAAATTGGCTCTGAAACCGCAATTATCTTTATGTAAAATCCAAAATCTAATCATTCGTACCTTTTGACAGTAATAAAAGCTTGTGTAATTTTCTTGAAGATCCGTTCTTAACGTTTTGAGTAATACTGCTAACAAGCGTTATGACAAACATGAGTCAAACATAAAAGCGAATAAACCGATCTGCACCAAAATTTAATCATTTATGTTTTTTAACATTATCTAACAGCCCCTATAAATTTCATAACGATCCATTGGTTATTTTTTGGGTTATTGTGCTAACAAGCATAAAACTAAAAACAGTGACAAATCAACGAACGAACAAATGGATGATTACCAAAATTTTGCCATTTACTCTTTGTTCTATACCTAACATATCATGGATATGTAATAAAATCAATCAATAACTTTTTGAGTTATGGCACTGAGAAAAGAGAGGCAGACATACAAACAAACGGATGGACATATCTTCACCAAAAGTTAATCATCTGTTCCCCCTAACATACCTATCAATCCCAGTAAATTTCTTCCAAATCAGTTCATAACTTTTTGAGTTATCTTGGTGACAGACAGACAAAGAGGCAGACAGACAAACACGACGAAAACATAATCTCCTTGGCGGAGGCAATTAACTGTATTCGTAAGCGCTGAAACAACACCGAATTTCAATTCCGCTGCCTATCCTGAGCACACAGTGAGATAGTTTCAGCAGAACTAAATTTCTGCTCCCGAAAAGTTGGAATAAGGAATGACTAGGTCTAATATACAGGAAAAAAACGGTTCCTCTACGCTTCGCTGATTTGCTACAAAATGTGTTCATTGTAAACCAAAATAAAACATAATTTCAATGTAGAGACAACGTATAATGAACATCAAACTCCACGGGAACGGCAAGGGAAGCTGGAAGAGCATGAACTGCATTTAATATCAATAGCGATAAGTACCGAGTTCCAAATTTAGCCTTCTTCTGCAATATGGTTTATTGCCTACTGAATCCCATCAGAAGGGAACAGGATCGCCAAAATTTCCAAAGGGGCAAAAAATGCATCAGATAATAAACGGGTAAGTATTTCACTTTCCTCCCTCTGCCACCTCGTCATCGTTGATTACGAAATCGACATCGTGGCCTTTTTTTCGCCAATCTATTTCGTTAAGAGCGAACATAAAAAAATGAATGAAGGAAACCTCCAAAGAGAGTACGAACGACGATGCAACGGAGTGCTTAAAGAAGCTGCATATACGTATCTGCATTGAGTGAACTTCAACGTTAGAAAAGAAGGAATTTTTCCCTATCTATTCTTAAGAGCGTGAAACGGAACATATAAATGAATGTATAAATAAATATATAAACACACGACGGTCATTCTTAGGGTTAGATTAGCGGCAACAGCACCATAGAATGTTACGTGACCCGTTTTCTTGATAATATTGTAGGCTTCTCCACAGCTCTCTCCATATTCGACTACTTCAGTTTCGTAGACTGCTTTGATTTTCACTTAGTGCTGTGCCGGTGGTGAGGCGAAGCTACAGCAAGGAGGTGATGATTTTCGAAAGTAGTTCATTAACCGTTCCGGACTTTCATATCTAAAATGTCTAAACAATCAATGAACTACCGCAAACTGCCAAGAAATACTGAGAGTAGTCCACTTAGGGATCTTCTCTGCGTTTTATTGTTATTATAATTATTTTGTTTCTTTGACTTCCAGTCAATATTTAGCAGTTCATTTTGGCCTCATGGACTTCAATCTGTTTTTTTTTTTCTTTTTTATACCAGAAATCTTCAAGTAGCCTGCATATGATTTCTCTGTGCAATATTTTTTCCTAATGCACAAATTACAATATCTTGTAATCATAGACAATAATTGAGTTACCTCAACTGAAGTTATCAGCTACGTGTCTCTCCAGATTAAGCTTTAGCTAATATTTTCATCAACAACTGAGTTGAGCAAAATCATTCACTTCTCGCACTGTACGATTTCAGCAGATGTCCCCAAGGAAACAAAAGCTCCTTATCTCCTCTCTGCTTTTTACTGCCGTGTTCCAATTGCAAGTTCTATACTATTCCCACTCGAGTGTAGAGACGCTAATTCTACACAACGGTTACATCTTATACTGTTACGTATAGCAAACTTATTAAAATATTCAAAGGCAAAAAGTACGATTCTACATTGTAGTTGAGATAAAATATATATATATATATTTTCAAACGCAATAATCACCGAAGTTTTGTACAAACTAACTTACGCAAACAAAATGTATTTCAAATTGAATGGCAATATCGTTTTTTCTAAGAAAAACTTTTTTTTGAACGTGCATCCATTAGTCTGTAGCAGTTTTTATTGTTATATTGTTATTATACGTACTTATAATTTAGTTTAAAGTCAAAACTATCAGTTCAAATAATTAACTATTCAAAATGATGTTCTCAAGAAAGTGTATTTCAGCTGCAATGTAAGTAATAGGCACAGCATCTATTTATGTGCGAAGTGGCTAAACAGCGTTTAATTGAGCATGAAGAAGTTGCTCATTCATCCAATTTTTTAGCACCTCTGTAGTTATAGCATATTTTGTAAAAGATACTATGAACAGTGAACATTATCTTTTTTCTTAATAACTAATGAATCGGTAAATCATGAGGCATTTATATGTAGTTCGTAATTAAAATAATATTATGGTCAAATTTTTAATAATAAAAATAGCATAATTAATTTCCTGATGCGTCTCGAAAGTCACAACTGGTCTCGAAAACTGATACATAAATTGGTAGCTCCGAGGGCTATTTTGGGTAAAGTTAATTCAACGCATAATGGTAAAGTCAACTTTGACCACACCCTCAACTGGAAAACCCACACGCACTGGTTTGTGCTGCGGATATAGGCCTACTGGCCCCAGAGGAGTAAGTACGGCTGCAGTCGACCACGGGTCATCGAGAACTATGGCGCCAATTTGACGGAAGTTTCAACTGACCCGATCGAGACCTCCCACTCCATCATCTCTGAGGAAGACAAGTTCCACCACGGCGCACTGCACGCACAACTGCCGAGTCATCACAACAAGAGCAGCAAAGAAGAGCTCGCGTGCCTGGGTTGGCCTCGAACCAGCGATACAAGGAGTGAGAGCGGTGAACGTAAGCATGCTGCTACCAAGGCGGCATAACTCAACAATTTAATGTACATAAAACCTGACTGATACCTCCTCATGATATTCCTACACACCAGCAGCTTAAGTGTTAAGGGATAAGTTAAGATAGCAGCACCTGATAGAGATAAAGTACGCACAAATGGACAAAGACGGGCGTTTCTTTTAATTTTCTCTAGAAAATTTTTTCAATGATGATGTCATAGCAGATCGCTTGCTTATTTGTATTTTATGTTCGTAATATGTCCCTTCTTTTTCTATGTACAGCATTATTATTGCCGTTCAAACGGGGTCGCGGAAGTAGTTCTTTCTATTCCATGTACTTCTGTCCACTAAAATGTGTTCCTCCAGCTCCATATCGAGCATAATGATCTTCCCTCACACTGTCCATCTATCTACCTCGTGGTTTATTTACCTCTCAAAAATATATTGACGTTTCAAACAATACAGTGATGACCAATGAGTATTTAACTGTGTTTCTGACCATTTCCTGTCACACTTCAAGAAAATAAGTGAAAAATTAGGCCAGGTTGGAGACTGTGGCCATCCTATCACTCCCTATTGAAAATAAAGCAATAAGCGAAAAAATAGACCAGGTTGCAGATAATTGCAAAACTATGGGAACCCCATATATGACTTAAATATACTTCAACAACAGCTTGTTTCAATAATGTGTAGTGCACCGCATCCTCAAAATATGATGCCTAAAAATAATGACTTTCTTTCAATTAGCCTTAATTCATTTCTCAACTTTTGGGGAAGACCAGTCCATCTGTTTGTTTGTTTGTTTGTCCCCGTATTTTTCCCAATACCATAACTGAGACAGTTATGGACGGATTTTTATGAAATTAACATGAGTTCTTAGGTATATAACGAGGAGTAAATGATCAAATTTTTGTAATGATCCGTTTGTTCGATCATTTGTCACTGTTTTTGTTTTATGCTTGTTAGCACACTAACTAAAAAATAATGAATAGATCTTGATGAAATTTATAGCAGTTGTTAGTAATGTTAAATGACATACAGTATATGCTTAAATTTTGGGGCAGAATGGTTGGTTTGTATGTTTGCCTCATGTTTGTCATAATATTTGTAAACAGCATAACTCAATATGTTATGAACGTATCTAAAGAAAATACTGAAGCCTGTAACATTATTGAAGGGCACAAATGATAAGATTTTGGTGTTGATACAAAGAAAGTCATGGTCTCAGAACCAATGTTGTTGGTTCATCTATTGCCGCCTATCTAATCTTATTTTAATTTTTCGTAACCGTTGTCTTGCTTGCCGGAGGTATGCGCTCTCAGAGTACTCAAGTTGATCTTGCAGTGCTGTTTGGGGATAATTAACTAGGAGCAAATAAAGCTGTGCTGTGGGACGGCTGAGAAATTAGTATCAATGCTACCGTGAACTTTTCACGTCGTCAGCGACTATATTTCAAACTGACAAGGCAAATGCATCTGTGCCATTAAGTAAAATAATGAACTTTTGCGCAGAACACCTGTAGAGACTGAGAGACTGAATAACACACAAAAAAAAAAAACAACCGAGAAAGCAAGTAAAAAACAACCAACAAACAGGGTTGGATGATGTATAAAGGCTTGATAACTTAGTAAAATCTGACAGTACTAGCTATCAGTGGTTTCCTCCGTCCTCTTTAAAAGTTTCTGCTTCCCAGAAGTCTAACGTAGCTACATAGAACGACAAAAAAAAATAAACACATTAATTCTTGCCCGTGTCCTCGCTTCAAATTATGGGAAATCTGTACTTTTTAGGGTATGTTAGTCCACGAACTTTCCAGTCTACTGCCTCAATACCACCAACAGGGAAAACCTTCGCACAGACAGCAAGGCCGGCCGTCTGCCGCACCACTGATCATTAGTCAGCGTTGGCACTGACATTGTTCAACAGTTGATCGCTACACGCCTCCATTGTGCGGATCCTATCTCCCACGGATGGACCACATGACTGATAGTTTATCTTCTCTAAACTAAGTTATCTGTTGGTCGTTTGCGAAAAGCGCGCCAGAGTAAGTTCATATAACGGGCAATAACCCATAGAGGGCCGGAGCGTGAGTGGGTATCGCTCTGGGAAAGGTCGAGCTGGTTAATTCAATGCCAGCAGTCCAATCTAATTAGTGAATGAGCTATCTAGGATCTTGAGCTCCAAGATTGATCAACTTGTTGACTTGTAATTCCAGTATGCAAGAAGATCCCCTTGTAGTGCATCCTATTTTATACAGTTTTTTCTGCAGTGCATGGTATAAATATTTTCATCCCAAGTATCCGATAACGCTATTAATTCACTAGTATATCGGTACATCGAGCACTATAGGACTTAACTCTTGCGCTTAAAAATGGACAAACAAAATATGGAAATTAAGGAAAAGGTCTATGAATTTCTACACATTTATATTGCCGTTCAAGTGTAACAGTGTCGCAAAAAACTTTATCGTGAATACCATTATCGTTTTTAATATCATTACCCAAAGAGTTCTCAAGTTAATGTAATAAAATAAGTCAACCGAGTACCTTTAGTGTGAGAAAAAAAATAACTACTTTTTCGTGCCATGTAAAGTCCCTCTTAAAATATTCCCGGTTGTGTAATAAGATTTGACCACGTGTACTGTATTTTTAACGTAAAATTACAGAACCAATTAAATCTGAGTTTTCCTTTGTAACTAATAGGGTACATGAGCTAGTGAATTCTTCGATTGGAGCGCAATTTCAAAGCCTTAAGGGATTAACTTCTCCGGATTTCAGGCAGGGGCTTTGGCTTCGCTAGTTTGATGATCTTGCTTGCTAGTGGTAGAGGTAGGAAACCCACTTAAGTTAAGGCAGGCTGAAAATTCTCTTTCATGAAGAAGCATCAAACTTTTAGAAGTCTAAAGGGATGCTGACTAAAGGGTCATCTACAAACTCGATTCAGCTGGTCGAAGGTAACGCAACAGTCGGTTAATGTTCCAGGCAAGCCAAGCCTCATAGTTTGAATTTTTAACGTCCATTCGAATGCACCGTAATATAAGCAATTCAAGCGACGGGTTGACCCTCTCTAGAACTGAATGAAAAAGTTATGTCTTTGCGAGCCATCGCTTACCAGGCAATACTTTCTTCTTTCCATTTAGGCGGGGCAGCGTCAAAAATTTAAACTTTTTTGGTTTTACTAGAAAAACTGATCCTCCGTGCAGCGTTCACTCAAATAAAGCTTTATATTGTATTACGTGCTTAGTTGTTTACCGTCACTCTCGACTATATGCAGTTGACACTGATGTAAACGGACACTTTCGACAATAGTCACTCGAGCTAAGTGTTACTAAGACTATGTACGTTATGTTTGCCTTAAATATTTTCTTACGTAGAGTTATGGGCACTAACTACGTCAAGTGAGTTTATTTAAATACTAAATATATGGTCAAAGTGTAACTACATACTACATACATTTTCCATGTGCATTTAAAAACTTGCTAATTGCTAAATGTATCTAATGGCTTTAGTTAAATACATTTGTATCATTTTTACTTTAAAATCATTGAAGACACCAATCAAGCCATATATATGTACATACATGATATTTTTGGATTAACACTGTAAAATTCAGTTCAACTTTATGCCTCACATTCTGAAAAAGTCGTAAGGTACAATCCTGTAAACATACTGTAAAAAGTCACACAATAAGTCAGACAAGAGGGCGGTCTCCTTGGCCAACAATCTCACTTTGTTAGAGAATTGAAAGAAAACGGGTTCGGCATCAGGCTAGATAAGAGACGTGGAAAAGTTCATCACCCAGTACAATGAACTGTAAGTACAGGCACAAATAAGTAATAAGCATCATTACAGTATTATAGGATGTCAATTTAGTAATTTCTTCATTGTGCTTCTTACTATGTGGGGCTCATTAACAGAGCTTGCCAAGCCCTTCAATAGCCCAACCCAATACTTGTCTTATTAGGTTTAGAGTCCAAGTTTAACCGCCACAATGGTTGGCATGAAGTGCATATAAATGAGAAAAACACTAACGATGCACAGACTCTGATTAAATCAATTATCAGATATTCTGTGTCTGCAATCGTACAGCTACAATTATGTTGGAGAATGCTCATGACCCTTCTTAAAGGGTTTTTGCCCATTACTTATTGTGAAGAGGGGATGAAAGTGTATTTAGACCAAATTAAATCATTTCGTACTAAATACCTTCCCAAATTGTTATAGAATCTGATTGTAGAGCTGCTAAGGAACAAATACTGATATTTGCAATGTAGAAAGTGTTCGCACATGTTTGAACATGGAACGAAATTATTTACTTCTGTTGAGAGTTTGCTTCATTCTATACGTTGGCATATTATACACTACACTATATATAATTTGTACTTTTCAATTATGAGTAAGATTTGATTAGATTAGATAGGCGGCAGTAGACGAACCAAGAGGCCCATTCCCAAAGAGACACCGGAACTTACGCCGCGGCCCTCTATGAGCTAATGCCATTATGTTGGTAGGATGTAGAGGACTGGGGAAACGAGAGGAGAAAAAATGGAATACGAAAGAAAAAAGAAGGGGGAGAAGAACCTCAGCCCAGGCGATGATCATGAATGCACGCAAGCGTGATCGATAACTGCTGATATGCAGAGCCTAAAAAAATAGATGGAGCGGAAGTGAGAAGAAGTCGGCTTAACTAAGATGGCCTGAGAAGCTTTGGCCGCTAAGTGCTTGTGACTAGTGGAGGAGGAGTTCTTAGCTGTAGAGGATGTCTCTCCAAATGTATGCCAAGACGATTTTAAAACGAGTTGACCGATTCCGCACCAACAACATCGGAAGGGAGTCTACTCCTAAAGCTGAATATGAAATAGGAAAAGAACTGCTGACTTAAGGGGGTTCTTCGAGCTTTATGCTTGAGTTTTTGACCGCTGTTTCGCTAGAAACCATTAAGATCTCTTTCAAAGAGTCCCATTGTCGGTACGTCGCTGAAGCCATTCAAGTACTTGAATGTTTCTGTGTTAGTTGCCCTTTGAGTCGTCTTTGCTCGAGAGAGATCAGACCCAGTTTTTTTTAGGGGACATTCATACGACTTGTTTTTCAGCTGAGGTATCAGTTCCGTAGCTCTGCGTTGGACTCTTTGTATGTCATCGATATCTTTACAGAGATGTGGCGACCAGACTTGAACAGCAAATTCTAAGTGTGGCCGCACTAACCCCTTGTACAAGGGAACGATGATGTCTTGAAAGTTTCTGGAAATGAATCCCAGCACTCTGCTTGCCATTTTCACACTCATGACAAGTTGCTGACTGTGTTGTAGTTTGTTTGTTATGGTGATTCCCAAGTCACGTTGTTGGGTGACAGTAGCCAATTCCGTCCGATTCACGTTCAATGGGGTGGAAGGGTTCACCAGCCCTATGTGCATTACTGAGCATTTGTAGACATTAAAGTTCATCTGCCACGTTACGCTCCATTCCATGAGGCGGTTAAGGCTCTAATGGCGCTCGGCTCTTTTCGTGGCAGGATGACATAGTTTAGTATCATCCGCAAATTTTCTGATGTTACTACGGATGTGAAGATCGAGATAACAGTGAGATAAGTGTTCAAGTTAAAATACAAAAAAATTACTTCCCAATTCCTTGGATGCCACGACGAGAAAAAAAAAAAACAGTTGCTGTTCAGTAAATTGAAAACTTTATCTACTATGAGCTGTAATTGAGTGTTTTCAATAATAAAATCAAAGCCGTAAGAGACCGAAATGGTTGGCCAGGGAAAGAAATTGAGATTTTTCGTCTTGAATTTTCCAAAGTTTAAAACAGATGGCCTAGTTTCGTTCTGTTAAAACGAATTTCAGGGATTAGTACTTAGTCGATTACCATCGAGGCTTCCGGACGCTCAATCTTTCTCTGTAAGATGGCGTTTGCACACGTACCATGTTCCTCACAAGTCAGGCTTTTGGGTTTAGCAGGATCAATGCCTAGTCAAACACAGTGTTTAAGTAGGCCATGGCAGGATTAATTTTTTCTCTGTCTCAACTATAATAGATAGGAAGTTAATGGTTACAACTAATTTCAGAGAGCTGAAATCTGAGGAAAGTCACGCCTATCAGGCGTACCTGTACTCGACTTGGCCATATTAACTAAAGTCATTTTCTTGGTTTTATCAGGCGACCGAATTCACTCGAGCAATTTTTGTAAGGGCTATCAGCATAGATTCAACTTAATTAATCCAGTTTCGCTGCCTTGAGACGCGTGCTTACCGCTTGTACAGTTCGAACAGAGTTCTAAAAAATTAAAAAAAAATAGTTATTGACGAGCTTTAAATCACTGAAAAATTAGGAGGGATAGCTGAAAGTTTACATTCAGTGCGAATAGCGTAAAAGTTACAACGGAGGCTGAAAAGTTCATGAACATATTTTTGGCAGTTTATTAATGACTCTCCATCACCAGCCGTGTCGCGGCTACGCAATCGGATTGGATGAGTTGGTTCAATAATGATAGCGCCGACGAAAGTCGCCTGTATTAACCCAACGTTAGACCAAAAGTATCATCGATTGGTGCCGTGAATGCGAGCTCACTATACGTAATATGTCGGTAACATCAGACTGGAGCTTTGCTATTTCCTTGATTGAAACTGAACTGAACGAGGGCAAGCTGGCCCAATAGAGAGGCTGTTCCTAGGGCTCACACGAGGTTCGCGTGACCGCACGTTGTGGCAGACCTATGTTGATCGTAGGGCCGAGGCTGGGCGTGTGTATGAGGAGGAACGGCGTCGTCTGAGGCAGCATGCCAGAGATTCTCTGCTGAGTATTGACCATCCACATCGTTGGTGGAGTGAGCTAAAGGATTCAGTGTTCGGTGCTGAACCTTCGTTGCCGCCCCTTGTTGGTCCAGGTGGAGGCATTGTTACTGAGCCCTTGGCTAGGGCGGAACTCTTGTCGGCTCACTTTGATTTGAAGCAAAGCAG
>LQNS02278070.1:15139605-15150855 GCA_001587735.2 Parhyale hawaiensis
CCAAGAGAGGCCAGCAGTGACGTCACCAAGGGAGGCCAGCAGTGACGTCACCAAGAGAGGCCAGCAGGGACGTCACCAAGGGAGGCCAGCAGGGACGTCACCAAGAGAGGCCAGCAGTGTCGTCGTCGTCACCAAGGGACACAGCAGTGACGTCACCAAGAGAGGCCAGCAGGGACGCCACAAAGAGAGGCCAGCAGTGACGTCACCAAGGGACACAGCAGTGACGTCACCAAGGGAGGCCAGCAGTGTCGTCACCAAAAGAGGCCAGCAGTGACGTCACCAAGGGACGCCAGCAGGGACGTCACCAAGAGAGGCCAGCAGGGACGTCACCAAGAGAGGCCAGCAGGGACGTCACCAAGGAAGGCCAGCAGGGACGTCACCAAGAGAGGAGAGCAGTGACGTCACCAACGGAGGCCAGCAGGGACGTCACCAAGAGAGGAGAGCAGTGACGTCACCAACGGAGGCCAGCAGGGACGTCACCAGGGGAGGCCAGCAGGGACGTCACCAAGGGATTCCAGCAAGCAGGGACGTCACCAAGGGAGGCCAGCAGTGACGTCACCAAGGGAGGCCAGCAGTGACGTCTCCAAGGGAGGCCAGCAGTGACGTCACCAAGGGAGGCTAGCAGCGACGTTGCGTCACGGTCCTACACAGCTAACAAGCTCTAGACGTCCAGGCCGCCTGGCTGGATAGCGACAACAGAGCACAGGATGCCATTTGTAACTATTGCTGCGTGCAGTCCGAACACTTCCTCACCAGCCGCTAAAACGCCACTATTATTCCACAATTTTAACATCAAAGTGTAACACTTATTGCTGCTGGGTGCAATGGGAGTAAAATCACACTGGGATTTCCCGCCTCCCAAAAAGTTAACATCTTACCTTACTAGTATCGGGTCCAGAGGCCGTGATCCCTTCTTAGATCTTCCCAAGAGAGACAGAAATGTCGCCTAGGTCGCGGAGAGGGCAGAGTAAAGCAGAGATTTAAAGCCCATTTAATTTCCTTAAAATCCTCCAACATTGACAAGGAAATAGAGACGGAAAATTGGCGGCCTTAGCGAGCCAGAGGTCAAACATTTTTTTTTTTTTTTTAAAGAGTTTGGGACAAAAATAAATGCAAGTCAAATTTAACAGTACTATTTATTCAATGAATATCTAATGACGTGTAGAAAGCATTTAGCGAATGTTGGCGAGCATATAATGTTACTTGTGCCTCGGCAGTGGAGAGTTTAGAATTGCGTAGAGCTGTAGAGTCCATTTAATTTCTCTGGAATCCTTCAACGCGACAAGAATGTAGAGACTGGACTTGGCTGGCTTGGTGAGGCAGATGTGAGTAGTTGTAAGGGGACTTCCACGATTTTATTTTATTTTATCACCCTCTAGTATCGTGAAGAAGAAGGAGACTAGCGACAAGTTACGGTATAATAGCTAGTGTATCAATTTGATACTTCCATTAGCCACATTTTTTGATGAATACGTACTTAGGTAACATGAATAGAAAAGGATGCAAAAAGGTTATGCCTTTAATAATTTTAGGAGATTTCCGAGACCCATTAAATTCTGAGAACGTACGGACCGAGACAGGGAGGAAATTAATAATAAAGCGCAAACCTAGTACAATGTAATTAACTCTATGGCTTTCAATGAACAAATCTGGTTTGTGGACACGTGGATATTTGGCTAAAAATGGAAAAGACAACATAACAGCGTACCAGTAATTTTAAGCTTCCTTCGTCACACTGAAAACGCAGGTATGCAATGAAATCTGAAGCATTCCTTGAACGCAAATAAGGAGGGCAGCGCATACACCCACAATTCACACAACTATCTTCTATAAATGAACTGTGATCCGTATCCCTTTCTCTGAAGTCACTTCTTGCTTGAAACACTTACTGAAAACGGAACAATGTGTATGCAGCTTCTGGAGTCCGATTTTAAAACTTTCTTCTTTGGGCACGACGCTTAAATTTGGAGGATGACTAGCGGAGCACTCGCAACTATTTCTTCTGGTGCACTGTCTTTCTCTTCTTCTTCTTCTACAGCAGTATTATTCCCATTCAAAGGGAGCTCACCGAAGCAGATCTTGCTATTCCATGTACCGTATTTCTGTTCATTACCATGTGCTCCTTCAGCTCCATACCACGTGTATCATCCCTCACTCTGTCGTTCACTAAAGGTGCGAATTTTGTTCATAGCCCAAAATTTCAACATTTCAGTGAAGCAGATATTCAAGTTGGTAAGACTGTATATTGGCTACGGAGTGCTGACACACATTCAAGCTGACTAGAGTTACATTCAAGTATATTGCAGTATTTTAATCAAGAACTAGAGCACCTCCGCCATGTGAGCCAACGGTAGCAAAAATTCAAATTGGCTCTGAAACCATAATTTTCTTGGCATAAACTCCAAAATCTAATCATTTGTGCTTTTTTATATTAAAAGCAGCTTGTTCAATTTTTTTGAAGATCCGTTCATAACTTTTTGAAGTATACTGTTAACAAACGGTATGACAAAGATGAGTCAAACATACAAGCGAACAAACCGATCTGCACCAAAATTTGATCATTTATGTCATTTACTATTACTAACATTTCCTATAAATTTCATAAAGATCCATTCATTAGTTTTTGAGTTATTGTGCTAACAATCATAAAATTAAAAACGGTGACAAACGAACAAACGGACCATTTGCCAAAATTTGATAATCTACTCTTTGTTATATACCTAACAACTCATGTTAATTTCATCAAAATCCATTCATAACTTTTTGAGTTATGGCATCGAGAAAAATGAAGCAGCCAAACAAACAAACAAACGGATGGACATATCTTCACCAAAAGTTAATCATCTGTTCCTCTTGACACACCTAACAATCCCTGTAAATTTCATCCAAATCGGTTCATAACTTTTTGAGTTATCCTGGTTCCAGACAGATAGACAAACAAACAGACAAACAGTCAAACAGACAGACAGACAGACAGATAAACACGACGAAAACATAACCTCCTTGGCGGAGGTAATGACGAAAACTTAACCTCCTTGGCGGAGGTAATTATTTCTGCCTCTCACTATTGAAGACGCATGCCTAATCACGAAGAAAGATGGGGAACGAGTAAATAGTGCGAGACTACTACAGTCTCAAGATCGAAGACGTGCTACGAATGCATGGAGAGAGATGAATCTTCTATGCGATACAGTCAAAAACACTTCAAGCAGAAAGGTTACAGAAGTGAATGAGAGCTGCTGATGAGCGTGAACGGTAAAGTGAGGAAACGGCAAATCAGAGAAAAAAGCCCTATAAGGTTGAAAGCACGACATAGGATCAATGAAGAAAATGAAGCAAAAATATCGATTATTGCGTGAATTTTTTCACGTGCGGGTCCACTAGTCCTTACATAATAAAACGCTTGGTATATTTATTTCATGTCTGCTGTGAAGGAAATAGATAAGCGAAAAATAGCCCATGATGCAGATTTTGTAATCAAGTTTCCTTCCCATGGAGATCGATGACGAAAATGCAGAGGGCTAAAGTGAGTCCTTATCCCTTCATATTATCTGAATCCATTTCTTGCCACTTTGGATATCATGGCGATCCTGTTCTCTTCTGATGGAATTCAGTACGTAATAATTCGACCATATTGCAGAAGAAGGCTTAATTTGGAATACGGTACATATCGCTATTAACAAACACCCGCTATATCAGTGCCCCGTACATCAAAGGCTCCTCTGAACGAATCAATAGATTACTTAAGCCATACAACGTGAAACTCGCCCATAAAGCTACCAACACCTTGAAGTAGCAATTATGTCCACTGAAATATAAACGAAAAGAGCTCGAACGTAGTGGTGGAGTATACAAAATAAATTGTACGGATTGTAATTAATCTTACATTGGTGAGACCGTCAGAAATACAATTTGTCTCGTAAAAGACACAAAACAATGTGCAAAATTCATAGCCTAATTCACTGAGTTTTCAACATGTTCAGGAAACAGGACACAATGTCAACTTTGGCGAAATTTCTATTCTTGCCAAAAATGATAACGCCTAACAACGCAGATTTCTAGAATCATGCTTCACGCTATCTTATTTAAATTCCTATAATGGATCAATTACTCTCCCTCCTGAATATAAACCACTAGTAGTTTCCCTCTGCCGAGTCTCATCATGATTTATTTAATTTTTTTTCCAAACATTATGGTATCCTATTTACGGACTTTGTATGTATATCTCGTTATTTGAATTTTGGCTGTACCCTGAACAAGGAGCTTGTATAGAGAAGGAGGGAGCCAGTAGCCTAGCTCGTTGAAGCTCAAGAGTCTCTTATGGCTGTCAGCCAGTCATCGGATGCACCAATCGCATATCAGTAAAGAGACTCTTATGGCTGCAGCCAGTCGCGTATGCACCAATCGCATATGAGTTTCTCGGTTTGTCTGCTGCTCCCACGTGAAACTCACTGCTCCCCGTGACATCCACCAATTAGATCTCACAGCCATAAGAGAACTGGTTGACTCACTGGCGAATCTGTATTTGGGCCGCAAGGCTCCCTCCTTCTCTATAGAAGCTCCTTGACCCTGCAGACGAGTGTCGCTTAGACGGTCGTAAGCTTGGTCAATGAACACCTTGTTCAGCAGAAGTCTTAATATTACTCCTCTAAACTATGGAACCTAAACGTCCTTTATTCCAGTCAATAGTTACTATTTTGCATGCTATCTAAGGGAAGGAAGGAGTGTGCTGAAGACGAATTGAAGTGTCCTGCTCAGAAAAAAGCACGCACCTCTTACGATAATTTAACCTGGCCGTCGTAGCCGTCGTAGTACAATCAGTGAAAAAGTGTCATTACAAATTCCTTGTGATAAAGAAGAAGCAAGTCAAAGAAGAGAAGATTCCGCACCGGCCTATATTAAGCAAATATATCGATTATTGAGTGATTTTTTTCGAGCGCAGGTCCACTAGTTGTGTGAAGAGAGAGTCTGCTTGGCCGTTAATGCAAACAAACTCTAATTTTCAAACGGTGGATGTAGTGTTAACCGTATGTGTTATCAAAATTATTAGCGCTATGATTTCGTATTGCCTTCGAAAAAGCTTATATCTTCTCATAGATTCAGCTTTGTGACTGTCTCCTTCGAGATGGTTTATGTCATGTTTTCTTCGTACGTTTTCCTAACAATAAGTGCGTGAGAGCAGTTTGTCGTTTGGAGTAAAATTTGAGAAAAGCACCTTACGATGATGCTGACCGACAGAGTTGGAGTAAGATTACGTTGTCTAGCCTACCAACTCGCAGATGACACTAAACTGTTTTATTGGTAACTTTTTGAACCGAGCTCCCGCAGTACCTGGCCAGAAACGCATCAGATGACTTTCAATGTCAACAAATGTTTGGTCATGCCTTCTAGACCAAAGGCAGAATAGAAATCAATTTTGCAGAAATAGTATTGGGCATACTGAGCCGTGACCTTAGAATAACTATCACAAACGACCAAAAACGTTGTCAGCGAGTAGACAATACTGTAGTATAGCGCCTGATCACCTCAGTACTATAGGTCAATATGAAAGAAACCAACACAATGCAACAAAGTTTATGCAGCAACTGCATGAGTAACGAGCCGCACGTGCGTCGCCTTCAGGAGCTTGGACTTAAACAAAGGGACTTCTCTACATATATAGGTTGATGATTGCCTTAGAAACAACTAACGACAACTAAAACATCAACATCAAAGAATTATACTGAGAAGTTTTTTTTCCATACTTCATAGTGAACATATGGTGGAACAGGCTACACTCAATCGTTCTTGGATCAGACACAGTCACCAGCACCAAAAACCCTCCAGACAACCTTGGAAGCTGCACCCTCCACAACTTTGATTTTTTTCTCTAGGAAACAATCAACTTTAACTGCCTGATTTTTAAAGGCCGCTTTTTCGTATCATCTTTCAGATCCCGTTAGACTTAATGGCTAAGAGCCTCTGCGAGTCTTCTCGAACTAATCATTCCTGCACAATAACCCACTCCTTTGGCTGAGGTTCACCCTATGATATCAGTTTTTTTAACATAATGGGACACAGCTTATAGAGAGCCGGAACGTGGACGTAGATTCCTCTGTGGAAATGGAATTATTGGCTCGTCTACTGCCCTTTATCTAATCTAAGTTAGCTCAGAGGTTAATATGCTAAGCAGCTAGAGTGTGGCTATACATCAATGACGTGCAAAATTTCCACTAAGAGCACCGTGCGCTTCTAGATCAGAAATTAATCAGGGCATTGAAAGGATAAATCATGGACATGATAATAAGATACCGGAAAATAAATATGTGTTGGATATAAAACGAGGTAAAAATTAAAGCCTTGTAGGTAATAACGAAATGCTCATGAACCATAAAATCAAGCAACGGTGCACAGTGTAGACATTGAAGCCCGATAGAAAAATTCGGTTGAGAAAATATTAGCTTGTTCTTGGCCTATCCTATTATTCAACTGAAAGTTAAACATTCATGTTAACGAAAGAGTCGTGTATTAGTGGAGAAACAACGCGGTTCGTGGCACTATTTATTTTTGTCAGAAATGCATACATTGGCTTATATACAGTGCCTAGACATAAGTATTTGCACTACTTTATTTTTTATGTGTTTAAAAAATTTAGAAACTATTTTAGGATAATTAATACAGGAAGTTTACATAACATATATATATATATATAAAAGAATGTTGAAACAGAACAGTCAAGTGTGCACTTATAACAAGAAAATTTAACACAAGTAAATGTACTGAGGGACAAAAGTATTTGACCAAAATAAATATGATGTTGAATCTTTGATATTTATTAGTAAAATTTGAATAAATTAGCTTGGAAATTATTCTAGAACGTTGACGAAACGTCTCGGAAGAAATGCAATATAAACAAACCACAGCCGGCGCAATCATTGCCTCTCTAGACCTCGTTGAAGTCGCGCACACTCTCACTACAATGCCCAAAGTTAAAGAAATCCCTGAAGCTACTTGTAAACGGGTAATTCAACTTCGTAGTGATAGATTAACTTATAGAGTAATAGCAGAACGCGTCAATGTTTCTTTTTCAACGGTAGGAACAATAGTCCGCAAGCATCAAGTGACTGGGGCGGTCTCCAACCTACCAAGAGCTGGAGCTCGGCGTAAGATCATGGGTCGTCCTCGTCGCTACATGTTACGTAAGGTGACTAATAACCCCATGACAACTCGTGCTGACCTTCAGAGTGAACTGGCGTCTCAGGGACTGCATGTCAGCTAGAAAACTGTTGTTAGGGAATTGAACCGTACAGCATTCATTCTTACACTCCTCGCAAAACTCCTCTTGTTACAGCAAAACATGTCAAAAGCCGATTAACATTTGCCAAAGACCACCTGGACAAAGGAAATGAGTTTTTTTTAAGGAGTTATATGTTCTGAAAAAAATAAAATAGAACTTTTTGATAGAAACGAAGCTCGGCATGTATGGAGGAAACGTTATACTGCCTATGACTCCTAGAACACCATCCCCACCGTGAAGCATGGAGGGGGCAGCATCATGGCGTGGGGTTGCTTTACTGCCAATGGTGTTGGGATCTTCATATCATTGATGGCAAGATGAATAGTTTGATGTACAGGGAGATATTAGAGAAGAAGATGCTTCCAAGTGCCAAAAAATTCTACGGACGGCGCAGGTGGACCTTCCAAAAAGACAACGACCCCAAGCATACTGCGAATTTAACGAAAGAATGGTTTCAAAAGAAGAAAATAAATGTTCTTCCATGGCCTAGCCAATCACCGGACTTTAATCCAATAGAAAATTTGTGGCGTCTTTTTAAATCTGGTGTCCACAAACGGCGTCTCAAAAACCTTACTGAATTTAAGGTTATCTGCATGGAAGAATGGAAAAAATGCCATCAAGTGAATGTGAAAAGTTAATTTCCAGCTATAACAATCGTCTCCATGCTGTTATTGCCAATAAAAGTCACGCCACCAAGTACTAATGTCATCATTTTTTGTCAAATACTTTTGTCCTTCATTATTTTTATTTGTGTAAAATTTTCTTGTTATAAGTGCACAGTAGACTGTTCTGTTTAAATATTCTATTATACATACGTTATATAAACTTCCTGCATTAATTATCCTAAATCAGTTCCTAATTTTTTTTTTAAATGGATAAAAAAATAGAGTTGTGCAAATACCTATATCTGGGCACTGTACTTACATTGTATGTATGTACAAACAGAAGGCCGATACTGATCTTAAATAGGATGGACGCATAAGAGGGATGTTAGCTGCAGAGGCAGGTAGCCTGGCGCGTCACGTGGTGTATACGTGTCAATACTGAGCAACTCACCATGTTGATTTTGCGAAAGGAAGGTTTTAGCTCATTTACGGGAACTGTTTGATAAGAAAATTATACCGAATTTAACATTAAATTTAATCAAACTAAAAAGTATATTGAATAAGGCATGTTGGGACACGTCGCGGAATAAATTGCTACAGTTTATGAAGGAAAATCCCAATGCACGGTAGCCAGTGAGTCATATAGCGGATTTTTCAATGAGTGTTCGAAAGCGCTGAAAGAAAAGTATATCTCAATAAAGTGTATGTCATGCGTCGTAATACACTATGCCATCCAAAAGGTCAGCAATTTAAGCTACTAGATTTACGACAATAGCAAATGAGTAATTGTAGGAAGCATCTTGGACTACAGAGAAAAAGAGATTTCGAGATAGCTGGATTTACATTGCAGGGAACCAAAGGGATATCGAAATGTTTAAAGTTAGGTTGTTGAGGACCTAGCAGACATCGAAATATTTGCGGTTAAAATGCTGAATACAAAAGATATATTGATGCTTGGATGCACATTGTGCAGAAGACCGAGCAAAAATCGAGACGTTTAGATTTAAAAAGCTGAGGACCAAGTAGGTATAAAGATGATTAGATAATTGCATATATATCGTTGAAGAAGAAGCAAATATTCAGATGCTTTGATTTAAAACGCTAAGGACTAAAAGATATTGGTATGTTTCAATTTAGATTTCTCAAGGCCAGAAAAAACAATTTCAAAGAAATAGCATTTGAGAAATAAATTATCTTCAAATTCGGTTAATGCAAATCACATACAAGACTGTCTGTCCAAAATACAGTGCATTTGAAATGCATTTGATAAATAAATTATCTTCAAGTTTGGTAAATTCAAATCAAAAACAAGACCGTCCGTTAAAAATGCAGTGCAGCCGAACAACCTGGGCCGACCTTCAAATAATGGACTTTAGTGATGAGTTGGCTGATATGTATGTTGTATTATTACATTCTCGGACACTAAGGTATCCTTACATGAGCATAGGTCATAGTATTACTCACTAGCTTTGATTGATTAAACTTTATTTCTCAATTTGACGAAGAAAGTACGACTTGTTGAGCAGGTGTCACCTTCGAATACAAAAGATGTTAGCAGTTCCAATACTGGATATTTGAATTAATCAGCTTCTGATTATTTTCATTACGAAAATACCGGAAACATTACTTGTTGGATTTGCTGCAGGGCACTTGACTTATGAAGAAGAGGAGTTACTAAGATCGAGTTACCTTTTAACCAAACTATAAAGGTGTTTACTAGCAATAAGCAAAACTACAAAGCGGAAATAACGCATCTACATGTTACACGAATTGATTGCAATTATTGCTTGGAAAAATGTTACAAAAACAGTCCCTAAAGAATGGAAGGTAAGTGAACGTTATCAGTGCAATGCTAACTTTAAAACATTCAGTTGATGATAGAATCTCATTCCGAAGAATTCCTATCATCAGAAATTTTAGCAAAGAAATAAATTGAATTACTGTCATTGGTTTTAAAATAGTTTGTATTTACTCCATTAATGCTATCAATAAATCATTAGGAACCCTACATCTAATGAACTCGTACACACTTTATGAAAATATTATATATGTATAGTGTAGAACAGGTAATGAATGTCTCATTTCAATCGGTACATTAATGTGTTCAATAATTACGATTTCGCATACTGTAAGTTTTATCTAAACTTGATAAGACTTGCATTTGTTTTTATTTATCGGTTGTCAGTATCTAGATTTGTGACCTTTTCAGTACTCTAGTTTGTATCTCGGCTGACTTGCAACACGTAGGACAACAATCAAACTGCATTATTACCTAACGTCTCTGGCCAGTTCTTCAATCGAACGAACTCAACGAAGCCTCAGCAGTCGAACCGTCTCATTGAAGAAAATACAGGAAATGAACGAATAATTTTCCCGGAAAATTACAGGGGCTTATAAGCAGCGTCGTCCATATTGAGCTGGGTCACGGAAATACCAGATGACAAAAGCTTCTTACGAAAGATGCATTTTCTATTTTTTTGACTGACTAACTCGGTCCTAGGATAGAGCATTATTATCATAATTATTATTTTCTTGATATGGCATTATCATATTGCAGAATCCAATGGAATGCCGTTGCAGTTGGTTGAATAAATTTTTATTAGCACGACCTACGTTTCCCTGTATCTCAGCTCATCGGGTGGGAAGCTCAGAGTTTGTTAATGTAATAAGATAACCTCCCAAATTTTTACAAACTCTCAAAGTTTCTTCAACGGCTTCTCATCGTATTCTGCCATATATTATTAGTGCAGTTAAGAAAATTATCATTTTATTTTTATGATGTTCCCTACTGTTGCCTACATGCAGTGGCATTACGTCAATTACCCTCGCCGAGGGTGTGTATACAGGAAAACAGGGAGGTAATAATTGAGTTTGGTTTTAAGATAGAATGTCATCAGGTCATTTCTAAGCACCTTAACAGACATTACAGGCAATAGGCAATGAACTGCATAAATCGCTTTATTACAGGCCGAGATTTTATTAATTTCTGAAGTAAAATATATTTCAGAAAATGAAAGTTGGTGCCTTGATAAAATACAAGTAGGTACGTGAAGTAATAAACTTCGTTTGTAATTGATGCAATGTTGTAAAAGTCATGAACCAATTGTAACTCACCATTTTATTGTAGGTCACTGACCGCGTACATCAGGGGTACTAAAACAGTGTTTCAGCATCATAATTACATTTAATTCGAACAATGAACCGATCGGCAACAATGTAAACAAACTTAATGAATGAATTTAGCAGCGGAAGAGACCTTTTTGGTCCAACGGCATCCCTGAGAGGAGATGAACAGGCTGGTGCCATAGCTGGGTACTCAGTCTTCCGCAGTCTGCTCCTCTCTTCCTTCCCTCGGGTAGTACCACCTGA
>LQNS02278070.1:15152086-15191692 GCA_001587735.2 Parhyale hawaiensis
AAAAAAAAAAAAAAAAAAAAAAACACATGATACACTCAGCCTACACGTGCAAACATGACTGATATGAAACTACTCGTTCTCTCACAGAAAAAGAAATAAAGATAATAAAAAGAGAATAAGGCTAATTTGCTGCAATCCTTTAGAGACTGTTGTCTTGATAACAGGAATCATAATAAAGATGTTAATACACATATCATATTTTATTGTTTCCTCCGTTAAGGATATTACGTTTCTGTCGGCGTTTGATTGCGTTTCAGATTGTTTGATTGCTTGTCTATCTATTTGTCTGACTGTCAACAAGATAACTTTAAAAGTTATGAAAGGATCTTGAAATCAATTGTAAAAACTGTTTAGAAACCTTACAAAAAATAAACTACCAAAATTTTGTGATCAGAGTGCCCGTTTGTTGGCTTCTCTCTCTCTTTTTTTTCCGCCAGTAGCATAGCTCGAGAAGCCATGGACGCCCGTATTCACTTACAAATTTAGTAGATGTTTAACGAAGCACAAGAAATGACTTGATGTTGGGGTAGGGTCCGGTCGTGTGTTTGTTCCGTATTTTTTTGGTTTGTTTGTCCTCCACCACACAAAGCGTCACAGAAGAACAATAGATCTATACTGGAACTGTAGGAAGGTCGCAAGGCACAGCTTTTCAAATTTTGGTGATGATCACAGACAAATCCTCCTTTCGGGACTAGTTTGATTTCTTCATTAATATTGCATTACTTGACGGAGGTATACGCTCTGAGAATTTTTTTTTATCATTATTATCGGAGTGTCATCACAGTACTTTGGAGCGATCTTTGGCTCATTGCTCCAGGTCACGTACCGTAATCTGAAGTACAGAAAATATAACGAGCATTATTTGCTCTTCCAGGCAGTGCTCTTTTGTGTAAAGTTCCAGGGCGAAGATGGCTGACTTTATTATTCCAGGGTAGTCTCCAGGTTCTGCAACGATCTTCACATTCTTATGACACCTTTGTTGTAATTCGACCTCAAGGACTTCGTCCAGGTGTTTCACCTTTTAGAGTAGAACGGAATCGAGAAGATTGAAAGGGTTTCGAGTTCTCCCGCTTATCCTTGAGGATTGTGTCCTGTAGATCAGTGATCCAAGGTTTCAGAGACTGCAAATATTTTGCATCGTATGTCGTCACTTGTCAGTTCTGTGTGCAGTCTAACTTGAATTGCAATTTGGGGCAGGGGAAATGTATCTTATAGCTCCCCCTTCTCCTTTCAACACAGTTTGCGCATGGATAAGAGGCAAATTTGGTCGCTTCATTCAGCTTCCATGACTGAAGAGCCGTGAGTGTTTGTTGTTAAAAGGTGAAATGTATTTAGCCTGCGTCAACAACTCAATTTAGGTTTCTATCTTGTTAGGTAAAATGACAGTAGAATAACCTAGGTAAACAAGGGGTCTTAGATGACCTACAGTGTTTTTACTTCATGCTGGGGGTCTTTATAAATCAGTACTATACTAATCAAGCTATCATAATTTATGTATAAGACTGCCCGCCATGTCGAAAATGACAGCAAAGAATTTGCGATGGTTTTTCTTCAACTGCCAAGTTAAAGAAACAGAGAAATGAGAGTTCGCGGCTTTACGACTCCTTATCAGCGAACCCCTTCTTTTGTGTCTGACACGGAGAAAAACTAATTGCCTATCACAGGAAATTAAGTACCTTTCATAGTAGGTAATAATTTCGATTCGGAATCAGGAATGCGCTGGATATCAAATAGGACTTTCTTTTTTTGCTCAGTGAATGCAAGGAAGTTTTATAGGTCTGTGGAAGCTCCTAAATTATCTGAGCGAAAAAAACTTAAATGAGATTTATAGGAGTGCTCAGGGAAGCCTAAGTAACCTCATCGCTTCGATTCCTAAATTTTCAAGGCATCGATGTGCATTCTTCTATAGGTATAAGATTGCCGCATGCATTTTCCATCCTCTGCAACTTGGCCTAATTTCCGGAGCTGGGCATAGATACTCAAAAATTGATCTAGATACACCCTAAAATGTGTCTAGATACAGTTACTAGTTACAGTTTTTCAAATGTATCCAGATACAGATACTAAACAGTGTACTTGAATGCAACTATATATACAATGCTAGATACTTTCTACCTGCAAACACATTCATTAGTTTTAAAACTCCATTTCGTTTATAATTATGCAATTTAGGTGGATACGATTTTGTTCTTCAAAATACTGTTTAGTATTAATGACTTCTACCCATTTACTTCAGCCAAAGAGGCTACGTAATTGTTTAGTTGACCACGTTTGTCTTGTCATAAGATATCGCAACAAGTAATGGAGAGTGTCAAAAAATTTTATTGGCTATGGATATATATTTGGCTTCTTTGCTAAAACATCTGTATATAAATTAATTTGACTTTAATCCAAATTTTTCAGTGAATGTTAATTCCATGTCATGCGTGGTTTACGCCTTATCAGGCTGCCCCCACTGCCTGGCCACCGGAAGCCTGTTTGTTGGTGTGAGCGAGCTTTGGGTTAAGACCCTTGATAGATAGCCCCACTGAGTGGGAGGAAATGCCACTCTGAAGGTGAATGAGACATTTTGGTCCAACGACATTCCCGAGAGGACATGAACAGAGTGGTGCCATAGCTGGGTACTTGGTGTTCCACAGTCTGCTCCTCTCTCTGCCACCAGGGAGTACCACCTGATATTTTTTCCTTTTCTTTCTATTCTTTTTCTTTTCGGCCAAAACACCTAGTGATGATGGCAGGGTTTGAGGCGCATTAATAGCTGGCAGCTTCCGTAGCAATCGTTACTGTCGATTTCTATGATTGATGTTGTCCTCTCACTTTTGGTGATTATTTTCCTTTTTTTAGCCTACTTGTTCGCTAACTGGATGTGGGGGGTCAACGCTGGCCCTCATTGCTCTAGTGTTTGTTCATGCAGCATCTTAGATTAGATTAAATAGGCGGCATTAGACGAACCAGAATGCCCATCCCCAAGGAGACACCGGAACTTACGCCCTGTCCCTCTATGAGCTATTGCCATTATGTTAGTAGGGTATAGAGGATTAGAGAAAAGAAAGTGATAGAAGGGGAAGACTCCCTGCCAAAGAGACGATCATGAATGCACGCAAGCACGACCAAGAGCAGCTGATGTGCGGAGCTTAGAGATGTCAAAGTGTGTAGTTGGAGCACGAGAGCAAAAAAAAAAAAGACGGAATAAGGTGGCCTCTCAAGCTTTGGCGGTTAAGGCTTTGCGACTCCTGGAGGAGGAGTTTATAGCTGTTGAGGATGTCTCTCCCATTGTATGTCAAGATGATTTTTGAACGCGTTGACTGACTCCGGACTAACAACATCGGAAAGGAGTCTGTTCCAAATGCTGACTATGAAATACGGAAAGCACAGTTAACTGAAGGTCGTTCTTCGATCGATCATTGAGGTCGCTCTGTGTGTTTATAATCGTGGTCTTTATACTATTATGGCTGAACTGTCTGTAGACTCTTCTAATCACGATCAAGTACGGTACTGAGTTTGGAGACGCTTTTCTCTAGTCATTGCCATATTTCTGAGCTGATTATGATCCCGAGTTCTGAGCTGATTATGATCCCGAGTTCTGAGCTGATTATGATCTCGAGTTCTGAGCTGATTATGATCCCGAGTTCTGAGCTGATTATGATCCCGAGTTCTGAGCTGATTATGATCCCGAGTTCTGAGCTGATTATGATCCCGAGTTCTGAGCTGATTATGATCCCGAGTTCTGAGCTGATTATGATCCCGAGTTTTGAAAAGCGGTGATCGGGTTGCAAATCGCTGCTTTCAGTAGTTCGTACGACTGTGTGTGTGTGAACCCGGCATAGCAGATTTACCATCTTAAGTAAAAGAATGGGTTCACAGACAGTTCTTTGCCGGAAAGCTAATATCAGGCAATGTAATGTTGCTGCTCACTAGTTTGAAAAAGAAGCCGTCAATTTATATGTAGAAAATACATGTGAAGAGGAAAAAATTATGTACGACTTCGGTAGGAGAAGAGAGAATGTATATTGTTTATGCCAGGCAGCTCACGCGTTTCATTTGAATTAGCTAGTGGTATAAAAGACCCAAATAATTGTAGCTTTGAGAAATCACTCAATTTCTTTTTCCTTTTCAAAAAGTTGATTAATACCACTTTGAATTAGTGAGTATTGTAGGGGTTGAAAAATTAAACATTATATTCGCTACCGAAAATATATAAGAAAAATTGTCGGGAAAAGTACATTCGCTACAGCCTACCTGGATTATTCCAGGACTACAGCCACGAAGAATACCTTGGCTACCGGAAATAATACAGGAATACAATCACGAAAAATATCTTGACTACTGGGAATATACCAGGATTAGTGTCGCAAAAAAATTACCTGGGCTACTGTGAATATACCGGGAATAATGTCACGCAAATATCTCTCCTAATGAGAATATACCGGGAATAGTACCAGACAATGTAGTAAATTGAGCACCAAGTTAATGCTAGGAAAACTTTAACCAAATACACACAATTCAACAATTCCTTTGGCATATCTCCTGCATAGAATCGCATCATAGTATGTGTACGAATATATCGTCATGAAGAGATACACAAATGTTATCACTTATTTCTTATTAGTATTCTTCATAGGAAGCATGTACCAGTGGTATACTGATATATGTATATGTGTGGTAACGCACGAAGCTTATTGCGCACCTCCTTATAAAGTCGTCTTTCCCGCTAATATTCATGATATTCTACTATACGAGTACAACCACACAAATCTCCTGCTTACATTGTTCAATGTCCCAAGAATAATTACCGAAGTAATCCGGATTTACGATCAGGAACTTAGATCCCCGGGTAAAGTTTCACATTTGCCCGTTCCCACTCAGCGAGCTTAATTAAATCCAAATCTTCACACTTAAGGAATTGGTCAGTAAGTTAACTTTAACGGAAATTTAACAAATGTGCCAGAGCTTAGCAGTTATTCCATTTTGGCTGTAGATTTAGGGAATCAGAGCTCAAATTACTAGAGAAATAAGGATAAGTTAGCAAATTTGAAGAGCAGTCCTTCTTTCGGACATTTTTCGATGAAAATATAACCACATTAATGATTTAAATGTTTAATTTTTCAAGCTAGGCAATACCTTGCCCAGGAAAAGAAAGTAAATTTGAAGAATAGTCCTCCCTCCACACATTTTTAGCTAAAAATCGTGCCACATGAAAGATTAACATGTTAAATTTTGAATTTTTCACCAATGGCAATACTTTGCCAGGGATAAGTTTAAGATGGTAAATTTAAAGAGCAGTCCTTTCATCAGACAGATTTCTCTAATAATGTGACCAAATTAATGATTAACATATTAAATTTTTAACTTTTCGAATACGATAAAACCTAGTCTTTCTTGTATTTTGGGGTCATCGAACGATGTCCAGTTGATGTTTTTCCCATCACCTTACGTGTGTGGGGTGACGATGCTCGCCTTCTTCTGTTGGGAAGCAGCTAGCACAGCGGTAGAAAATCCTGAAAAAACAAGTAAGAAAGTAGTAAGTTAATCTAGTGAATAAATTCAATATTATTTGAACCGATGTTTGTTGAGTTTTCATACAAAGTTACCCAGTAGTTTAAGCAACGAAATAAACAAAGCGAGAAAAATATGCTGTCATGCTTTCAGTAGTGGTGAAGGATTTCTTCTTAAATGACCTAAATTAATTAATTCATCGATTGCATCTTCGAGCATCAACAACGATAAATTCTTTCGTTCATCAACCATTAGAATACCTCGGATTCATAGATGGAAGTCCTCGGTATAGACCAGAGACCCCTGCAGGAAAGAAGACATGTATTTGATCAAGTTCGGTGGAGTAGAACAAGACCTGAGGCATGTTGCAATCAAACTGCTGGTGTCACTTGTGTGACTCCACATCCAATGCGACTCAGGTTAGGTAATAGTGACAACTTCAACGTTTATAGAGCTATGAGCTGGGTTAAGCCTGCTGCGTTTTCAAACATTACCTTTGCTCGCAAGCATTGAGATGAATTGATGTACGAATATGAACAGAATAACTCATGGCTGATTTTTATTTTCAATCTTGCAGGTTTTTCACTTTTTTTATCAAAATACAACCAAATTAAGGCTACCCCAGCAATGTTAGCGAGCGAGGTTTGTGCTTATTCCACTGAAATTGCGTCGTAATCATCCCATATTTTTTTAGTCAAACGGTGTTGCGTAAGCAATCGTAACAACACGGTCTAGACTATCATTACAGCACGCCTCAAACCGTGCTTCCTGAAAACTGAAAAAATCAGTTTGAATTAAAATGAAAAAGGAGTTTTAAGGGAAAAATACAACCTTTTACTGATATTGAAAGTATTAAATATGTAAGAAATGAATTGTTAAAAAATAATACTTATTGCATATTATCACGCTGAGTTTAATTTATGTAAACTTAATAAACTGAGTCAGTGGACATATTCCGGCCGGCCGAAGATTTTGAGTTCTTCAATGTATTAACCTCTTGTAAGTAATGATTATAGGATTTATAAATGTTATTTTATGAAATTACTAGTGAGTTTTGCTTGAACCTATCGGCAACAATGTGTGCTGGCCCGACTGCTGACGGACGGTGCTGGTCCGACCCGCCTGTGCTGACAGACGGTGCTGGTCCGACCATTCAGTGCTGACAGACGGTGCTGGTTCGACCCGTCTATGGTGACAGACGATGCTGGTCAGACCCGTCTGTGCTGTTTTGCCCGTCTGTCACTTTTTAAAAGTCCACGTGGTACCCGGATCAAAAAGTTGGTCCACCACTGGTATAAATGTAGTATATATAGCGTCAACAACTCGAGAAGTGCTGTGAGAGCGCATACCTCCGCTACACTAGGCAATGTTGACCAAAACTTGAAAATAGTCCTAAAACCAGGATTCTTTTTTTATCATAACTGAAATTTAGTCATTTGAGCCTCTTAACACTTCTTATATTTTCAGCAAATTTTTTGAAGATATTTCGTTTAAAAATTTTCGGAAAACTTTACTGAGAATCTTAAGACAATCATAGAAAGACGAGCGGTTTGACACTGATCACAAAAATGTGATCAATTGCTCTTCGCAACATTCCTAGCAATTCATTAAGATTTTATGAAGATCCTTTCCTAACTATTGCAGTTTTGTTGTGAAAAAGAATCAGGTAGAAAAATAATCGAGCAAGTGGTTGAATGGATCTTCACTCCCAAAATTTCATCATATGTTCCTTCTAATACATCCAGCATTCCTCACATATTACATAAAGATACCTACGTCTATAACGTTTTGAGTATCCCTAGTGACACACAAGTAAACAAAAGGAGAGAAAAATTCCAACATAGATATAGCCTCCTTGGTGAAGCTAAAAATTTATGTCAACTCATAATCAACATCTGTAAACAGCTTCCAAGAAATGATTGTATAGCGTATAAAGCATCAACAACGTTACACAAACTTATCTCCTACGACGTAGCTATTAAGCTGCTTGCAAGTAAAGTGCGTAACTTTTAGCGCTTCAAAAATATTTTACCACATATCCTACAACATTAAGCAGCTGCCCTGCAAAGTGGTGTAGCTTTTGAAGTATCAACAACACTAAAGCGCTTCCGACATCTCACGCGACAACACACAAAAAAAATATGCTCCTGCCTCTGACATGAGAAACAAGTTGGAAAACATGCTGACCGTGGCTCGTCATTTCTTGAGGTTGACGAAAAGCACGAATATTTTGAGCGACATATCTTCATGAATGTGGGATGGCGATCTTGCCGAGAAGCTTGCAAGATTTCTGGATATTTTCCTCATGATAACAGTTCAATATTACCAAGCGTAGAATACTTACTAAGTTTGCATAAGAATTCTTTTTTTTTTTGAGATCTCTATGTATTTCTGGTGATGATGATAGGACCAATTGAGTAGAAACGAAACTCACTTTTGCATCTTAAGGTAGTTTTTCCATACGCATATACTACTGAAGGTGCATAGCAAAAGAACTAAGTGTCGAATTAGCATAACCACTTGTAAAGAATTTGAAATATTTAATGTTGCCGAAGGACCATCGCCCAAGAGGGGATGTCGAATTTGCATTACCGCTCGTGGAAATTTTCAATTCTCGCACTTTCTGTAATATTTAAGAGCTGAAAACAATGTATCGAATTTGACTAAAATTTGCCTAAAACCAAGTATTGAATTAGCCTAAAAACCAAGTATCGAATGTTCCTCACAAATAGGGATAACTTGGTTTTAAAGAGTTTGAGTTGCAATCTGGTATACTTACAGTTTGTTACCTTTTATTATGCAAATGCAATATTTATTTTACTTTTCAAGATTATTTTCTAACTTTGAAATATCAATATTAACCAAATGAATGGCAATATTGTAAATATAAACAGCACTTGTAAAATAAATATTTAGCCATTTCCTAAGTTTATCATACAATTTGCTTATTTACGAGTTTTTTACTGTAACCTCAGATTATGCAACAAGTTAACAAAAGCGTCATAAAGAGCAAATAAATACAAGTAAACAGAAATATTTCTATTAAACGTCCAAACGCAAGAAATTATAAGCAAAACAATTCAATAAACACTGAAATAAGAGTTTAGTGACGTGAACAAAACAAGCTAATTTTGAACATGGTAACCTTCATTTTTCATGATTTTTATAAGGCAATTATGAACAGATTTTGTTAGGTTTGATGTTTCAGATGGTGGAATAGAATCTGCATCTATTTTCTGCATTCCACAAGCTTACTCTGCTCAAAAACTGCCGACCACCTTCATAGAGCATCCTTTTGATCATTGCCCAGAGGTTTTCAATGGGGTTTAAATCGGGGCTATTCGCTGGCCAGGTCATAAACCTCTTTGATTTAAATCCTCCATCAGCAAGCCCGTTAGCAGTGTGCCGTGCTCCGTGTGAAGAAGCGTTATCGTGTTGAAATACCAATTTGAATCTGCGTGCAATTGTCTGGTCAGCAAGCCATGGAGTCAAGTTTGCTTTTCCTGCACTCATGCTGGATGGTGTATTACTTCCTGTGGTTGATGACTTGGTAATCTTGGGTGTCAATAATTTTGATCCAAATTTGACGTTTGAGCCCCACATTCGTTCGGTTGCCTCTCGTGCATCTCAGAAAATTGGTCTTATGAGGCGTGCATGGAGGGTGTTTGGCCCGGTAGAATTGACACGTCACTGCTTTAATTGCTTTGTCCTCCCTCTTCTGGAGTACTGCTCTGTAGTCTAGGGTTCTGCTGCCGATTGCCATCTGTGTTTGCTTGACAAAGTGATGCGTCGATGTGCGTTCATGCTGGCGCATCTGATCTGGCGGATCGTCGCAGAGTTGGTGGGGTCTGTTTCTGTATAAAATCTATAACTGCCCCAGTCATCTACTGTCTGTGTTCCTTCCGGATCCATTTGTTCGGTTGAGGTATACTCGGCGGACTAATGCTCTTTATGAGTTTGCCTTGGAACCGCTACGATGCCGTACGAGCCAGTATTCCCGTTCGTTTTTTCCATCGTGTGTGGATGTTTGGAATGGTTTTGATTGCTCTATCTTTGCTGGTTCTGGTATTGGCAGCTTTAAACGATCTGTACTCAGAGCTATTGTGTGATCTCGGATCTTCTTTTTTTTTAGTCTTTTGTTTTCTCCACCCGCTGGGCTGGTTGCGTGGGGGTTTGTTAACCTCATGGAGTTTCTCCGTTCCTACGTCGCCAGTCTGGTGTGATTTAAAAATAATAAACTGTCAGTACCTTGCTGTATTCAGTTTAACTCCTTCTGCCATTTCAAATGGACCAATAAAGGTATCACCTACTGCCCCGGCGTAAAACATTACACCTCCACCAACTTGTTTACGGTTGAATCGTGTCTGTTGAGGTTGGTCATGGAGGACCCATCCAGACGCCCATCCATCTGGACCATCAAGAGTGGCTCTGCATTCGTCAGTAAATATTACTTAGGGGAAATTAGTTTTCATGCTCTCTTCAGCCCATTTGACCATATTTTCTTTATGAATTTTTGTTAGAAGTGGTCGTTTATATGCCTTTTCCACTTCCTCTAGCCTCTGCAGAACCTCACATCTTATGTTCTGATTAATATTGGAGCTCCAGCGTCTTCAAATATCGCCTTACTTGTAGAAAGTTGTTTTCTAGCGATAGAAACCTTCAAATGTCGCATATCCCGACCAGTCAATTTCCTCGTAGAGGCTCTATTCGGAGTTTTCCAGTTGACTTTACCTTGAATTGCATACGCCTTAATTGTTCGGTCACGATGTAATTCATTGGAAACTTCGATCGTTGTCTTACCAGAAGCCAATAACGAGGTCACTTTGACCTTTTCTTCACTGGTAAACCAGTATTCTTGCCCATGTTGACTAGAAAATGATGTTGCATAATCTGGCGTAAGAACTGAACCCCGTGCGATAAGCAAATGTTGTCAAAACGAGGGAAATGGTTCCGTTTTATTTTTCTCTAGTTGTTTTCATAGTTACAACATACCTGTGCACTAACTTACTATTCACATTTAAAAGGGTTCCCTCTTATATTGGAAAATAAGTCAAAAACTTGTATTTGCATAATCAAAGGTGAAGTACTGTACATGTCATCACCTTCAGGAGATTTTAAAAGCGGTTTGAAATCTTTTAATGTCCCGATCACTACTTTGAATTAAAATTAAAATAACACGATTAGAAGAGAATATAGGGGTTTTCAACTTTTATTGTCTTCAATTGCAGCTCTCTGCAAGGAGTGGAGAGCGAGGATGTATGGGCCACAGTATGGTGTGTTTTGGCACCCAGGACCATGAGGCCATGGGCATTCGGAGTCTTCAGCGTATCTAATTGAAATTCAAAGGCAATTATCCGATATTTATAACTAGCAGCATTCGATAATTTTCAATAAATTAGCGATTGAACACAGCGCCTTCCAGAGTGTCGTCGCATGAGAATATACAATTCTGAGGCTGCTGGCAAGAGCAGCTATAGGACGCTAGTTCTCATGATTATATATTATTATTAAAACTATTAAAACTTCCCGCTCAGGCCTTCCCGGACAGGTAGTGCAACCCACATGACGTTTTTTTTTTCAATATCGAGAAGCCCGAAACGCTGCTAATGAAAATCCTACAAAAAGCCATTACCAGCTGACTTGAATGCCTGCAGGCCAAGACGACCGAAAGCCGATGCCGGCGGTGACCTCCAAGCCGCTAGTCCAGGGCACGATGCTACTACTGGACTGACGAGTTCGGCACCTAAAATTCTTTAAAATGAAAGACTTAAAATCAAGTGAAGCACGGCAGAGGCAGAAGCATACAACTAATATCATTCTTTGTCGTACACCACTAGTAGCTGAAGAGTTAATTTCAAGGAAAAATGGACGAGTTGGCCATGGAACTTTAGATAAAATAGCATTTATTATAAAACACGACTACTAGGGAAAATAATTTTCATAATCAAGCTTAGACCAGAAATTCAGCTTTCCTTTTTGCTGTGCTGCCTGCATTCTTAAAGATTTTGCGTTTAGAATTTAGCCCACTGTATTACAATTTTAAGGGTAATACCATTTTTGTGATACATCTGGACAGAAGCAAACACCATAATTGAGATTACAATAAAAGATAAAAAATAACCAGCTGAGACTTTTATTTTCTTTTTTTTTTTAGCTGGAATAGATAAAAATATGTGCCTCGCTGTGGCACGCTTACACATTTAAAACTCCTTTTAGTACGCTTTTTCTTGCGTTTCCTATAATGACATATTCCGCAGATTAATGAATGCGCCAAGGTCTAATAGCGCAAGTCAGATAATTGCTCAAAAATACACTGATTGTCTCAGAGTCAGGACCATGTAATGCGCATGGAGCCTAAAAAACAGGATTGAAAATTCTAACAACTCATTAATAAAAGCCATCCGTAATGGCCCTAGCTACAAACGATTTAATATGTATATACGATGGAAGCGCATACTCTTTCCTGATGGAGCCTAGGTAATGGGGTGTATTGAGGTCTAGTATGTAAGACCACTGCGATATGTGCTGTGTGTAACCTAAAAATAAGATACATTCTCTTGTGTACGTTATATGTATCAATTTTGCAATGTCTATGAGTATGTAATAAAGATTATTATTTTACTTCGCGACTTTATGATGATCAAAATTGAATTTCTTTTTTTTAATTATAGTAATTTTTTTTAGTTTCCTTGAATTTACTCTTGCTTTTAAGTCCGAAAACTTTCACTTTTTACAGCTTTCTTAAGACATTTTTTTCTCAAGTTGGGAAACTTACAGGATTACGACTCTCCTAAGGTCATGTTTTTTAAGCTATCACACTGAAATTTCCTAAGACTGTTCTGAGTTCATCATCTTTGTAGATGACGAACTTCCACTTTAACGACTTATGAGGTCCGTTTTCTGAGGGGGCTCACTTGCAAGCGAGAGAGAATAAAAAAGGGAAGGGATATTCAAAATGAACAAAACACGAAGAAATTGAGGAGAGGTATAAAGTGGTACAGCACCTCGCGAGACAATCAAGGGAGCCGGCAAGAGCGAAAATGAACGAGGGAAAACTTAGCGTTAGATTAAAGTGGTCAGGCGAATAATGTGGGCATTAGAGAACTGAAGTTAAAAAGGATTATGCAAGCGAATAACAGAAGCAGAGAAAGCAGATTTAGAAGAAGAGCTCGAGGCTGATTATGACGTAAAGAATAGAGCAACAAAGGGGGAGTAAAATAGGGAAAAAGAAACAAACAAGTAAAGACATAATTTGTAAATGATAGAGAGGAGCAGAGGCAATAAACTACTCCTAATTGCAAATAAACGATAGGACATAAGTTTGAGAAGCAAGTTCTATCTGCAAAAAAAAAGTAAAACATGATTAAAATCCAAAAAAAGATGCAAAAAGAGATAGAGGAGATGGGAGACAACAGGAAAGAGTGTGCGAAGAAGGGCAGGCAGGGGAGGCAAATTAGAGGGATAGGAAAAATTGAGGAGAAAAGAGAGTGGTCAGCAAACCTTCTCTGTTGACTATGGGAGTCCGTGCAAATATCAAAAAGAGGGTAAGCGAATGCGAGGTGTACATTGCCTTTAAGCGCTGCAGACCATGAAAGGAAATTGTAGTACAGACTATGTTTTTGGGAAAATTCTATACGTCGTGAGGGGAACGCACGTACTTGAGGTTCATCTTGCTTTAAATCGTTTAGAGCTACAAGCCACAAAAAGACGATACAATTTGCATTTTTGTGTGAGTAGAGAGTGATGTTAAATTAACCAAAACACTGGAGAAAAATAAAGTTGATAATTTAGCTATGCTTCGACGATATATTATGCTTCATTTTATGTCAGTATGGCACATGATAGACTTGAGAACTTTTAGCAGATACGTCCCCGGTTTACCATATCTGACAATTAGCCAACTGCATCCATCTACTATTTATAAAGTTTCGTAAAAACAAACAAAAAAAAAGGTACAGATCATTGAAAGAAAACTGCCTTATATATACATAATTACAGTGTCGCATATCATTCCATTCTGCACATAAAAATACAGTGTGTCTTACGAAGCCGCCATACATGCTTTGAATCAGTTAGTGAATCAGTATATTTTCAATACTCGAGATTTTGACCATTCTAATACTAAGAATGACCGTCGTGTGCTTATATATTCATATCATAGACCGCAACACTACTTGACTCTTAGGTCTGATGCTGGCGGCCAAAAGTCGGCAACGGAAAAATGAGATTGCCATTCCAAGGTACCCAACATTTGTTCTTGCGGTGAAGGTATCTTGGATATAGCGGGGACGCACTCGGGCGCTTGCCTGCATGACCGACTTCGGGGGGGGGGGAAGTGTTGTATGAAGCCTTCTGTCTATATCGTCATAGCTCAGACAATGGATTATCGGCTGCAGCCGCGCACTCTCCTGGACTCTAGAGCAGATGCATCGTTAGCACGAACCAGTGCGTATGGGTTTCCATGTTAGAAAGTACGATGAAGCCGGCTTAACCACAATCTTTAATATCTGTTTCAGTTGGTAGCTCTTGTAGAAAATCTATAGATACTTCTTCGCTTTTCTTTAGCTTCCACAATGCGCAAATGTTTTTCTTCTGCCCAAGTGTAATTTTCCCCTTACAACCTATAAAGCAGTTGAGAACGCTGACAGTACTCTACTATACCACATGTTCTGGCAATTGTATGATGAAAAGTTATAAATGCAACTTCACAACATCTATCTTTATAACATTCAACCCTTTATTGATGTCTTTTCCTACCGGACAATAATTTTTGCTCTCAAGCCACAAATCTTCTTCCTAGTTTGTAAACTCTCATAACACTGGTATATACCATACATTTCTGCTAGATAGTTCTAAATAAGAACTATAACTTCATCTTTATCATTCTTAACCGTATATTATACAATGTTTCATTTATTGGTCTTCCCACAGGGCAATTTGTGTCTGCAAACTAGAAGGCTTCCTAATTTTACAACGTTTGTTGCACTCTTTCACAGCTTGTTTCTATCGTTATACAATACATTACTTTTAATGTTTTTTTTTTCTTGTCTGCAACAAAGCAATTTCTATTCACAAACTACAAAGCTTCTCCCTACTACTCAAACGCTTACAACACTCATTTACAACTCGTTTCTAGTAGATTACTTTTTGCCGGAAAAGTACGCTACATAAAATAATTACCTACTAAAAGAAAGAGGCCCCGACGCGATATTCAGGGTCGGCAGTATGGTCAAGGAGATGCCACATGAAAACAATCTTGGCAAGTGCACGTGCAGCGCTGGCTATTTGGCACACGTTTCTTGTGTTATTGGCCTCTCTAGGTTAGTTGTTTTCCTTCTATTATCGCGTCTGCTAACAACGTTTCTCGCGAACAGATTTATTTTTTTTCAAATGTTTGCTCATGAATTGTAAATTTTAATTTGCTTCCATTTGCTCCTCCGCGGATGACCCACCGCTCACACTGGTATTAGGTTTTTGTATCTTTTCTCAAAATCATCTTTTTGCTGTCCTTTTATATCTTCTGACAACAAAGGTCATAGTCCTTAAAGTATTCTATTATATTTGCTCATAAATGATTTATTTCCTTCAAAATTTTCGTGTTGTCTTATGCATTTTATTTGCTTAGTTATTATGAGTTTTGATTTCTGAAAGTTCCTTTTTCATCTTGGTGTTTACTATCGTTAATAACATTTCTAGTCAAAGTGCATTCTCATGATGAATAGCATGAAGTGACTCTGTTATTCATGGCCAAACTTGTGCCTTAATTATGCCTTTAGTTGCCTATGGTGTCCCTACTGCTAATAAAGTTGCCTGCTAATACGTACTTTGTCGATGCTGATTTGTTTAGCTGACTGCCTATGCTGTATTTTTCCTGATGATAAAAATCCATTCGCTGAAGCAATAACACCCAGAACATTGTTTTTTTTATTCACCAGATATTTTCTTGATGTTCTGTTTGTCTCAGTCAATACAAAAATTATTTTGCGGCTTAGTGGGATTTAGATACTATTACGTATGTTTGCGTTACGTGCTGAAACACGCGCACGCTTATTCTCTCGTTAAATTCAGTTTGAAATTTGGAAATAAAACTAGATTTAACGGTTTCTGCTGTTCATATATTTTTCCCATTCGTCAGAAGACAGCTCCCGTTATTCGGTCTAACGTCTAATAATGTTCACTTAACGTTTTCATATCGTGCATCCTTCAACTGCCATATGAATTATTATCATTCAGCAGCATCATTTCCCAGTCTTTAATTGAATTTATCGCAATTATTTTCACTCGGTTATTGAGCCTGGGAAAGTGGCAAGTCGTATCTCTACTCGACTATTTCACAATCAGAAAATTAATAATTATTTCATGCTTAGCGTTTCTCTGATTATTATCAATTCAAGATATTCATTCTTTGTTTGTAGCCGATTCTGTGAGTCTGGGCTAATTTTTTTCTAAGTTTTCATTAAAAAAAAAATTCAGAGCACTTTATTTAAAAAAAAATGCTAGTATATTACGTCTATATTTCACTAATCCCATCTTTCCTTAGTCCTCTCTTGCTTACTGTCTTTTGATTTAAACTAATGTCTTGCTTTTCTGGGTGCTGTGATACTCTATGCTCTCAATCTGTAAGAAAATACCACATTTTTTTTTAATGATGAATATTTTTCTCCGTCAGGAAATCTTTACCACGCTGTTAGTATTTGACAATTTCTTCATCTCTTGCTAATGCTCTCTTCTTATCTGTCGTACATTGTCACATTTGCTGGCACCATCTAAGCTGTCTGCTCTTGACATCAACAGGCTTTTGATCTTTCATGCTCGTCAGTTTTTTTATAATTTTAAGACGAGTTGTCTCGTGGGAGCACTGGGTATACCTTTTATTACACGTGAACAATTTGCATTTTATATTACATGGCGCAGTCTATAAAAATTATACATCATCCCAGCCTCATATTAATGCTAAGGACGGCAGGGAATATTGCAGAACCACTGCGTGTTTTATATTCCTGAAAAGGCGGTCTCATCAAAAAGTAACACTCGTAAGAAATATTACTTTTCCCTGCTTCAGAGTCGCTCGGTAATTATGCATTGATGATATTTTTTAATTATGTAAAAGCACTATGTCGACACGAGGTTGAAAAATATTATGAGCATATAAAGAAGTCAAATAAAACGTATACCTGTAATGTTTGCTGCATTCTTAACAGCATAAATTTAAAACTGATAGTAAATTTGCATGGAATCACATTTTATATATGTATATAAAAGGGTTGTTGTTTGAACCTTCCGGCTTTAGCATCATAGCTCTGAAACCTCGGTCGAATGCAGTCGTGCACTCTTCTGAAGCATGCGGGCTTATACCTGTAGGCTGGGTGTGTACTGTGCTGAGTAGGCAAGGTGATTTTGCCTTTGCCTAGTGGTTTTGATTTAAAAATTTTCCCCAAGAAAAGCCTAAACAGCTTCTTTGAATACGACCTACCACCTCTACGCTGCAAGGTGACGTAATTTTTTTTCTGGTATTCTCGTTATTCCTGTGTACTATAAGATGCTGCTATCGTTCTATGACGCGCCCAATACAGGAGTAGTTGGTTACATGCTTGGGGCATATCATCTACAATAGTCTAAAGAAAGGTTGCTCAACTAGCTGTCATTTGGTCTTCATACGTGCTGCTCGATGTCAGGATCGTTTAGCGTGTCTGATTACCCTTTATGTTTTATTTTATGTGTACAAATGTTCAATCAAGAAAACCTCAACCGGTTGGAGGAATAAATGGTTTCTATTCTCTATTCTATTCTAGGAACAAAGAATAAAAGTGTATAGTTGAATGAGTTATTGAATTCTTAACTTGAAGAGCAAGATTACCTTCTATCAGCAATACTAAGAAAAAATATGTAACTACGAACAATTCATTAGATCGTTTCTAACCTCACACAACAAGCTGCTTGCGCCCCTATATGAGAAGCAGGTTCCAGTTAAATGAGTTCTTCTTCACTTCACATTTAAAGAAAAAAAACATCTGAAACTTTACAAGAGCCACTAGTAATCAAATTCCTTATAAACACACGGTTGCGTAGTCAAACAAACCACAAATTATTATATTTTCACACATAAGGGGAACACTGCATCAGTGACAACAGCCAAAGGGTTGCTTTTATTTACCCGGAATGTGCCTCTCAACTACATATGCTTAGCAATAATTATCTAGTGCGCAACAAACACAGAGAACTAAAGAAATGGGTTAAAAAAAAAAGAAAAAAAGTGAATCGACAAGACGTTTCGGTCTCGCAAATCTGCGCAAGAAATGAGAGTGTCGTCTCGACCTTCAGCCGCCGAGCAGGGAACTTGCGCTCAACTTGTTTGTGCTGCGGCAGCTGCGTGATGCACGTTCGAGTTATGAGTGTATGTTTTACTCGAATTTTGTTTCAATTACTCGGGGAAAACCGTTATCCAAGATACATTGGAAAAGTGCTTAATTTACACCAGGCAAGCACTCGCTCGATTGAGGAGCCCTTTAACGGCGGTTTGAACGCGCTCTAGTAGAAATAGCAATACGCAGGTAACCATATATGATCACTTGCCCAGTAAAGGGATGGAAGAGAATATTATGCAGCTCGCGAGTTGTTCAATGGGTATAATTGCTTCCGACTAGCCATGTGTGTATATATACATAGGGACTGCCAGAGAGCTGAGAACTTGACTTGAGCGTGCAATTGTCTAGTGTGATTCCGGCAAGACTTGCCAAGTACTATTATGGTAAAGAAAAAACAGGTGGTATCTTCTGTGATTTGGAAACTAAATGAGCAGCGTTGGTGTCTTCCAAAGGTTTTAATGTTGATGTAAGCAATTATTTATTTCTATTATGATGTGAACACATTATACGGGTAAATCTGCTCGTAAAAAATGACGGCGTTGCCCATTATAGGGCAATTCACCACACTCCAAACATACCATTTTGGGCTTGTTCGACTGTTACCTGTAAATTTCTGTAAGTATTTATTTATATGTTTACTTATAGTTGGACAGTTCTAGTGTATTTTACTCTAAAAAAATGGTAAGTTAACTCAATGCTATAATACCTACCCAGAAATTTGCATTCACTATTTTCAGTTATTCATCTCTCCTAACGACCTTTCTATAACAAACCTTTAACATTTCCATTTATGAGGATTGATTGAACAGCGTATCTAGTCTTCAGAGCAGATAGGAAAATGGAAATCGCATGTTATTTATTTTAAAGTGACAGAACTACTGCAGACAGCTTTCCACCGGAGTAAATGTTTACTACATATTTTATTATCGTTAAGTCCAGTGGAAGAGAACTGCGGAGGTACATGTGGCCACTTGCGGCCACTTCTTGGTACTTACAGTAATTGCTGGCAACTTGCGGCCAATTTCAGTTACTAGAGCAATTTACGGCCACTTGTAGGTACTTGTAGCAATTTGCGGCCACTTGTAGGTACTCGCAGAGTGCAACTCGATTATGTTGAGCAGGGGAAAATTCAATTTTGCTCAATGTATTTCTTGCTTGAGACACTTCTTAGAATCGAAAAAGTAGAGATGTTACTACTTCTCTTAGCGCGGCCATGCAGTCTTATTTTATAGCTTTCTCCATATATCGAACAATATATATGTTCTCAGTTTACCACGCACAATTCAAAAGGTAATGAACGAGGGCGGACGAGGCAATGATTTTTCTCGGGCAGTAGACATTATTTCTTTCCGCTTGCCGTGTTCTTTTTGACTGAGCTGATTGCATGTCAACACAAAATCTTCTATGTACCGAAGGTTGGTTCGGTGTCATGGATACGCGGTGGATAATTCATTTATATTCACTAGGCTTGGCTGCTCTCTAATGTAAGGTTTTTCCCGCATGTAATCTATGGAGATGATTGTGCTTCTTAGATAAATTGAATGAGAGAGCACCCATCTCTATCGAAATTTGAGACGCCTGTTGTAGCGTATCCATCGGAAGTTTAGTAGTGACAAAGGCATACTAATTGAAAGAAGACGGGTCGTTTCAAATTCTTCGTAGTCATTTTGACTGCACGGGTACCCTGGCGCCAATCTATCTACTTTATAATAATTCACGTCGTGTTTTTACTTATTTATTTATATATTTATATCTTTCCTGTCACGCTCTATGGGAATAAGAAAGGAGAAAATTCAGATTTCAAAATGTAAAAAAAAGTGGGGTACCTTGCAATTTTTTTTCGGCGAAAACAAAAGTTGGGTACCTTGCAATCTTTTCTTCAGTATTAGATAGGGGAAAAATGAGGAAGCCCAAAAGACGGCGGGGGTTTTGGTGAAGTGTTAACTTTTTGTCGTCATTTATAATGACGGCATGGGCCACTAGTAGTATTTAATAAGCCATTAGCAGGTCCGTATCCTGGATACCATTTCCTTGCCCCTTATGGCATGAAAAGTTGGGTACGTTGGAATTTTATTTTCTTCGGTGTATATCAGAGAGGAGGAAAATGAGGTTTCGGACAGACGGACAGACATTTTCTCTTATTATAGTGTAAATTTGCCTGTCCGTCCAGAAAGTGGTAGGAGTTGAGCAATGTTCATCATTTTTGCAGGGAGTCTGGTGGATTTACCTAGATGTGACAAAGACCAAAAAAAATAGACTTAGCTGGCCATCAAAAATGATTACGTTGAATCGGTAACTCCTCCCAAAAAGAGGCAGAAGGAGTTGAGCAATGTTCAGCATATTTGTAGGGAATCAGGTTGCTTGACCTAGATATGAGCAAGGCCAATAAACTAGCATTAGCTGGCCTAAAAAATGACAGCGATAAATTTTATTTTGTGTTCACCAAAAACGAGGCAGAAGGAGCTGAGTCATGATATATATATATATATATATATATATATATATATATATATATATATATATATATATATATATATATATATATATTTCTTGATATAAGCGTTGACAGCCAGGTGTATTCATAAGGAAGTTTTTATTGAAAATCTTCTGGGCTTTTTTATTTATTTAACCCCAACCTTTTAGCTATTTAGCGCAGCCCGTCTTCAGGGGAACCAAGGAACCATAATATTAAATCTCCTTGAGGGAAACGGAACTTCGAATTCTATCAGCAGACCCAAGTTGCGAAGGATATACACAAACATTGTATCCTAGCTACCAATAAAGCAAAAAATAACGAAATATATCGCAAAACAATGAAATTTGGAAGTAGCTAGGATACAATATTTGTATACTTTGTAACTTCGACCTGATGATAGAATTTGAAAGTCCGTTCCCCTCAAGGAGATTTAATATTATGGTTCCTTGGTTTCCCTGAAGACGGGCAGTGCTTAATCGCTCGAAAGCTTGGGGTTTAATAAATAGAAAAAGCCCAGAAGACTTCCAATAAAAACTTTCTTACATACATATCTATATTTTTTTTCTTTTCAGACAGTCAAGTGAGTTATCTGAGATGTGAAAAAAAATCTCGAGTTCGCTGGTGATTGAAACTGACGGTGTTGAATCTATAACTCTGCCCAAAATGAGGCAGAAAGAGTTGAGCCTTTTCAGACAGATGGGTTGACTGAGATGTGAAAAATACCAAAACTGTAGAGAGAGCCGGGCATAAAATAATGACGGTGTTGAATGTGCCCCCCACCGCGGGTGATGGTCTTCACCACAAGGCGTTCTAGTTTGTCTAAGTATTTGTCAAAATATAACTCACAAAGTGCCAACGGATATTTAACAAAGTTACAGAAACATTCAATATCGGCAACAAGCACAAATGGCAACATTCAGGTGATGATCAAAAGGAAATCTTAGTACCAAGACCAATTTGAAATTTTCGTTAATATTGCCTTGCTTGCGGAGAAGGCGTGCGCTCTCAAAGTGCTCTAGTTTCAATGTAGCGGTCCAATTCGCGGCCGGTGAATCGTCCTCTCGTTCACTTATGCATTTATTTCAGTGCTGTTTAAAAGAACGAAACGCTTAACTTCCCGTATCGAGGGTGATGGCTCTACAAGAAGAAAAGTATTTTCTTTACGATAAAAATCACCTGATTTCTTATCACTAACGAAGTAATATTTTAGCTACTAAGCAATAATAATTAGTCGTAAAGACACTGTTGTTCATCACAACGCTGTTGTTCATCACAAACGACAATATCCATTGACGCAAATTCAAGCGACAAGGTAGTTTACAGTTAACTAATTTTGCTTAATTGCAAATAACCATCTTTCTGTGTGTACCTCTGTCTTTACTCCTATATCAATTTCATCGCGTTAAAAAAGGATAAAAATCTCAAATGAACATATTAGGGGCAGTGCGCCCTCGGTCTCATCTTTGTTCTTTGCATTCATCTCAAAGCCAGCCAACAGACTCAACTACTTAACTGCATGTATCGGGTGCAGTGTATCCCATGCCTTGTTTCTTTTCAAATCATTTACATGCCGCTAAATGGAGCAAAACATTTAATACTTTATACCTGTGACAGTGCATGCCTTGCTTACTCTGTGTTCATTGCAATACCGTTAAAAAGAACAAAGCAATTAACTGCATGTATCGCGAGCAGTGTATCTCCCTCTCCAACTTTCCATTCAATTCATTGCTGTTATTAAGTACAAAAGGTAACAGTGCCAGCGTTTCTCTTGTGGCTTTACGTTTGTATTATTCCAATGCCGTTTAACCGAACAAAACACATGCATATATTTGGGGCAGTGGATCCCTTGTCCCGAACAATTATGCCCAGTGTTGTGGTCACGGCGACTATTTTTATTTGGTCCACCGCAAGGGACGAACGTGTCTCGTATAGCTCGTGCCTTGGCAAGGGTTCTCGGTACATACCTCCTCCTCCCCCAGCCACCCGTCTAAGACATGTCCTGGCCACTGTAATGCATCAGTAGGTAAAGCAAGCTCGCGTTATTGGTAGTGCGGTTGTGAACTCCAGTGACGGTGCCTCGACTTGAAAGAAAACATACGTTTGGTCTGCAAGCTTTCAAATCTGCTGTGTGAATGGCACTCAAAGTGATTATTTGAGAAAGCGATCCAGGTGTCCTGGGACTGATTAGTGCTTCATTTTGTGCTGCAATATCCTATCCTTATAGCTTTAATCATAACAAAAGAATATTTTTCTCAAGTTAGCTTCGCGAATGTCGTTTTAAGTGATTCTTGTAAGCAGCTGTTCCGGTGTTTAATGGTAGGGAAGTGCGCCATTTTGGGTTTCTGCATATTGCCATTCCTTGTGGTCTTAATCATAATGGCAAATTATTATTTCTTCAAGACAGGTGCATGAATGGCACTTTGAGTGTGTTTTTAGCAGTGCTACGGCTATTCTGACGTTGCGTAGTGCTCCAGTATGTGTGTTTATTGCCCGTTCAATCAATCAAATTCCTCAAGTGCATACAAAAAGATGATACAATGCATGTATAGAGCATTACTCAACAGTAGAATTAAATTAGATGCAGAAAGAGGTTTAAAGTATCAATACACGCTTCACCACGTCTATCGTTACGTAGTCTGCTTTTCACCCCGTCTAACAATTTCTAGTATTCTCATTTCACCAGCGAATCACCATTTGTTCTGTCAGCAAAGAATTGGTACTTGTGTCTTGATAAAGACATAGAATACGACGGCACTTAATGCACTGTTTTCCTATGTATTTGCACACATTTTCTCGGTTGTTCCCTACAGCTTACAGATAATTTAGTCTTTCATAATCTTACACGTATCAGTGTTTGTTAAAGCGTGTCCAATTTCATTGCATCGATTTTGCGGGACCCGTAGATATCGATCAGTGGCCCGTTATTTTTCTTGTTTGTTTGATACGATAGCTATGCAACAGCAGAATTCCATCAGCTACCGCATCGTACGCTCTGTTCTTGAGATGCCATTGTATTTCCTTATTTATCGCACAGTTGCTTCAAAATTATAAGTTAGAGTCGAGGTGTCCAACTAACGTATTCAAGGTCCGCATCTTGCCCTATTAAGAACCTCGTGCTTCACTAGCAAA
This sequence comes from Parhyale hawaiensis, assembly GCA_001587735.2. Taxonomy (NCBI): domain Eukaryota; kingdom Metazoa; phylum Arthropoda; class Malacostraca; order Amphipoda; family Hyalidae; genus Parhyale; species Parhyale hawaiensis. Next base: position 15,175,553 of record LQNS02278070.1, read on the forward strand.
GTGACAATAATATGGCTTGCAAAAAAGAAATAAAGCTCGAAAGATATGACACAAGTGAAATGAACTTCATACCATTGCTTCGAAACTGGCTGATTTTATTCATTTTTTTTTTATGAAGCAGAAGAAGACAGCCAATGTTGACCTTTCTTTAAACGAAAATCAGAGCGTCTAGAAACCTGAATTTTTCCCAAATACTGAGAAGTGTAATGTGCAGACACACGAACGGACGGACGTACGAACGGAGCTTCAAGCAGTATTATCAGTATTATAATAGTTCACGTCGTGTTTTTACTTATTCATTTATAGGCATTTTTATATTTTTCCTGTCATGCCATATGGGAAAAAGACAAAAAGAATTTCAAAAGGAGCGCTAGACAAGCTGATGAATTGATATGCGATTGGGGCATACGGCGACTGGCTGTAGCCACGCTCGACTCTTGAGCTTCACGGACGAGGCTCCTGGTTCCTTCCTCTCTACTGAAGCTCCTTGGAGGCTCCATCCGTCCGTCCGTCCGTGTCAAGGAGCTTACATAAAGAGGAGGGAGCCAGTAGCCTCGCCCATGAAACTAAAGAGTCGCTTATGGCTGTCAGCCAGTTGCCGTATGCACCAATCGCATGTCAGTAAATAACCTTTTATGGCTGCAGCTAGTCGCGTATTTACCAATCGCATATCAGTAACTCGTTTTGTCTACTGCTCCCCCATAAAACTCACTGCTCCCCAGTCACTTCCACCACTGAAATTTGTGAACGCGTCTCACAGCCATAAGAGATCTGGTTGGCTAGCTGGCGAATCTATGAATGGGCCGCAGGGCTCCCTCCTTCTCTATTGAAGCTCCTTGGTCCGTGTGTACGTCCTTCCATCTATGTGTCTGCACGTTACGCTTTTCACTACAAGCGGAAACTTCAACTTGTATGAAGCTCTCATTTCCGCAGGAAGGAAGTTCAACCATTGTCACTTTCTTTCGGATCTCTCTTGAAGAAATTTTCTGTCAGTTTCGATGCAAAGACATGAATAAGTTCATTTTATACATATCATACATACCTATTTCCAATTCATAGAATATTCTCTTTGCTGGTGTTGCATGACGATCCAAATATGAAAAAGTACGTATAGTCTGGATACTGCGCAAAGTGAGCTGCTCTGGACAGCTTCATTCTAAAGAATATTTAAAGTATAAACTAACCGAAAAGAGGGGTTCGGCCACAAGAAGCTATTATTGAAAAAATAGGCTTAGTCGGGTGTATGTTGTGATGAAGCTATCGCATAAAATAGAGCAGAAACTTGATGCGTTAAAGAACGGTCATGGGTCACCTTATAGAACTGTTATCTTCAGACGATGAGAGACACTGCTAAGTGTCTACCTGTGAAGAACGAGACTACTATATTTTGTTATGTCGTTTCATGTCTATATCATTATATTTAAAGGCAAAAACGTTGGTGGTCAAATATCTGCAAGATCCACCGGTGATATCTTAGTGCTTACTGTATAGTAAATAGGTTGTGTAGGGTGACTCAGGCTGGACGGGCTACGAATTGGCATAGGCCTACACGGGCTACACTGAGTCGGCTGCACGCAAATCGGAACATGGCAGCGATTCATGTTCTTGGAACACATGTTTCTTCGCGCCATGAACACATACCGATTTCAAATAGGAACCAATGAGAATTAAAAACTCAGCAGAAATTACGAGAGAGATTCGAAATTGAACAACGGGCCGTCGCTGTAGCGGAATAGCTGCCGCGGAGGCTGTACTTTTGGCAGTTTNATTCTTTTTAGTGGCATAGCAATGTCCAATCAGATACAGAACTGCGTGGCAATGCGCGCCCTAAGTCACCTTGTACATGAACAACATATCTAGACACTATATTACTGATAGATCTCGCAGATATCTTACCAGCAAAATCTTCGCCCCTGTATAGCATGATAGATCGACAGCATATGCAAACATAACAATCTCGCTTTTAGGAGGTACTTTTCTCATTACTTCTCTTCTATATTTACACATCTTCGATATCCTTTGTTTCTCATCGTCTGAAGATAACATTCTTTAGACTTTCATAACTTTAACGTTTCCATTTTCAACGGTGTATTTGATGATTTCAATTCTACTACGGGACCCATGGCTCCTTTACACTTGATGTGCGATAGCCTGCCAATATAATACAACTCTCACGCCATTAAAAAATTGGTTCATGTCGCTGAACGTACTCTTTCTGTTAGTTGACGTCTTTCTCTAAACATTGCACTTGCACTTGAAAAATGCAGGTTAGAATGATGCAGTTGAGAACAGCTTTGTTTGAACCTTATTATGTCAACGATCGGATTTTCCCATATTTGGATCGGTATGCAACCCCAGCAACGTGAATATTACAAGAAATCAAATTTGGTATTATGGTAGGTATGATACGTGCAAAATGAACTTCATGTCTTTGCTTCGAAACTAACTGAAATTTTTTCAAGTGCGAGCTGAAAGAAAACAGCTGTGGTTGAACTTCCATATAGTGAAAATCAGAGCTTCTTACACGTTGAAATTTTCCTTATCCTTTATTGAAGAGCGTAACACACGAAGGAAGGAAGGAAGGAACAACGCTATTAATATTATAGACAGTTCACGTCGTGTTTTTACTTATTCATTTATAAGCATTTTTATATTGTTCCTGTCCTGCTATATGGGAATAAGACAAGAAGAAACTCAAAGGGAGAGCTAGACAAGCTGATGAATTGATATGCGATTGGTGCATACGGCGACTGGCTGTAGCCACGCTCGACTCTTGAGCTTCACGGACGAGGCTCCTGGTTCCTTCCTCTCTACTGAAGCTCCTTGGAGGCTCCATCCCTCCATCCGTGTCAAGGAGCTTCTATAGAGAGGAGGGAGCCAGGAGCCTCGCCCGTGAAGCTAAAGAGTCTCTTATGGCTGTCAGCCAGTAGCCGTATGCACCAATCGCATGTCAGTAAAGAGTCTTTTATGGCTGCAGCTAGTCGAGTATGTAGCAATCGCATATCAGTAACTCGGTTTGTCTACTGCTCCCCCGTGAAACTCACTGCTCCCCAGTCACTTCCACCAATGAGATTTGTGAACGCGTCTCACAGCCATAAGAGATCTAGTTGACTAGCTAGCTGATCTGTGAATGGGGCGCAGGGCTCCCTCCTTCTCTACTGAAGCTCCTTAGTCCGTGTTTATGTCCTTCCGTCTATGTTTCTACACGTTACGCTTTTCACTATATGCGGAAACTTCAACTTGTATGAAGCTCTCATTTTCGCAGGAAGGAAGTTAAACCATTTTCTCTTTCTTTCGGATCTCTCTTGAAGAAATTTTCAGTCAGTTTCGACGCAAAGACATGAAGTTCCTTTTAAACGTATCATACATACGTATTTCCAATTCATAGAATATTCACTTTGCTGGTGTTGTATGACGATCCACATATGAGAAAGTACGTAGTCTGGATACTGCTCAAAGTGAGCTGCTCTGGACAGCTTCGTTCTAAAGAATAGTTAAAGTAAAAGTATGCTGTTTAAAGAAATCAAGTAAACTGATCGAAAAGAAGGGTTCGGCCACAAGGATCTATTGTTGAAAAAATGCGCTTAGTCGGGTGTATATTGTGGTGAAGCCATAGCATAAAATAGAGCAGAGACTTGATGCGTTATAGAGCAGTCATGGGTCACCCTATAGAAGTGTTATCTTAAGACGATGAGAGACACAGCTAAGTGAGGGCTTATCCATAGACAGTAGAAGAAGAAGAATGAGAGAAGTACCTGTGAAGAACGAGACTACTATATTTTGTTTTTATGTCGTTTCATGTCTATATCATTATATTTAAAGGCAAAAACGTTGCTGGTCAAACATCTGCAAGATCCACCGGTGATATCTTAGTGTTTACTGTATAGTAGATAGGTTGTGTAGGGTGACTCAGGATGGACGGGCTACGAATTGGCATAGGCCTACACGGGCTACGCTGAGTCGGCTACACGCGAATCGGAACATGGCAGCGATTCCCGTGTTTGGAACACATGTTTCTTCTCGCCATGAACACATACCGATTTCAAATAGGAACCAATGAGAATTAAAAACTCAGCAGAAATTACGAGAGAGATTCGAAATTGAACAACGGGCCGTCGCTGTAGCGGAATAGCTGCCGCGGAGGCTGTACTTTTGGCAGTTTTGGAACACAATAAATTTAGCTAATACGAAGCTGCATCCCTGGCAGCGTAATCAGAAGGGTAGGGAGAAACGTTCTGATGTGCAGCAAACTTGAGATTTGGGGCACTCCATCAGGAATAAGTGACGGGTGTTTTTTTTTTATTTATGTTTGTTTTATGAGGTAGGTTAAGTTAGAAAAGCTGCATTAGCTCAAACTTGAATGATTTATAATAGCCTAGTTTAGATTTGCTACGTTTTATAAAGTAAAAACAATAACAAACCGAGTAATTTCCACGGGTCCCACTAGTATATATATATATATATATTATAACGGTTTACAGACAAGGTGTTGAATTTTTCTTTGAGGTGTCTTTGATGAGTCGGTAACAGAATAAAAATGGAGGTTTTACGGAAGAACTATTTTTCTGCCTTCATTTTTATGACGGCTTGGACCACTAGTAATATAGATTTTCTTACTGCAATGCTGCTGTTCACGAGCAGAGAGCATGAAGTAATTTTGAACTTATAATGACTTGGCGTTACGCAATTTTAGCTTGTGATCTCACGTCTATCTTTGATATACCGCACACAGTGCAGTATAGGGGGCTCTAGCTGTGATAGTGTGTGAGATATAACCAGCATGTCTTCAACATCTTTACTAAAAAACAGAAATAGATCAAACCGACTTGCCTGCGTTGTATATTTTGTAAGATTATCTGAACTTTGAAGGAAAAACTCGTGTGCTAAATCATATTTTAAACACGATTTATGTTAATGCACCCAACGCAGCGATTACCATACGCGACATTCTTCAATTCTGAATAAGACAAGTGTGATCATGAATTATTATTCGTACATATATACTGGAGGTAATGATAATAGTAGTAGTACCTCGGTAACAATATCGGATGTCACAATAGCCGTGAGGAGCTCATCACTAAAAATAAACCTACTTTTTGCAAACATGTTCTATGCTCTAGAACACGCTGTGGCCGTCCTGTATGAACACGCTTAGGCGTGCTTGAACCTATTGCCAGGTGAAACGTGACAAACCAGAACACGTTCGACTTCTTAGCATGTTTCCCTTTTGCATGCCAAAGAGCGAGGTGTGTTCTACTCCCTTAGCCCTATCGGTTAGCAATTTTTTTTTTTTCAGCCGCTTCAGCGTCAAGGCGGTACAATTTTTTACCAAAAAATGCTTATAACTTTAACAATATCAGAGTTGTTTTTCATAGTCTCAAAAGTCATTCATTCAACTATCCTTTCGCCTATTTAGTTAAAAACATAATGCCTCAGAGTAGCTTTAATGTCAATTGAATTCCGGACAGAACAGGGTGAATACTCCGGCAGCACATCTACCACAATTTTCATACTTTCACAAACTGAACGTATAATCGCTTCTGTTTTTCATTTCTAGCCTTGTTGCCGTCTTTGAGTGATAATTTTTAAAGTTCTTTTTTATGAAAAGAAAACCTACACGGAAATGGTATCATCTACATTTCTGAAATATTTATATTTATCGATATTTTTCGCTGTAATGTGCGGGTATATTAGAGTTTTATTGGTAGTCATGTTCAATTGAGAAAAGTCGCGGAATTTTGTGCCCTGAATATCACTGGGAGCAGAACTGTGAACGAAAAACGGTATGGAGGTACAATTTTGTACCACCTTGTAGCAGCTAGGGTTAACGCGAGCAATCGACGGAGAAAATATTTAGTTGCGTTAAAGTCATTGAGGACTGGCGATTTTTCAGATTTAAATTCAAATGATACATTGTTTGCCCCCATACCTCAGACAACCCACTTAATTAGGTATAGAGTTCATGGAAAACAAACTGCTTTTTTTTTAAAACTGCTTGGCACGTACGCGCATTCAGAGATGCGCGAGTGCTCATTTCCCATAGCACGCGTCCGATTTCGGGGTCTAGAGCACGCCTACGTGTGCGATTAGTGTACGCGTTTGTGGGCTGGCGTTGGGACAAGCTTTCGGCACGCATTTAAGTGCATTTCCAGCACGCCTGGCGTCTTTCATTGATAGATATATATATATATAGTCGCTATTACTGCAGTAATGACAGCTACGAAACTGCTTGAAGACAAATGTAATCGCCATAATTCTTTTCGGTTTTACAGTATGTATGAAGCTGACGAGAACAATAGAGTGTGAAATTATTTTGGGTTTCCAGCTAACTAAAGTGTAGCTGAGCTTCTTTTTTGCGGCTTCATAGATATTTTGACCAGTCGTCCTTATTGCAGTGATGAGCGATATTAATTAGTTATACCTTAACAAAAAGAAATTTATTCCATACGTATTGTGTGCATTGGTAATTCGTTTACCGTGAGCCGTGCAACGATCTTTTTTAGAAGTTGTCTGAAGGTGGAACACCGTCTCAGGGTCCTACTTTTTAATTAGCTCTGGAACTCTTTAAACAGCACGCAAACGGCATTTCATAATTTAACTGTACTAAATCTTTAAACAGGCGTCTCTCTAAAAAGTAAATAGTGTCACTAATAACATCTCAAAAACATGTAGACAATGTACTAGTGAAACTCTACAGATTTACTGCTATTTCTTTCTTGTCATGTTAATGCAAGAATTAAATCTTCAGCTCAATGTGTCTTTAGTAAAGTTGGACACAGCATCCATATGAGAAATAAATAACTTTGTTTGCGTATATATATATATATATTATTGATCAACTCCACTGCAGTGTTGTAGCTTCTAACAATATATGGGTGGTATAATATATATGTTAAAACGTACAGTTTGTTGATTGATTAATTTTGTGACTGACTGGTCTCTCCGTGTGGTGTGAAGGATTCGAGAGGAACAGGCCTAGTTGTCTTGCAGGTTTGCCTTAGATTCAAACTCTAAAGGTGTCTCTAGCACATGAAAGTAAAAGCACAATTGCTAGATTGTGTTTCCCACATACAGCGATTTTTTTTTGAGCTCATAAGCTAAGACTAAGTAGAAAATGCAAGAAAAAGAGGGAAAAATATCCTTAGGAAAGTGAAGTAAGCAGCGGTTGGTCAAGTAATTATTACCCGCGAAAAAAGTGAGAGAGTTGATCTATTTGTTGAAGATTTAAGTATGTGTATTGGGTATTTAGGGAGCAGCTTTTCTGATATGCAGGTCTGATTTAAGGCGACAGAAAGCTCAGTGTTGACAATTTGTTTATTCAATTTCTCCAATAATCTGACAAGTGTTACATGGCTGTCGTTGTTGATGCTGCGCAGTAGCTCGCCAAAGCTTGCCTCATTGATGAATGATATCGTAGTAGTTGAATCTTTAGAGGGCCCAGCCGTCAAAAAAGGCGGCAAGAATTTTATGATTCAGCTTTTTATTGTTCCGGTTCCCAGTACAGGTTTGGCTGTATTATAGGTCTCATCCTTCCAGGCCTGATCCTCCATTAGTGAAACGCAAGCTGTACAACAATGAGTTTTGCGATCGCAAAATATCCCCCCCCCCCTTTCTGCAAGATAAGGAGTGAATATCAGCTTGGAATTGAGCAACGTTGCACTGCACTAAGAAAATAATAGTTCAGTCAAAAGAATTCACTGGAAATGTCCAAGGCTCACCGTATTGTGGATACCAACTGATTGTTGAACCTCCAGCGTCGAACTTTGGCTGCGATGTAAATTCAATATAAAAAGGCGTCTACTCAGCGTGAAGATTCAACTGCTTCGATATCATTCAGCAATGGAAGCGGGGATCCAGAAGCTGGGGATCCAGAGACCGGGATCCAGAGGCCGGAGATCCAGAGCTATTTATGTCACCTGTACCCATAGCTCTGAAATTGTATGGTATCTCAACTTGTTTCTCAATACATGAATTTTCTCCTATTATACTCTTAACTGCGTGACGGAGAGACGGACCAAGGAGCTTCTATAGAGACTCTATTGAAGCTCCTTGAGACGGACCAACATTGGAGCATGGGAGCAAGCGACCAACAACTATGTTTTATTACCTCCGCCAAGGAGGTTATGTTTTCGTCGTGTTTGTCTGTCTGTCTGTCTCTTTGTCTGTCTGTCTGTCTGTCTGTATGTTTGTTTGTCTGTCTGTCTGTCACCAGGATAACTCAAAAAGTTATGAACCGATTTAGATGAAATTTACAGGGATTGTTAGGTATGTTAGGAGGAACAGATGATTAACTTTTGGTGAAGATATGTCCATCCGTTTGTTTGTTTGTCTGCGCCATTTTTTTCGATGCCATAACTCAAAAAGTTATGAATGGATTTTGATGAAATTAACATGAGTAGTTGAGTATATGACAAAGAGAATATTACCAAGTTTTGGTAATGGTCCGTTTGTTCTTTCGTTCGTTTGTCACTGTTTTTTTTTTATTTTATGCTTGTTAGCACAATAACTCAAAAAATAATGAATCGATCTTTATGAAACTTACAGGAGTTGTTAGTAAAAGACATAAATGATCAAATTTTAGTGTCGGTTGGTTCGCTTGTATGTTTGACTCATATTTGTCATAACGTTTGTTAACAGTATAACTCATAAAGTTATGAACGGATCTTCAAAAAAATTGAACAAGCTGTTATTATTATAAAAAGACACAAATGATTAGATTTTGGAGTATAGTCAAAGAAAATTATGGTTTCAGAGCCAATTTGAATCTTTGCTACCGTTGGCTCACTTGGCGGAGCTATGTGCTCTCAGAGTGCTCTATTTATATAGTGGATTTCTATCGCAGCCAAATTTCGAAGCTTGAGGTCAACAGTCAGTTTGTATTAACGATACGGTGAGCTCTGGGCATTTCCAGTGAAATACTTGACTGAACCGTTATTTTCTAAGTGCTGCTTTACGCTTGATCAATTCCAAGCTCATATTCATACCTTAACTTGCAAAGAGAATATTTTGCTATCGCAAAGCTCATGTCTGTACAACTTGCGTTTCACTAATGGAAGAATAGGTCTACAGTGATGAGACCTATATTACAGCGAAACCTATATTGGGAACTGAAGCAATAAAAAGCTCAATTACAAAATTGTTGCCGTCATTTTTGACAGATGGGGTTGGGCCCAGAATAAAACTAGCTCTAACCTGTGGACGTAATACAGAACAAAAACAATGTTCGTCAGTGATATCTCAGACCCTTGTCTTTTTAATCTCCCCTAATACTGAAGGAACTTTTAGGAATTTTACAGAAAAAAAGCAATGTTCCTCAATTGTGATGCCCTCGGACCCGTATCATGCACACGATGGGTAGGAAATGTTCCAAGTTAGGCTGTGAATTTTCTACCTAAGACCTGCTAGCAGAAGCAGCTTGAATTCGAACTTGACTTCTGCTACTGATCACTTCCCAGGTCGTAGGGAGACCCTAATTTTCCTTCTAGCTAAGACTGAAGAAAGCGTCAGGGTATTCAACTAGTGTGCGTGCGTGAGTTCTAGTAGAGTTCGTCACCGTACTGGATGTGAGGTTTAACTTCAATGCAGAATAATGTTATCAGACTGCAGTGCTGAATGGTGAAGGAACGTCGTAACGATCCTCTTGTTTATTTACATCTTGTTTTATAAGACTTAGTAGAAGATATGATTAAAATAAAAGTAGCAAGCATGCTAAATAGTGATGGATGCAGACAACAAAGTACAAGGTCTACATCTGAATAAGTGCATCAAGCAGAATGCAGTAGACAATGTTGGTACAGTAAGGCTAAGTACCGAATAAGCTGATTCTTGATAGCACAAGCGCCTCAAATATCATTCATTTAGAAGGCCGACAACTGTCGCCTAATTTCGGTCGGATGTCCGCCGATAAATTACCTTATGTTCATGAAAATAACAAACATTACCGAAACTCGGGTTTCAGATGTTAACAGACAGTTTTTATTGATAAAGGTTCCGGCCGGAAGTTCATTGAGAATTACGCACGTCACTCACATTCAGCGATACTGGTAAACATGCATATTTTGTATGGTAAGGTATGCGTCCTTTTTTCTCCTTATCTGAGAGACTCTGACCTGGAGGCGGCGGCTACTTCCGCCCAAACATGGACTCTCGTGATGCAAAGAATGCGCCTATACATTTGAATGTTAAGGCTAACAAATTGGAAAGTTGTATGTGCGAAACGCATATATAACACTAACGGAACTTACGGAAGGAAATGCATAATTATAATGTAAATGTTACTCAAGTTACATGATAGAGCATGTTGTTCGTGTGATGACACGCGGATACTGACCTCAGGTCCACAAATGCAGAAGAGACCATCTCCACTGTAAGCCTCCCTCAACTTGCGATCAAATCAGCGGTTTCAGAACAAACAATTTTCGGAAGGAAACTCGTCTGTTTTCGCAACGAGCCTGACTCCATCAAGAACCAAAGTTGGCATTCCAACAGGCGTGCCAGTTCTCATGCAAATTTCCGGAGTTCTATCAACCAAGTGAATCACCTCAGCCCACTTGTTTTCTTTGGCGCGAGTCTGCTTTTGAGGCCCTAGTGAGACGCTGATTTCAAGTGGTGCCCATTTCGTAAACTTCCCTTCACGAGGAAAGGCGGAGCATGAAATGGGCTATAGGGTTAAGTTAGGTAGGTACTAGCTAGGTAGCTACGCCCACCCCATGTCAAGGGGAGCAAAGCCCCAAAGTGAACTTTATGGGTTACTTTACCCTTAGCATGGGATTTGGATTGTCTTTTCTTCGTGCCCACATTTTCCCTACTACTTTCATACTGCAAGTGATGAAACACTATTTTGTTCTACCTCTACCTTCCCTACCTGCTGTTTCTATGCGTGCCAGTCATGTGAAAGAGCAAGTTCGTGTATGGGTTTCGCCTTCCTATCGACATACTCTATGCCCCTTGTTTATCCCTGTACTAGTCTACCTTTGTTGTAGAGAGAGGCTTAACAATAATGATATCAATAACAAAACTCTTGTTAATTTTATTATTAATAAGGATCTCCCAAAATTTCATTGATTCCTTTTCCACATTCATGCCGTTATTTTTTCCTATCTACGTCAACATCTCAATCATTTCTCTTGTTTGCATCAAGACAAAGGGAATGGCTTGTTGAAGACCAAAGCCTGTGTCTCAGCTTTCCCCTGAGAAAGGGCCTGTTCGTCCGCCTATTACCAGCTGTCTAACTTTATTTTGGGAAAATTTATCGATCTCATTTTCTTCGTTACTTATCAGCGATACAGTTTTCTCCTGCGCATCATTGCCGGTTCCGTTCTTTACTATAACTTATTTCATAGAGGGTCGTTGATATCTGGTACGCATATAATTTTCAAGGTTTCCTATCTCCATTTCTCTTTTGCCTGTTTCATGACTAAATAACACATTTTATCGTACGATTTTTTGTCTATATTTCAACCGATTTTAGAAAGCTTCATCAATATCTTTTTCATTAGCTATCTTATCTCATACAGTTTTTTTGCTTTTTCGGCTGAAATTTTTAACAAAGTTCCGCTATTTTTATTTTCACCTTCAACCTATTTCATGAAATGTAAATGATTCTTTTTTCTTTGACTTTCTTTTAAAAAGTTTCTTTATCAGCATCATCTTTTTTCAGCCTATCTCATAAAGCCTCAGTCGTCTTTAATCTTATCTTAATGATATCGAGAAAAATTAAATACAGTTCCACCTATTTGCACGGAGTTCTCTTTATTTTACATATCATCATACCTGTAACGGATTATCTGCTTTGTCTACAACTAATTTATCAGAAATGGACACTTTATGACATGGACTGGAAGCACTAATGAGGTAAACATGGAGATCTGAGATGGTTGCAGAAGCACATGCGATAATATTTTCCACTATATACTCCGTCAGTAGTGGCACGATAAGAATTTTAATATCAACGACCCCGGAGGTCACTGGGTGAAATGCGAGCCCAGGCAAGCGAGCTCTTGCGGCGGTTGACGTCCTTACTCAGCACTTAATGTTTGCAAAGCAGCTGTAGGGCACTGACATTTGCCGGAAATAAGAGGGAGGGAGCAGGGGAGAACAGGTCTCTGCATAAAAACTTTCCGTCGATGACGCTATTGCTCTTGGCTATGTGTGGTCGACTGTAACCGTATACTATCCTAGGGTTAGTTGGCCTGTTTCTGCAGCACGAGACAGTGCGTGTAGGTTTCCTAGTACGAGTGCGGCCAAGTTGGCCTTGCAGAATGCAAGGCGTTTTACAAAAAAAAAACCTGCAACACATTCGAATTACCACGGTTTTATAAGTTATGCAGTGAACATATTTGCTTGTCTCCTATTAAAAAAATGTTCGATTACTTGCTGTCAGCGGTTACGTTCACTGGGGAGATAACTCACTACCGGTTCTTCTGCTGGCAACAAGCTACGATCCAACGGGAGGATACAAGAACAGGGGCTGAACAGGAATGAGGTGGTGCGGCTAATATCACCTGGACTTCTTCTGACGTCCCACAAAGTAATTGAAGGCCAGGTAAGGTGTAAAGGCTTGCTGAGAAATGGATCCCCGTGTCTGAGGCATAGCAAAAATACGCTAGACTGCTCAAAAATAGCATGACAAAGTGTTGATTCCTATGGTGGGTAGAGTCAACTATGTAGAACGCTTCGTGGCATTACACCATCAGCCGCAGTAAGGGTGCCTATCTCAGAGATGAGGGGGTTGGGGGTCGCGGGTCATTTGAACCTTCCGTCACATTAGTGCCATAGTTATGGATGATCCGTGGCCGACTGCAGCCACACTCACTCTTCTGGGGCCACTGGGCCTATATCTGCAGCGCAAACCAGTGCATGTGGGTCTCCCAGTTGAGGGTGCGGTCTAAGTTGACTTTACCTTTACTTTCTTAACTTTAGGGGGGGGGGGGGCGGAAGAACTGAAAGTGCTGAGCAACTANGGGGGGGGGGGGGGGGCGGAAGAACTGAAAGTGCTGAGCAACTAACTCTAATTTTTGGGTATTTTTCACATCTCAGTCAGCACACCTGACTGCCTGAAAAAGATTGTGATATTAGCTCATATCCTTCTGCCTTGTTTTGGTTAGACAGAGCAACAAATAGACAAAGGTCGAAATAAACAAACACATACAACCATAAACGAAGACATTATCACCACTCTTCACTTCACTCGCGGTTGATCAAAATGCCTCCCTGCATGGAAGCTTAGCTTCAGCAATGGGGGTTGAAAATTCCGCCGCAGACACAGTGGTTTAGTTAACACTGCGTCGTCGCAGGAAAACGCCCAAATTGGGTGATTTTGTATTTATGATAATACTTCTACTGCCCGTTGTATCAATGCGCCAGCTGGGCCACCTAGCTAACAGCGACGCCTCTATACCACATATGCACAACTTTTAAAAGCACGTCAACTCTTCCTTGAAACTGTTGTCACGTCATGAGTGTCTCACGTCACAGCAACGTTTTTACCACGGATAAGAGAGACCCTCTCAATGATCTTAAACTTCAGCGAAATTTGACCCGGCTGTCAGTAGCCTACAGTACGCACATAACACTGGTTACACTGGTATTGGGGCTATAGGCCCAAAGAATGCAATCCAGCAAACAAACTAGCAAGCGACAGACTGTGACGTCATCCACGTAGTAAATTTCTTACTAATATTTCTGAACAAATGACAGTTTGAGTCCAATCGTCTGTGACTGCAACTATAGTTTACTATTGTCTACAGCAATGACGTTGCTGACTCAGGGAGACAAACGAGACAGCGGTCTCGAAGGAGATTAGAGGTGTGCTTATAATAATTTACCCCCCTGTGTTTTCTTTTTCTGTGCTTTTACCTTATCAATGTCCAAAGGCGGCAGGCGATGTATTCATTGTGTTTATCCTGGACTGGTTGCTCTTTAACACTTGCGGTGAAAGGTCTCGCCGTGCTACAGGCACAACTTTGCTTCCAGTGTCATCGCCCTTCTGAATGTGATATCATGCTTTTGGTTCGTTTCTTTACACATTTCTCGTCCCAACTGGTTGGTCGGATGTGCAGCTGGTTGGTTGGTCGGATGAGCAGCTCGCGTGCCTTTACGATGCATACAGTTGATAAAATCGGTAGCATAGATACGGTGGCTTAAATGACGTGCGAGTCTCGCATCCTTACATCATGCTGTTAGTGTAAATGCCTAGTGTGTTCCCGGCATTGTAATTTAAGCGTATTGTACGTAGAGTATTATACTTGTCACCCTTTGTGGCCGAGCCAAATGACCGGAGGGTGGAGACATCCAGAGTTTTACTCTTACGGTTCGATTGCAACGGGCCGCCTTTGGACAGTAGGTCTCATGAGCCACATGGATCTTCGCACAAAAGACGAAGAGCGCCAAATCGAGCAAACACAGCTGCTGAATTTGCAGGAGCCCTCGTTACGCAACGTGTTAATTAACAGGCAGGCTAACCCAGTTAGCAGCGCCTGCAGCTGCCAGCAGACCTAATTCCAGCCCCTGTTTCTAAAGCACGAGGCATTCCAGCGACATTGCCTCATCATTTCTAAAACTGGAACTTGAACGCTCTAACACCAACCCAGGGGTTCCGAACAGAGGGGTGTACATACCCTCTACTTGGGGAGAGGGGAGGGTTGAGATATGAGCTATTACGGATTTCTTTCCATATAATTAAAAATTTCTTCGTTTTTTTTTGCGCAATTATGAATTATAAATAATGAGGAGTTTATGCGTGTGTATGTGTGTGACCACAAAAAAAAGCCTTCTAAGGCGAGGGAAATCTCGTCCTAAGGCCAGACTCTGTGCCTCTAGGGGAAATGGCAACCGATTACACGTGCAGTACAAAAACAACTTGCAAGTTTCTTGCTGGAAAAGCACGCCACGCCAGGTACTTCCAGTCGTTACACTTTAGGGACGCGACTTTTTTCAGCAAAATTTTTTTCTGAAAATCTGTACTAGTCAGCGCTAACTAGCTACAAAGATTTTTTTCCACAGGAATTTACTGCGACAACGAATTCTCGATGCAAAATAACACATTCTGGCTGTAATAGGTTCATCATTCGCAGAATAACCTGTTTTCTATTTAGAATAACGGGAGAAAATTCAACCGAAAGAAGTGGAGGGAAAATGATGTAATTTTCCAAAGTTAAAGTTAGTCTCACAGGAAAGTCGCTGGCGTGATTAGTAGTAGAAGGAATTTACTTGCGTACTAATACTCAGCCACATCGAGTCGAATTCCTAACGACTGTTTACGTGGCTTTTCTATCAGAAGGTCCCAACTCTTATGAGAACCCTTATGAGTTCTATTAGTCTCAAGTGGCCAGCGCGCCACTACTGGCAGAAAATGAGGCGCAAAGAGGCTAAGTAGAGACTGCCTACCTTATTCTACAAACTAACCTTGTCAGCAAGAACTGCGGCCAGCTGCAACATCCCCTTATTAAAAGACACGCGGAACCGCCGTTGGGTGTATCAAGTTACTCTAATTTGTCCCAGAAAACAAACTGGCCTTGCTTATGGCCTAACTCGGAACTAGACACGAGTTTACAGTGTAAACTTGACCTGCGTTGAATGTTCAGCCGAAATTTTAATCAAGCAGTATTATTTTGCCGCAAGGATTCTTCGGCCCATTGTATGCCTACTGGGAAAAAACGGCTCGGCGTTGAGGTAGAACTGCCTCGGTAAATAGGCTTAAGCATCATTTACTTGATTGCCACTCCGATCTGCTTATATGCAATGTAAGTCACCGTATCCATAAAACAGTCTTCCATGCTTAACTATCTGCTTCATTGAAGTGCTGAAATTTTGGACCCTGAAGCGAATTCTGCTCTCTCAGAAGAAACAGCCCAGTCGGAAATTATGGTTGTCATTATAGTAGAATATAGTGGTGTATGAGAGATTAAGGTCGATTATGGATGATGAAACAGTATGGTAGATATGTCAACCATAACATACCGTTGATTTTAGTATATTTAGGTCGATATTGGTAGAGGCAATATTGGTTGTTTATGGTTTGTCAGGAAACGAAGGTCTATGGTCGTACATGGATGTTTGACGACTATATATGGTAGATGGTTGTACAAGGATGTTTAAAGACTATATATGGTAGAGAATATGTTAGAGCATAACTATGGT
>LQNS02278070.1:15218199-15238195 GCA_001587735.2 Parhyale hawaiensis
TGTGCTGAAACCCCAACCGTGGTCATCCGAGAAACCACGAGGCGTGGCCACCTCCTCGCATAAATCGGCCTAATATCGGATCTGCCGCACATAATCCACGCGCGCTCCACTGATAATTTTTAATTGGGTACCCAGACAGGGAGCTCCCTTTCATAGATGTAAGGTTCTGCTTTAATATCTTGCGATGATGCTACTGGCAAAACGAGACGGGTATTCACAAATTCTTTGCTGTCTCTATTGACAGCGCGAGCACTCTAGTATAATATAACTTGTAACATTTTGTTAAATGGAATATCCATTAATAATTCATCAGGTATTATTGACAACAGACTCTGCTTAGGTGAAAATTGACCCATACGTAAAGCTTTATTTCCGATATATATAGAAAATCACATGGCATTGCATTCATTTTAACTATATGTAATAATTCAGTTGCCACTGATAGTAGTAACATTAGGACTGACATATACTTATTGTATACATTCAGATACATAATTAAAAAAATTATTGTGTGGTATGTCTACCTTCGATCATAACTTTTTACAGATAGTCGCAAGAAAAAAATTGATCCATACTTTAGGTAGCCTTATTGTTATTGACAAGTCGACATAAAATCGTTAAATATCGCACACATTGAAAATGCCTTTGATGAGGTAAACAATTATTTTTCTAGGCTAAACTGACTTGAGCGAATACCAAATTTTAACTTCTATATTAACCTTTCGTGCTTGTTTTAAACTTGCCCTTCCATACGAATAACATTATACGTCTCTTGCTCAGCCTGGTCCTTCCAAGATTCAAACATTAATTACCATAGAGGGATATTTTTCTTATAGTCCCTGGAGGGCTAATCAAGAATTAAATTGCAGAAAGCGAGAGTCAGCTAACCACCTTAATTATTAATCGGTGTTAGGTGACTTTACCTAACCCTCTCTCATAAACCATGTAAATTGCTGAAAAAAAGGATCAAATTTTAGTTCGATTATTTTCCGGGCAGGAATGAAGCAGTTTTTTAATACGTTTTTTATAGACGACTTTATTTCGATCTCCCGGGAGGAGCTAATATTCAGCTTAGGTATCTGGTTGTTGAAACTGATGGCAGATTATATGAAAAGGCAAGTAAATAGAAAGCTTAGTGGCTACATTCGGAAAAGAATGTTTTTTATATTTCTTACGAGATTGAAACGCTTCTACCGGTTTTTGAGAAGTTAAATCTTGTTTCAAGTATACGATGCAACAATATACCACGGAATTCTGTTTCAACATATATATTTCCTCGTATTTATAAGATTGCTTAGTTGGTATAAATCGATTCATGTACTTGATTTTCTTCTATCTACCAAACAGGAACACCAAGCTAGCGAAACACTGGATACTTTAGGTTTAGGATATTCATTGATGCAAATAAACCAGTTAATAAACGAAATGTAGACTACCTAACACAATTTTCGATAAATAACAGCAAAAAAAATTGCATCATGAGCCTTACAGAGATCACAACTTGTAGCTTACTTTCTGATTATGCTTGAAGCGAATTTTTGTAGGATCTCATTTAAAAAAATCCTTGTTTCACTTCAGAATACTGGCTCTGGAGGACCACTTCTAGATAAAGTTAATATTCTCGATGAATTCGGAGTACAGAACCGTATTTTCGCGTCATGCTAGACTGCACGTTATGCAGAACGGTAAAAATTTCATTCTGAAAGTCAGTAGCTTCATGACCCGCTATTTAGGCCTTGCATTTTTATTGGCCATTTACAAGTAGGTCCTCTGTCTTTTTCGTAGTATTTTCTTCTGCCGTTTCACGGACTGTAGTGCATGTGAACTATTATTAACTCCCTGTTTAACTACCGTAGTAATGCATGTGAAATATCTGTTCATGCTCTAGAAGCATAATAAGCTTGAGTGACCCTCTGTCAGCTTGGTTTTATGTTTCGAACATGGTATGTTTTTATATACCGATTCTGACGAATAAATTTCTGTGGAGCTTCTACGGGGCTTCAATAGAATTAAACACCCGGGTCATGTTATGAATTACGTAATGGTTGCAGCACATACTTTGGAAGAACCAGACGCAGTACTTGTAATGCCGGGGCCAGGCCATGCATTCACACACACAACCTGATGCAAGAATGCGAGACTGGGACATCACTTACCCTGCCGTATCTAGGCTACCGATTTAAGTATTTATCGAATCCGACGGGCCCCTAGTAACCAGTTGGGCGTGCAAAGGCATATGGGTTCCCGCCATAGGCGATAAGGAGATTTAATAAAAGGAGGTAACAACGGCTGCTCGTCTAGGAAGCCAAAATTCTTCCCAAAACTGAAAACTGGCTAACTTCCTGGTTGGCTGGACAAATGGCTAGGAGCCTGTGGCTATTGGGAAGAGATGGCCGAAAGACTGGGATTGGTGGAAAGAGATGGCTGGGGGCCTGTGATTGGCGGGGAATGATGACTGGGAGCCTTTGGTTGGTGGAAACAGATGGCTGGGTGCATCTGATTGGTGGGAAGGGAGCGGCCATCGAAAGAACATACTTCCCTGCCCCAGTAGGATGAAATTTGGCGCTGTTTCCTCCTCTTATAAAACCTCCTTGGTAAATGCACCTCAAATACTTTTATCGAGACCGATGGAACGTCATCATTGCTTCAGACAAGGGCAATAGTCAATAATTCGTCTCCAGGCCACGAGTTTCCCTATTTATTTCCATGAGTTGAGTGCTCTCATACTGCTGCAATTGCTCATCACCCGAAAGTGAAGCAAAGGGCAGTAAAAAGGTTTTCATTGAAGATTTAGTGCATATGCTTTTTTGTTTGTCTGCTCACCCCCCCCCCCCCAAAAAAAAAAAAGAGGNAAAGAGGACGACTTGAGCACTGTTAAACTTGTTATGCACGGAGTCAGGTTGGTTGACCTAGAGATGAAAATACTAAAACTTTAGATTAAGCTGGCCATCGAAAATGACGGCATTAATGTTGCCCACCCCCCTCCACCGCGGGTGATGGTCTTACGCCACGCGAGGCGTTCTAGTTATCACCCACGAACAAAGTGAGAGAGGTGATAATGTTTACGTTGAAGATTTAAGTATATATTTGTATATTTGTCTGTTCACCCAATAAGTGGTCGAAGGAGTTGAGTGATGTTTATATTTTTTATAGAGAGTTTGGTGGCTTGACCTAGATGTGACCCATGTCAAAAACCTAGACCTAACTGGCCATAAAAAATGACGGCATTGAATTTTTCTCCACGGCAGCAGATCGTCTCGCGCCACGAGTCCTCCCATTTTCCCTATGCTAATATTGCGAGCGTAAGGGAGCCCAGCACTAGGCTTCTTCCCCTATAGTATTATTGAAGAGATAATCAATGGGAAGGAATGAGGCTGTACCCTAGCCACGTTCATCAAAAAGACTTCGTTGAATTTGCCCCCTACCGCGGGTGATGGTCTTACGCCACCGAGGCGTTCTAGTTTTCAATGTTTTCGTACCACTCAACCGTCCGCTGTCGTTGTGCGAACGATTACTCGCCACTTGCGTTGAACTCTCAAGTGTACAATTATTGTACTATCACCATGTGTGAACCTAATAAAGCTGATTAAAATTTAGTGTGGCTAGCACGTATCTACATAACACTGGAATCCTGTAAACCCTCAAGCGATGATTGAGACATCTTTTCAAAAATACCCGTATGGGTTCATTTGCGTGCGGTTAAGTTGATAATTCTGCGTCTTCTTCTTCTCTGACAGAGAGGTACATTTCAAAATCTGGGTTTCTAGCTGCTTGTTACCACGCGAACCCAAGATACACTCACATCTTGCTTTTTCTTCCATTCCTGTCTGTTTACCAAACGGCGAGGTTTGGAACAATACTGGCACAAATTGCTGGCGGGCCACTTGAAAGCGCACGTCTTGGCATGGAAATACTGTAAGAAATAAGCCTTGGTTGACCAATAATACGAGACTGCCGGCAGTGTTGCCACATATTGCCAAGTTGGACGCCTGGAATTTTCAGGTTTCTATGAGCTAAATGGCAAGTAGTTTCTGCGAGACTGGACTCTGCTCTACTAGTTAATTTATCATTAAATCATCTGTGAAATGCAGTTTCCATGAGACTGCTAACTTATGCAACCATTACTTCAACAGCAACTGTAAACTGTGCATTCGCTTCCACGAGACTGCACTAGACGCTTCTGCAATAGATCGTCAACATGTGAAACCATTACATCGACTGTGAAAAGGGCATTAGCTTTCATGAGACTGTACTAGAGACTGCAATACATTTTCTAACATGCGTAGCTATTATACCAACTGTAAGAGCTGCATTGATTTTCAAGAGACTACGCTAGAAGCTGCAGTAGACCTAGTAAGATCAGTGACCATTACATCAAGTGTAAAATGAGCATTAGCTTTCACGGGGCTGCATTAGAAGCTGCTGCAATACATCTGCTAGCTCGTGCACCATTAAAATGATTATTTCAACTGTAAAATAAGCGTCAGTTTCCCAGAGACAGCAGCCTACACTGCAATATATCTGCAAACTAATCTGAGAAGCCCATCATCTTGACGGAATATGATGCACCGCAGTCCAAGTTTTGGAATAAACGCAGATTTTCATTTCAGCAGGTCTGTGCCTCTCGTCGGAGTCAGAATAAGGTTCTCGCTTCGTCGCTTGCTGACATGGAGTCCTGCATCTGAAGAGTTTCTCGTTCTATGTCTGCTGAAGAGATTTTGTTGCGCAAAACTGCTTGAATTTCAAATCGACATTCAGTCATTTCCGACACGAAAAGAGATTGTTATATATTTTATTACAGAAAGAAACAAAAGAGACTCTGTTGCAGAATGAGAATTTATCACAGAAGGAGATTTTGTGACAAAAAAAAAAGAATTTGCTACAAAAAAAAAAAAAAATTTGCTACAGAAAGAGAGACAGCTACCGCTAAAGATTTTGTTGAATAAAGGTTATTGTAACCAAAAGCGATGTCATTCACCAGAAAAAAAATTTGCTACAGAAAGAGATTTTCAACAGAAAAAGATTCTTTTACAGAAGATGTCAGACCAGGAAGTAATCATGTTATGAAAAAAAGAGAGATTTAATTAATTAATAGCCCCCAGTATCCCTCGGGTTTCGTGAGACCTCTGACATCCATAGCCCAGTCGGAAATTATGGTTGTGATTATTGTAGAACAACTATGATGATGGTCGAGACTTTTGTTGTTTATTAGCGAAATATCCTCCATATCCAACCATTTATGGGGTGCAGTATGATAGAGATATGTCACAACCTTCGACCATAATATCAACCATAATTCCCAAACATAAATTCCCAATTACAACTATTGAGGTTTTAGCTGCACAACCATGATCTACCATAGTGAACCGTAAAAAACCATTCACAACCAAAATTTACTGGGTTCAGCGAATGATACAACTATATGTTACCAAAATAAACTTTTTTATTTATTGACATATTATGCAGTCGATGCCTGCTTTGTTTGCTGATGATTAGTTGCTTAAAATAATAGTTTAATTATTACGTGCGTGGTAGGCCTGCACCTCAGAATGGTCTTAGGCTCCAAGCTTCAGAACTTGAACCAGTCGGTGCAGTTAACGCACGTTTATGTATAACTTCTTTAACTGTAAGTCGGTATAGAGCTACTCTACCCAATTTAGAGGAAGTCACAACTCAATCGGTAATTTTCGGGTGGTACTCGTTGTCCGGGTACGAAAGGCTAAATATCTCATAAACCTTGACATCTTTCATATAAAGCTAATGGGAAGAATTCCTTGATGAATCTTCACAGATATAAACTGAATAAACATAAAAATAGTTGGCAATATTTGATCAAGGATTGCAATACCCTCTAATAAAAACAACAACAAATAAAAATGAATATGATGGGTAACTGCGCTAAAGTGGCTAAGCGTGAAAAAATCGGGAAGTAATAGATAAAAATAACGTCAAGGACGCTAGTGTCCGTATATACAATGCAATGTTTACATTTCATCGACAGGAAAGAAAAGACTGAAAATATGTACAAGTTTTGCACTACGATACGAATTTTTAGATGTTTCGCATTCAAGCTTATAGTCATACAATATTATTTTGGTTGATAATGTCGGGAATTCTAGCCATATCATTAAAATCCATGGCAATCTCTACATATTCTGCCCCGTATAATGGGAGGAATTCCCCTCATGATCGTACGTACGGAAATCCGTTGATAAGCTACCATAGTTATGCTCTAACATATGCTCAACCATATATAGTCTTGAAACATCCTTGTACAACCATCTACCGTATATAGTCGTCAAACATCCATGTACTACCATAGACCTTCGTTTCTTGACAAACCATAAACAACTAATATTTCCTCCACCAATATCGACCTAAATAAACTAAAATCAACGTTATGTTATGCTCCACATGTCTACCATATTGTTTCATCATCCATAATCGACTTTAATCTCTCATACACCACTATATTCTACTATTATCACAACCATAATTTCCGACTGGGAGTTAGCTCGAGAGACCGCTGGCATCCACATAGGGTTTTTGAGACCTCTGGCATCCACAGAGGGTTTGTGAGACCTCTGGCATCCATAGTGAGCACGGAAGACCTCTGACATCCACATAGGTTTCTTGAGACCTCTGCCATCCACAGAGGGTTTGTGAGACCTCTGACATCCATAGTGAGCACGAGAGACCTCTGACATCCACATAGGGTTCTTGAGACCTCTGGCATCCACAGAGGGTTCGTGAAGTGGTGGTTAAGATTTTGAAAAACACTATTGAATAATCAATAACCTGACCTCATAAGTACTTGCAGAATACTCATCCGAGTAAGGGAACAATGAGAGCCGGAAACTACGAGTTTTATTTACTCAAAAACTAGTATGTCTGAGAAATTTGAAAAACAGGGATTTCAAATCTATTTTTTCTCCTGTCTACAAATTAGTGCAGCATATATATATATATATATATGGACTGTAACTGGCTTAAATGGCCATTGAGTGTATTTTTGAACTAATACTGCAGTTAGGTGTAATACCCCAGGCCAATGAGATAGCCCTCATCTAGATTAGGTAAGGGCCTGGACTGGTTCCGCTAGCGTTCAAATGAGCTAGCCTTCATTATGGTTAAATGAAAGCCAGGACTGGTGGTGGTGGACAAAGGAAAGCCTGGACCGTTTATCCGTCGGGAAACGTGAAAAGAATAACCCGTGGCATTTCCCGGCCGTTAAGCGTAAAGAATTTCACCATACCTAATGGCCGAATTTACACTTGATGTCGTCATTAGTTGAAAAAAATGTCCCACTTAATGGAGGAATGATACCAGTTTACATTTATGTTATAGTATAATGTAGGTTATATCTAGATATTTTAGTTAGGTTTTAGATGCTCTAAGTCTTTGTGGGGAAGAGAATTTCAAGTAGAATAAATACTCTCATCATATGTGCGCTCTGCAAATAATAGTTGTATCATTTCAGATTACAGATACAATCCTAATATTTAGCAAAGAGACGAATTAAATGTAAAGCTCTACGTTAGTCTGTTCTCAGCATACCTGACTCAACTCATCAAGGACATAAAGAAACAATAGACATTTTTCAAATAGCTTTAACAGTTAATTTTTAGGTCAATACCGTATTGTTGGCACCCGAGATAATGGCTTCAAAGGATCCATTGGACAAATTTTTGATGAAAGTCCAGCCCAAAGAAGGACAGCCCGAGGACCCGACGCCCTTTCCTGGGGTGCCAGGCGCCGTGTTTACGACGGGCAAAGGCGGCCAGTTGCAGCCTGCTGGGCATGAGCTCACCACTCGAAACGGAGAGTTGGGATCGTCACCAGGTGAGTTGGATCGTCACTAGGGGAGTTGGGATCGTCACCAGGGGAGTTGGGATCGTCACCAGGTGAGTTGGGATCGTCACCAGGTGAGTTGGGATCGTCACCAGGTGAGTTGGATCGTCACCAGGGGAGTTGGATCGTCACTAGGGGAGTTGGATCGTCACTAGGGGAGTTAGATCGTCACTAGGGGAGTTGGATCGTCACCAGGTGAGTTGGATCGTCGCTAGGTGAGTTGGATCGTCACTAGGGGGTTGGGATGCAAAGACGGTGAGTCACTGTGCAAATCCACCAAAACTGAGTCATGGACTTCAAGCTGCCCCGACCACTAAGGCACTAAGCCTACTATCGCAATGAACACAGCACCTGATTGTTCTAGTAATCCCTTTTATCAATAAAAATATTTGTTATTTGTATCTATTTCCAGTTCAACGGACGTTCAATGAAATAATAATAAGTGAGTAGTTATTTTTTATTTTATTGTAGCACTATTCACTGATAAATGTGTTAGTTTATATCTTATTACTTAGTACTATTTTCAACTAATTAGAAAAAAACTAAAGCAGTCTTAGAGCAAGGCAACGGTTACGATCAATTAAAATTGGCTCTGAGACTATGATTTTCTCTGTATCAGCACCACATTTTTTTAATTTGAATTTTGAATTGAAGATCCGTTCTTTACTTTTTGAGTTATGCTGCTAACAAGCATTATGACAAACATGAGTCAAACATATAAACGAACAAACCGATCTGTTCCAAAATTTGATCATTTATGCTTTTTAACATTACTTACAACTTCTATAAATTTCATAAAGATTTATTCTTTCTTTTTTAAAATTGTGCTAACAAGCATAAAATTGAAACAGTGAGAAACGAACCAGTAAACGGATCGTTAGAAAAACTTGGTCATTTAATCTTCATAATAGACCTAAGAACTCATGTAAATTTCATAACAATCCGTCCTTAACTCTTTGAGTTGTAGCATTGAGAAAACTAACAAACAAACTGATAGACGGATCTTCATCAAAAGTTAATGATATGTTCCTCTCAACATACCTAACAATCCCTGCAAAGTTCGTCAAAATCGGTTTATAACTTTTTGAGCTATCTTGATGACAGACAAATGGAAAGACAAACACACAAACCCGGCGAAAACATAACCTCCTAGGCGGAGGTAATACAGTAAAAATTCGAAGTTGCTTACCAACAATCATGCATGATTCTTTGTCTGCATTAACACCTTTACACCTTACACCTTTACACCTTTATTGTTTCCAATTCAAACATTATAGAGTAAAAACAATTGCTACAAAACTAAAATCTAGAACTGAAAACAAACCCATTAAAAATGGTGCACACTTATGAGGCACAGAGCTTTTAAATGTCACTATAGCTACGTATACAACAATTCCTAAATTCTCGTTTGAAAGTCTGGTGATTCATTGGCTGTATAAGTTCATCAGGTAGCTGATTAAAAATCTTGACACACTGAAACACAGTAAATTATTTTTCAATTTCCAATCGAGTTGTGGGCAAATTAAATCTATTACCTCTAATATTATAGTGGTCTGTACCAATCAAATGACTAAAATGGCTTTCAAAATATGTGGTCTCACCATAAATGGCCATTCGCAAAAATTTCAAAAGAAAATACTGTAGTGATAAATGTCTTTCAATTTTAAACATTTCAATTTCAAATACATATCATTTGTGGACATAGTAGGAATGTTATTGGTATCCCTTTTGACATTTAATATTATCCTTAGCGTTTCATTCATGATTGTACATAACTGTTTAGTATGGTTTTCCGTTGCGCCTCCCCAAATTACTATGCCATAGATAAGATGAGAATAGAATAACGAATAAGAGAGCAACATTAACGCTTTCCTGGATAAATGCTTTGAAACAGCGTATATTGCCCTTTTTGCCCTGCTTAAGCTATTACATAGCATAGATATATGTAACGAGAATTTCAAGCTGTCATCTATAATTACTCCCAAGTACTTAAAAGATTTAACCCATTCTAATCTTACACCGTTAAAAGATACTACTGAAAGAGAATCGACCTCTGTTGCACTAAATAACATTAACTTGGTTTTACCTGCATTTGGAGTAAGTCTGTTTAATTCTAACCAAGTTGACAGTTCATTTATCAAGTTTAATAACTTCTGGATAGCAACTTGTAATGAAGAATCACTAACTGAAAACACTGCATCGTCTGCAAACAAAATTGATAAGCAGAGAAAAAATTTCGAAAATTCATGAAGCAAAATAAAACGGCGAGCTACTATGCCATGCCAAACTTTTTATACAAAAAAAAACTACGAAATAAAAATGGTGAAAGAAAATTGAGGAGCATCTTAAATCTTTACTTCTGTTAAACTATCTGCGAGAAATTTGAACTGTTTTCTGCTTTGCAAGGCGATAGATAGCTCCGCAGGAAGGGCACTATGTATGCAGTACAAGTCAGGGAAAGATTTGCACTAATCTCCATTTCTCTGAGCTAAATCCTGCAGGTAATACCGTACAGTCCGTACGAGAAATGGCATGAATCTTTTATTCTATTACTAAGTTTAATTAAGGGAGCTGGGATTATCTATAAAAAGGCTTGAGCAGGCAGCGGCTCTAGTACTCGCTTAATTAAGTGAAGCATCAAGGGAAGTCTTTCTAACAAGTAATCATAGTATAAAATATGAGTTTGCGCTATACAAAAACAACTTCTTTAATTAAGCGTTGTTTGTTTATCGTTTTTCGTTATTGATAGCAAAGAACTCATTAAAAACTTGGCAGAAAGAATTACGCATCTTAGCTTTGTATCAATAACGTTAAAAATGAAAGAACTCAACGATTATTGTAGCGGCTACCTATATAGAGTATTTATCAGGGGAGGGTGGGGATGAAGTTGCAGAGCAGCTTCGTCAGTAGCGACGTCAGTAGCAGTAAATTTGTTGCATGAGAAAAACGTAATATTGGGCACAGCAATCGACAGTCCCCCACCGACGCAACCCAGATCGCGAGACATACTATAGCTCACAGGCGCCATGTCGCCCGTAAGCATCGCGTTGCATCGCTTGTTGGGTCGGTGGGGCCCCGGTAGTCAGGGTCCCCTCGTGGCTAGCTGGGCCCAGATATGGTGGTAGCGGGGGTCCGGCCCTGCAATTATACACGGCAACTGAGTACCGCCGTCACAACACTTTTATTTTTTATTATGATGTATGAGTTATTC
The DNA here is from genome assembly GCA_001587735.2 of Parhyale hawaiensis. Taxonomy (NCBI): domain Eukaryota; kingdom Metazoa; phylum Arthropoda; class Malacostraca; order Amphipoda; family Hyalidae; genus Parhyale; species Parhyale hawaiensis. Next base: position 15,229,262 of record LQNS02278070.1, read on the forward strand.
CTCCCAGCAAGGAACGAATGATATGTCGTGTAGATATACTCTCAGTTCAGGCAAAGCTTAATTTTGCATAGCATATGTCATAATTATTTTGCTGCACAGTCAAATTATGAAAGCAAGGCAACTTTGGTATATGTTAAACAATTTATATTACTTCTTCATACATTTCATACATTCACTGACGGATGACAATGAGTAAACTACCAAACAAGCAATTATAAAAAAAAGCTTCCTTCGAAGAGTACACAGTTTTTCAGGGCCAGGAGGAACGAACGAAAAATAATAATTTAACTACAATTCAATCATAGAAGTAACGTTATTTTTATATGCTCTAGGCTATTTTTCTTGTTTCCTGGGCAGCTAGTGATGATGGAGGAGGTGGTGGAGGGGGAGGAAGTGACCACCATCAGCACACCAGGACGGTTGGGGTGATGGTGGCCGCCATTATGCTAGTGGCGGAGATGGCAGGATCAGGTGTTCTAGCGCTACCTAGAGCCCTAGCCAACACAGGTGAGACTAGCATAATTTCATTGTATTTAACACGTTGCTTACCAACTTGTTCTAGTGATGTGGGTCGGATGTATTTTTTTTTTTAGCATCCGCGGATGCAGATTTTTTAGCGGATTTTACGGTTCTGACATCCGAGGATGCGACTGGGGATGTTGCAATCTCAACATCAACGAATGCAGGTGCCGGTGCAGATGTTCAAGAAAAGGTGCCGATATCCGCGGATGCAGATATCACTAATTGCCACTCTAATTGCTCATCACTAATTGCCACTCTAATTGCTCATCACTAATTGCCACTCTAATTGCTCATCACTAATTGCCACTCTAATTGCTCATCACTAATTGCCACACACATATTTATAACCAGTAGGTACGTGTATTTTTTTAGTTAATATGCTGCTAATTGAGTTACAGATGTGAATTGCAGGCAATTTTCTAATATGACTTTTTGTTTCTTATCGCCAACAAGGCCGTTATGTTTTTGCTAAAGTTTGTCTCTTTGTGTTTCGGGAAATTAACGTGAACTTATGATGGGATTTTCAGAAAAATTGCGGAAGCCCTCGGGAATGTGATGAGGAAATGATGAGTAAATTTTGGTGGTGGTCCGTCTCTCCGTTTATTTGTCCGTCTGTCAATCTGTTTCCTAGTATTACGTAGCTTGATTGAGGCCTTTGCTGTTAGAGTGCAGCTCTAGTTCAGTATACGTTTGGTTTCAGGACGGTCATCTTTTATATTCTATGAGAATATCAATAATGTAATTATTTTGCTTGGCGCTTTATCCGTCCGTCATGTGTCTGCACGTTAAGGCATTTCAGTATTAGATAGGGTGAATTTGAATCTGCAAGAAATTCTGATTTTCGCTGGAAGGAAGATCAACCGTAGCTGTCTTCTTTTCGCTTCTATAAAAATTTTCAGTCAGTTTTGAAGCAGAGACGTGAAGATCATCTCACCTGTATCTTACCTACCGGTTTTCATTTATTTATTTTTTTACGGCGAATTATGTACGCATTTGTGCGGCGGATGACATTCTTACTAGGGCCATATTTGTAGCCAGGATACTTTTTAGGAGCCCAGGCTCCCACAAATAAAGGTAGATTTCGATTACAAAGAGCCAAAGAAATTGCAATACCCCACGACGCGCTTTTAGCTGTTGAACAGCTCAGCAGGTGGGAGACTTGATGTTGTTAATTGGACACTTGAGATTTAGAGAAGTTTCCGTAGGAAGGTGTAACTATGGAACCGGATGTTCCAAAAGTATAAATCAAAATTTTAAATCAAGCAATGTTTCGTCAATTTTCAACTACAGTCCGCTGCGTAGACTCCAATTACTGCCCTGCAATTACTGCAGAGACTTCCCAACGCTTCAAGTTAACTTTCAGCTATTGTGTGATGCGTTTTCGCCAATTTTGAGATTTTTATTCACTACGAGCGCTACCAAGTTCATGTTCCAGCCTTTTACCTTCCACAGGTTGTAAACTATCGCCCACGGTACATCTGTGTCTACAACGTGCAGTAATTGGAGTCTACGCAGCGGATTGTAGTTGAAAATTGACTATACGTTTGCTTGATTGAAAATTTGATTTATACTTTTGGAACATCCGATATCAAAGTTACACCGTCCTAAGGTAACCCCTTTAAATTTCAAATGCCAAATTAACAACTTCGATCCTTGCACCTGATGAACTGGAGAACAACGAAGTGCGCATCGTGGGTATCAAATTTCTTTAATTGCGTCTAATCAAAATCTACAATATAACATACATGCAATGGGCAATACGGGACCTCTTGAAATTCTAGACGAATGGTCTTTAATGATGGCTTACATACACAGTTTATGGCCAGTATTTCAAGAAAGTAAATATCAGCTGTTGGGATGTTTAGTATAGGAAATTAACTCAAATGTCAAAGACCCACATGATGGAAAACTAACACGAAACTTTGACAGTTGAAATATTGCTACATCACAAAATGATATTGTGTACTGATAGAAATCAAGAGTCCATCACTTTTCATAGATAGCAATCCATCGGTGGCATAAGCCCCCCCCCCCCAATTATCTACACCGTGTACTTTTCGAATTTGCATGCGCTGGCTTTATGGACTTGATGCAATTAGAAAAGTTGCAGGCTCACTTCTTCCGAGCACAAATTGCACTGTTACGCTAGAGCTCGAATTTTCCTAAATATACCAGCCAGGTTCGGAATAAAGGAATAAATATTTTGCTCCCGGAGGAGACGGTAGGCAGCTGCACCTAGAAATTATAGAGGATATTTTGTTTTCTTGAATAAATTTATCAATTTATATCAGAGATGGCAAAAAAAAACTGTCATCTATGGGCTGTTAAAAATGAGTTTTAAAACATGTAACTGATCCTGTCGTTCAGGAATTTCAAAAGAGGGGCTCTGTCTTCCCCCTGCTAAATCGGGCTCCAGAAGTTAACCGTTAATCGGTTATTCTTGACATTTCCGTAAATCGAAAAGTTACTCAGGGAAATGGTTCATATAGCTGTCTCAAACGTAGCTGGCTTGGTTTTAGCACCTGTAACGACATTCAAACTGGCAAAGCCAACGTTCCTATTTAATGTTCCGGATAAGGGTTGCCTTATGGGCTAGACTTAGTGATTCCTATGGAATATATGATGGAGTTTCATAAATTAATGAAAAGTTATTGAGACCCCTATAGTGACTATGCAGGTATTTCATTACTGAGGAGGACAACATGCATGGTTGTATATTTGTGTTGTTGTTTTTTCAAAGCCAAGTTAGTCACTAGCTTCTCCTACCCAAAATAATATTAAGCTGTATATCGGCATTGTAGATAGAGTATTTAGTTGAAATTAGCTTGTTTAAACAATGCTGCTCTAATGCTCAACTATTTAATTGTATAACCTTCCCAAAGACTTCGTTAAATTTATATATAGTGACTCTGCGGGTAAATCATCGAAGACAGGGCCCGTACTGTAAATTATTGTTGAAATTATTAGAAATTTTCTGGGCTACCTACTGTACAATATATCATTGTATGTGTGTGTGTTCAGAAAGACTTGCATAGTTTGTTGCAGTGTTTATCTCTTTTTTAGTAAACTAGCAATGTAGTGATGATATTTAATACCCGTAGGCTGGGGTGGCATTATACTGCTCGTGGCGCTCGGCGTCGGAGTCGGTGTATCAGGATCCAGACTTGGAGTATCTTGGGTGCTGCTCGAGAAGAACTACCCAAAGTACAGAACTGCTTGTAGAACTCCTTATCCTGCCATCGGATACGAGGCCTTAGGCAGGCCTGGAAGGTAAGCAAGCTTAGGACTGCCTGCAGAACTCCTTATCCTGCCATCGGATACGAGGCCTTAGGCAGGCCTGGAAGGTAAGCTTAGGACTGCCTGCAGAAATCCTTATCCTGCCATCGGATACGAGGCCTTAGGCAGGCCTGGAAGGTAAGCTTAGGACTGCCTGCAGAACTCTTTATCCTGCCATCGGATACGAGGCCTTAGGCAGGCCTGGAAGGTAAGCTTAGGACTGCCAGCAGAACTCCTTATCCTGCCATCGGATACGAGGCCTTAGGCAGGCCGGGGAGGTAAGCTTAGAAGTGCTTGTAGAATCAACCACGAAAAGTAGCTATACCCTTCAAATCATGCATTAACAATATCTGTATCCTTCAAATCACCACTAACAGTAGCTATACCCTTCAAATCAACCATTTACAGTTGTTATACATTTCAGATTAATCGCTGAAAGTAGCAATCACCCTCGGGTGATCTGGTGCTTGTAGCTGTATTGCTTGTATTTTCATACTTATCAGCATCATCGTTCGTTCTCAGAACAGGTTACAATATAATTAAGGCTGTCAAAGTAGCAGTTATAATAGGAGTACTATAATAATTATCATTGAATAAGGAATGATACTTGAATTGCAAATCTATAAAATTCTTGCCTAATCGATCCTCGAAAAGATATTTAGATTTTAATGTGTCCTTATCTGAGCGTCGGTTCTTGAATGATTTTTGTGAAGAAAGCTGAAGCATCTTGTACAGTTGTATATACTTTTAGAAACATGTTTCTCTCAACAGGAACCATTAATCAAAAGTGGCGTATGACTTGTTAATTTATCAGCACATTATACGGTACATAAGTATAAATGTCATCAATAAATGTTGCAATTTATAAATGTTTCAATTTGTCATTTTTATTATTAATAGCGTTGTTCCTACCTTCGCGAGTTAAGCTCTTCATCAGTAATAGATAGCAGGAAATTAAATTATCATATTGTTCGGTTGTATCCATGATACAGAAGATGAAGTCAAGCTCGGTTACATGAACGTGTACGTAAAATTTAAAGGTGATGCGGGAAGCACTATTAAAGAATACGTCACATATATAGATTTCCAATGCTCACATGCAGTTTTGAATATAGCTTTCAAAGCAAAGGAGCTGGTGATGGTGGCCCACGCGGCCAATGAATGGGGACAAAAAGCGCGTTGTCTATGACTAGCTAAATAACACTAAGCAGACCTCCCTTACATATATAGAAAAACTTGAATATCATGTATATATAATGATTTTCTATTTATTTTCATATTACATGCTTAGGCTTTTTCTTGTAGAGTTTAACTTCAGACTTTAAGACCAAAACAGGGAAATTGAAATGGAGGTTTTATATAAACAGACCGCAGATCAACCCCCTGGTGGTCTACGAAGGTCTTCCGACGCCTTATAGGGAATCGCTGCCTTAAAATACGGGGTCAATGTCTGCCTAATAATAATTAGTGGGTGTAAGTACTTATAAAATTAGATGCTCCAGATTCTTCTCGAACCGCTGTAGCAGTATATCCAGTTTAAACGAAAACATCAGTTTTGCCCTAAATAATTAGCAGCCACGCAGAGTATTTTTTATAACATATTTTTATCTTATAGAATAATAACTACAGTATAAGTAAATGACCAATTTTCGGTGAGACTTTTAGCTTACGAGGTAAATTTAAGTAAATATTTTCAATTTCTAAATTAGCCTTTCTGAGGATTAGCCTAAATGGAAGTTGTGTATAAAAATGCATTGTCCATTAATGCAACCATTGAGATGATAAATTGCAGATTAACCGTCATTACAGTAGAGTTTAACAGACAGTGACTTTATCATGCAGAGCATTTTTTCCCGCAAAACCAATAATATCTAGTTATCCTTTGCATTAGCGCTGTAGGCGTACTCGTTAGCAATTTTTTTTATATGTAGAAATGTTTTATCCAGCAGACTGACCGTTAGGAACGGAACCTATTAAATAAAAATCATCTAGCAGACTGACAATTAGGAACGAAATCTATTAATGAAGATCTATCTTGCAGACTGAACGTTAGGAACGTCATCTTTAGTAGAAGTTCTATCTTGCAGACAGACCTGTAGGAACGTAATCTACAGTAGAAGTTATATCTTTCAGACTGACCGTTAGGAACGTAATCTTTAGTAGAAGTTTTATCTTTCAGACTGACCGTTAGGAACGTAATCTTTAGTAGAAGTTCTATCTTGCAGACTGACCGTTAGGAACGTAATCTTTAGTAGAAGTTTTATCTCTCAGACTGACCGTTAGGAACGTAATCTTTAGTAGAAGTTCTATCTTGCAGACTGACCGTTAGGAACGTATTCTATAGTAGAAGTTTCATTTTTAAGACTGACCGTTAGGAACGTAATCTTTAGTAGAAGTTTTATCTTGCAGACTGACCGTTACGACTGCAACCTTTTAGAGAAGTTTTATCTAGCGAAGAAAACGTTGAGTCTCTAGTCGCTAAAAGAACTTTTATATTGCAACCAACATTTATAACCGCCCTAATAGACCTAAGTTTTTCTCACAGATTAATTGTGATTATTGCCCAAAACCTGACCCTGGTCGGTGTCACAACGGTCTTCTTGATCCTGTCGGGGGACCTGCTACAGGCGTTACTGGGGGATCTGGTCCCCGTAGTATTCTCATCCCACTGCTACTGTACCCTTATGGTGGGGGGACTGCTGATCCCCTTATCATGGCTGGGGACTCCTAAGGACTTCTGGTGAGCACTTAGCAGTGATATAATTTTTTTTAGAATGAAGTTCCCCGATCAGCTTTTAGCGTAAAGGGATTTCATATTGTAATATCCCGATATTTATTATCATTATCGATATCAGCTTTTTTTATAGTGATGGCGAGCATTGTTATGTTAGAATTATTATTTCATACATGAGTACCCATACCGTTAAAAATGACGGCAATCTAGCTTGTTCTTAGCTTTCAGATAAACCATCGCCCATTAAAGTATTTAGATACATTCATTTTAAGCTAATGATATTCACTAAAATCCTCACTATCCTGCAAATCATCAATACATACTCATATCAATCATCTAAGATATTTATCTGTTAGTATACTTCAATATTAACCCATTTTCAATTCAGTTAGTGAACCCACTAACAGACTCGCTGATCATTACAAAAATTTGATAATTTATAACGTTTTATATACCTAACACAATTTTTGTAAGCTTCATACAAATCAGTCCAGGATTTTTTTGTTAGGGTTTTAGAAGTAAGCGGTAGGCAAACAAACGGTCGAACGGATATCTACCACCAGTTAATCTTCAGTTACTTCTGCCATACCTAGTAATCACTGTCAATTTGGTAAAGATGCGTTCTCAAGTTTTTGAGTTATCTTGTTGACAGGAAAACAGTCAAATTAAGAGACAGACAGAGAAACACGACAGAAGCATAACCTCCTTGGCGGACTTAATAATGTGAGGGAATATACTATTTGTACAGCCAAATTTGAAATCCTCGTTGAATTCGTTTGAGCTTGCTCCTAGCGGTAACATGTATTCTGTATTTCACTTCACTCCCGCACTGAAACTTTAATTGCTCTACGCTTGTGAAACAAAAAAAAAAAAAAAAGGAGAAGATCAGTGAAGATATCATTCACACCAGTGCCATAAATATGACACATGAGTGAAGAAAACAATCGTGCCGAAGGGATTCGTTTGGGTTTGTGAATAATAACGGCTTTTGCCGATTTATGAACAGGTAAATGGTAACAGCATGGCGATATTATATAAACAGGCAAATGGTAACAGCTTCCCGATGTTATGAACAGGCAAATGGTAACAGCTTACCGATGTTATGAACAGGTAAATGGTAACAGCATGTCGATATTATATGAACAGGCAGATGGTAACAGCTTACCGATGTTATGAACAGGCAAATGGTAACAGCATGTCGATATTATATGAACAGGCAGATGGTAACAGCTTACCGATGTTATGAACAGGCAAATGGTAGCAGTTTGCCGATGCTATGAACAGGTAAATGGTAAGAGTCTAAGATTGTTATTATCACTTTAGGTTACGAACATCTTAAAAGCTGGAAAGAGCGGACATATATATCTCATTAACTTTAGCTAATTACACTATTTGATAACAAACAGTTTGTAGTCTTAATTGATACTTGCTTCGCCGTTGGATGATTAGTTGGTTGCTAGCCTCTCCATCTCGAGCTGAAGCATAAGAGAGGAGAAATTTTTTCTCCTGACCGAACTAGACGCCGTTGCACCGCCAAGGTTTTGAAATATAACTTTCGATATTTGAAGGTGACTAAAGTATATTGTAAGTATGGGTATATTAACTAGACTGTATTTCATCGTTAGTATCTATGCATTCGTTTATAGGGGTAGGGGAAAGGAATAAAGCATTATTTTACCGTAATTTTCTGATGATAATACAAACAACACAGGTGCATAATTACATGTCTAGGCTTAAGCTTGTTTTTCAGTGCCTTAAACTAAGTACATATTATGCTTGTTAGCTTTCATTTCTAATATTTCGATACCTTGAAGTATTCACATCTAATTTTCTCCCATTGTAGCTAACGTGATACCGATACATAAGAAGGGGGACAAAAAAAGCCCCAACCAATCAGTCTTACATCGGTCGTCAGCAAAACTATCAAACGCCTCCTGAAAAAGCACATCACTGACTACCTGAGGATGCATCAGCTCATATCCGACTCTCAGCATGGCTTCCGAAATGGAAGAAGCTGCTAAACAAACCTTCTGGATTTTTTCTCAAAGTTACTGATATTAAAGATGAAGAAAAGGGTGTTGACCTAGTGTATCTAGACTTTCAAAAGGCTTTTGATGAAGTCCCACATCAACGGCTAATGAAAAAATTGGAAGCTAATGGTATCCAGGGAGACTATTTACGATGGATCGGAGCATGGCTTACGGGTCGGCAGCAGCGTGTGAAGCTTGTAGGAGAGACAAGCGACTGGACGCAGATATCATCAAGGGTTCCATAAGGTAACGTGCTTGGCCCCCTTCTGTTCTCAATATACATCAATGATCTGGATCTTAACATCCGTAGTAAAATCAGTAAATTTGCGGATGATACAAAACTATGCCATCCTGCCACGAAAAGAGCCGAGC
>LQNS02278070.1:15238481-15251357 GCA_001587735.2 Parhyale hawaiensis
AGAATGACCTTAAGTCAGCAGTTCTTTCCGTATTTCATAGTCAGCATTTGGAATAGACTCCCTTCCGACGTTGTTAGTGCGGAATCAGTCAACGCGTTTAAAAATCGTCTTGACTTACATTGTGAGAGACATCCCCCACAGCTAAGGATTCCTCCTTCAGGAGTCGCACTCTCTTAACGGCTAAAGCCTCAGGGGCTTCCTAAATCCGTTTTCTTCTCTCTTCCGCTCCACCTACACTGACTGACATCTTTAACTCCGCATATCAGCGGCTATTGATCATAATTTCATGTATTCGTGATCGTCTCCTTAGCTGAGACGCTTCTCCCTCCTCTTCTTCTTTTTTCTTCTTCTCTTTCCCTCGGTCGTTTATATCCTACTCACTTAATGGCAATAGCTCTGAGAAGGCCGGGGCGTAAGTTTCGGTGTCTCTTTGAGAATGGGCCTGTTAGTTCGTTTACAGCCGCCTATCTAATCTAATCTAAGAAATATTCTAGAAAAACTGACAAAACAAGGTTGAATTTGGGACATTTTAGTTTTAGGGGGTTTAACCCTTCTCGTCGATTTCACACTGCCTGTATTATCATTTGCAGGCCTACAGCAATCGTTGCCATGGCTACAACAATGATTGCCGTGGTCGTTGTGATCGTGCAGTTGATTATAGAGGCTCCAGACATTCAAGCCAAATACGCCGAAAAGACGTCCTTTCAGTCTTTCTTCTTGGGCTTCGGCACAATCCTGTTCTCCTTCGGAGGCGCCGCCACCTTCCCGACCATCCAGAACGACATGAGGGACCGATCCAAGTTTCCCGTCAGCGTTACTATAGCTTTTATTGGTAAGAAAAGGCGTATTAATTACAGTAATGTCAGCAAGAGCTTTAGCAAGTAAAAAGGCATTTGCATTCACCTACCAACCGGAATGACATGAGGGACCGATCCAATTTAACATCAGCCTCACTATTGCTTTAGTTGGCAATATGTGTACAGTATTAACGATAGAGTGATGACAGTAATAGCATTGGTTGATATGAGGATAATTACATCCACCAAACAACCTCCCTTTAAGTATATCAGGTCGTCATTTCTCGAAAAGGAAGGAGCTTTGAGGTTTGTGTAACTCATCAAAATCATTTTATCTTGCATTTTCCCATAGATGGTTAAAATATGTGTATCGAGTTTAAAACCCCTGTGAATCCAATTCCGTCGGGACTCAAATAAGGTTGAGCCAGGAGGGCTGCTTCTGCTCTGTTATCGATTACTTTAAGACATTTTACCTTCATTTTGCATAAAAACAAACAGATTATGTGTCACGCTCTGCTGAAGAGAAACTAGCTTCGGTTATCTCTATATGCAAGTGAAATAAAACATCAAGCATTTTGGGCACTACAGCCTCCATAGTAAAATAAGAGCGACGCGGATAAACCCTGAATCGATGCAATTCCCATCCACAGCTTTTTTTATTATTGATTTAGGAACGCTAGGGATAAACAAACATGAACCAGCACCTACAATATCCAACAAATATACTGAAAATGCACAAAATTGTGTTGTATAAACACAGGCCTGGCAACTTCAGAAGAAAATTTTTTTAGATTCGACATTCGCTGAAGGCACAGGATACGTTTAATTCTTCATTGTTATTATTGCCCCATGATCGTACGCTCGTAGTAGCTCACGGGTCTTGAAGTTTAATATTCGAAGAAGACAGACAGCCGCTTTGGTTTTGGAAGGCTCAATCTGACATATATCTACTCTAACTGACTAGAAATAAGGATTTTAAGTAGAAAAATATAACCAGTGTGTGTGTGCTATCTCTGAGCAATAGAATAACGGACTAAAGAAAAACAGCAGAATAGTATAACGTGGCCGGCAGTAACCAAATAACGCAGAATCTCCAAGGACATCGAGCAGGAAATTCTGCCAAGGCTCGCAAAGATTTCTTGAGACATCGAGCGGACATGTCATCTGGGACGAGAGCTGTATTCTTTTCCAGTAAAAGAGAAGTTGAAACTTGATTCTCTCAGAAACGAGTGCCTGTCATTCTCAGACTCTGTCCTTTACATCGGTTTCCTGTCCATGTTTCTCTCAACTGACAGGCGAATTACGAGTATATATTTCAAATGAAACATTGTAGAAATATGTAAGTTATTGGAAAGAATGGATCAGTTGTTTGAGAAAGTTATGCGTAGAAATTAATGTTAGTGTCGCTTGGTGTTTCTTAGGAGAATAGAGAAAGCCACCTACTTTAGTTTGTAGTTGTTGACAGTGGGTGGAAGCAATGAAGCGAATGAAGCTGTTTCACTATAGCTTCGCTTGGAGAATAAGGGAATACAAGTTAGCGATATAAGAGACTACAAAATAAATTGCTTTTTATGCAGAATACTGATCCAATTCTACTACGCAGTGAAGCAGAGATAAAAATTGATTTGGTAAGACTTTAAAACTAAATCTATATAGATATGGGGGCCATAGCAACGACGAAGCATTGTGAGCAGAGCATAATGATTTTCCCCCAATGGATCCCACGCCCACTGATTCACGCTGCAGATATAGGCAACTGGCCACAAAGGAATGCGCGGCCGCAGGCAACCACTGATCGTCAATAGCTATATCGCCGTCGACGGAAGGATCATATGCAACGTTCTGCACCAGCGCCGCCCAGCGCCACCCATTTCTGGCTAGAATTAGTACCCTCTCTCCCAATAGTTTCGCAGACATCAAGCACAGAGCTGAGTAGGCACGTCAAACGCCCCAAGAGCTCGCTTGCCTTTTTGGTACTCGAGCTTTCGACCTTCAGTATCTCTAGCCTGCCTTCCCCTACTGTAGATAAAAAGTAAATTAAAGCAAATGGACATCAACATCGATGAAGCACACACTATATAGCATTTGTTGATAAACTAAATTACTCTTCTATTCACCCACATCCCGACTGCAACGGTGATCAAATGAATTATTTCTATTTGCATTCCTAGCTCTGCTACTGCCGTACGTCTCTCTTGCAACTGTAGGCTATGGAATTGATTTAATTCAATTTTTCTCTCCCAATCTCTGCATGTTACTGAAGTTTATCTCTTTTGCAACCGTAACCTAAGGAGTTAACTTAATTCAATTTTTCTCGCCCCAGCTCTGTTACTGAAGTTTATCTCTTTTGCAACCGTAACCTAAGGAATTTACTTAATTCAATTTTTCTCGCCCCAGCTCTGTTACTGAAGTTTATCTATTTTGCAACCGTAACCTAAGGAATTAACTTAATTGTATTTTTCTCGCCCCAGCTCTGTAACTGAAGTTGATCTCTTTTGCAACCGTAACCTAATTAATTAATTAAATTCAATTTTTCTCTCCACAACTCTGCTAGTGAACTTTATCTTTTCTATAACTGCAGGTTATGTAATTAATTTAATTCCATTTTTCTCACCACAGCTCTGCAATTGAAGTTTATCTCTTCTGCAACCGTAGGCTATGGAGTTAATTTAATTCCATTTTTCTCACCACAGCTCTGCAATTGAAGTTTATCTCTTCTGCAACCGTAGGCTCTGGAGTTAATTTAATTCAATTTTTTCTCCCCAGCTCTGCTAGTGAAGTTTTATCTCTTCTGTATCTGTAACCTAAAGAATTAATATAATTCAATTTTTCTCTCATCAACTCTACTAGTGAACTATATCTCTTCTGCAACCGTAGGCGGTGGAACTAATTTAATTCCATTTTTCTCTCCCCAGCTCTGCTACTGATGTACGTCCCCATTGCAACCGTGGGCTACGGCGTGGTAGGGGAGAACGTGCCCAGTAACATCTTACGTGCAGTAACCGGCTACGTGGTGCAGGTTACGCAGGGCCTGGTTGTACTGCACCTACTCACCGCCTACGTTATCTTAGTTAACCCAGTCACCCAGGGGCTGGAAGAGGCATTTAACTTACCCAGAAGTAAGTAACAGTTCGATTAATGAAGAAGCACAAAAAAAGAATTATTTTAAGAACCAATCAGTTCTTCTCCTTTTCAAAAGCGAGTATGATATTGTGTAACAAAATGAGTTTGAATTTCGAACATTATTTTGTTAATTAACTCATCCTAAGGCGAGTATGAAGTCGTTTAGTTCTCTGACGAGATATTTGTAGAAAAAAAAAACATCTTTTTTTAGGCCTGCAGAAAAAACTTAAGATATTGAATGAATTTTTTATTTAGACAGAAATATAATAAAATGTAAAATAAATAAATAAATAAACTTACAAATAAAAAAATGAACAGAATGCAAACTAAATAACAAAAAAAACATAAACTTCCAACAACTCAACAAGCTGACTTATAGGGCTTTTGAAGAACAGTTCAGCATTTAATTCAGAAATACAAATGGTACTGGAAATACAAGCTTACCAAGAACTTCGCAAATGCCTGTAAATTGAATCGAAGTAACATTTGATGAAAGCGTTCATACAAGATCTAGAGTAATTACTTTTAGATATCCGAGACGTAGGTGCAATTTTCATCGGAGAACTGCTAACGTATTCACTTCTGTAGAAGTAAATATTGCGTTTCCAGGTGCATGCTATACTTTTATTTTCATTATTTCCTTCGCATAAGCAGCTACATATTCTTTGGAATCGGTTTCTTTGCCTCTATGTTTGTCACCAAGATAACTAAAAAAGTAATTGGCGGATCTTACAAGAAATTAAAGGATTTTTGAAGCATGTTCAGAAGAACTAATGAATAACTTTTTGGCGAAGATCCGTTCAAACATTCATTAGTTTTGTCAATGTACCTGTTTTTTTTTTTATCGGTTACATAACTCAAGCAGTTATCAACAGATTTCTGTAAAAATTTGCATGAATTTTTATGAATATTAGGAGGAGCAAATGATTTAATTTTAGTAATGATCTGTTGATCTATTTGTTTGCCTCTATGTTTGATTCGAAGTTTGTCAGGAACATAATAAAAATTCATGAGCGAATCCTTATGAAAATTACAGGAAGTCGTAGAAATGTTAAAAGATGGACCAAATTTTAGTGTTGATTATTTTGTCCGTTTGTGCCACTGAAATTTTTATCAAGATGTGCGTTAGACCCACGAACCAACCACACGATGCCTTGACTGCCAACTCCTTGCAAATAAGGGTGACGGCAAAGTGACAAATCCTCGGTAAAATTCGTTCCATTCAATGAACCGACTTGAGGAAAAAACTAATAATAATCTGCTCTTGGAGACGCAAGGAATGAATCTATTGGAACGAAACACGCATGCATGAGCACTGGCCAACGGTAAGCAGCAAAATTTATATGTAAAAAACGTATTTAATATTTCGCTAAAATTTTCTTGGCAGCACCCCTACTGGGAAACCTACACGCACTGGCTCGTGCTGCAAATATAGGCCAACTGGCCCCAGAAGAGCCTTCAGCTGCGGTAAACATGTAGCAGCAGCTAATACAAATTGGCTATGTGTACAAATTGTCGTACTCAAATGAGGAAACGTTGCTTGGTTTATATCCCCGCAAACTTTCCGCGAAGTCCTTTAATGTTACATTATTGCACCAATACCATTGACCTCATAAAGCAGTGATGAATGACTCTTCCCCCTCTGGCAAATTTCAAGAGCCTTTGTCTTCTTGAGCCGTTTTGAGCCCTCGGTCCATTACAGGAGGCAGTGCCTTTCCTTGTCCCATACGCCGCTTTGTCTTTTGTTGGACGTAATATTGTATTTTTTCTCAGGCCATCTTTCTTGGTCTTTTAGCTTCGGTCATATCATGATCTCGTAAAGCTGTCAAATTGATTCGGAAAAAGGAATCAACATTCCAACGGACTTCTGGGAAACGCAAAAACGCTTAGGCTATGGTAGTTAAAACTTAAGTTAAATGCATTCAATGCCGTGAGTTTTTTTCTACGAAACGGCGAAGTTGGTTCTCGGAAAAGGATAATTAATTTGCTGTTACTACTCTTTGCTTATGATATATTAATATATAAGACTCTGAGCGCGATGGTTCCCATAACACTGTTACATTATTTCCATATTTTACTTGGACTTCTTTCTAACTGTAGTTAATAAATCAAATAATTGTTAATAAGACTGCATTTTTAAATATTCAAAATTTATAAACTAACCCAACTAATTTCTTTCGATTCATTTTTGTCGAATGTTCGAGGAATATGAATCTGTTACTCTTCTAAATAAATAACGCTCATAATTTTTTTTATCCTATGAGGCAAACAAGTTTAGGCAGTAAGCTCAAATTTAATCACACCTTTTAACCCTTCACTTCATGTTGTACGCTTACTTTAATTAAGATCAAAGTGAGATGCTGTTTATGCTTTAATGGCTGAACCGCGTGGCTGCATCTATTATAGGAAACGCTGAGCATCGCTGTGGGTGCAGCTGCTAAAAAATCTATCGCAAGCTCAAACATTTCATTAATTTTTTAGTTAAGCAAGAATACCTTACGTTCGTAACGCCTGAAGCTACTACTAATCAGAATCTGTCTCATTCGTATGTACAGCTACAATGACAATGCAGCGGTAGAGGGCTATAGATCACCTAAATAGCATCTATGCGCACTTGGGCGTCAATTACTCCCCCGGTCTGGCACGCTATCCAGCGCGACTACGAGAGGTGAAGTAAAACTACGGATTATAGTTACAATATATTCCCCTTTTACATACTAATAAGATGATACTTACGCGATCATTACACCGCCAAGCCTTATGAAACTTCAAGCTTCAAAGATTGCTGCTTCAGATACCGGTAACCACAATTGTAATGACCTTTAAAAAGTACAGACACTTGTCTACATTAGCAACAGGCAGCTGAGAAAAATAACCCGGATGGGCAGCGTAGCACGTGCGTAGGCCTGGCTGAGTCGGCTATCTTAGTTGAAATTTCAGTTGAATGCATTCAATGCCGTGAGTTATTTTTTTCTACTATGCGGTAAAATTGGTTCTCGGTAAATGATGATTATTTTGCTATTACTACTATTTGCTTATGATATATTAAAATAAAAGCCTCTGAGCGCGATGATTCCCATAACACTGTTACATTCTTTCCATATTTTACTTGGACTTCTTTCTAAAAGTAGTTAATAAATCAAATAACTATTACTAAAACTGCATTTTATATATTCAAAATTTATTAACTAACCCAACTAATTTCTTTGGATTTATTTTTGTCGAATGTTCGAGGAATATGAATCTGTAACTCCGTTGCAGAGACGACTCTGACTCAAGGACAGAAATGTACTATTCAATTACTGTATGATACGTTTAGAATTACAGAGGGAAGGAGGAGAATGAAAAATATGCATCGCACCCGCTGTACACTCACCCTATGCCGCAGTTAAAAAAAACGAATGGTCGCGACAGCCATTCTACATGCCCTGAACGTCGCTAACGTCAGCATGAGCGCTGAGAGAAGTTGCAAAAAAAAAAAAAAAAAAAAAAATTCGAGAAACTCGAGAAAGCAAGCTGAAAAACTGTTAGAGCAATACTCAATCTGCTATGAAAAATCAATAAATAGTGGTTGAAGGGACTTAAATTTCAACAATCGGCAGCATAGCCTATTCCAATCGGTCCCATCTCCTTCACTAATAGCAACAGTTTGAAGTTTTTGAAGGAGTTTGATGAAATGACAATTAAAAAAAAACAAGCTAGTAGCACCAATCTCATAAATCCATATAACTATAGATATACACATAAAAAATTACAGCCTATCGTGCTTTCAGATTTTACTCAATTATCACAATAAGTATCACTGCAGGGACAGTGATAGCCCCTTGGGGAGAAAGACCAACCGCGCTGCAAAACCTACCCTGGCAAAATTTGGAGCGAAGTTCGCCCACTCCAAATCTAACCTACGCTTAGTATGATGTTGCCCTAGATGTGACACAAAAAAGTGACGGCAGCCTAAGCGGTATAAATAAACTCAAGCTGGGCTTTGATATCCCAAGCTACAAAAGCCTAAAGCCCAAAAAATATTTAGAATCGTCAATAATTTCACTAACTGACTCAAGTGCATTCGTACTCTTCTGAGGCGAAAGCCTATTGCTTAATATCTTAGCAACTATTAACGATCTCTATAGGCAGCTCACTCACATTTCTGCATGATTAAAAGGGAAGGTTATTAAGCTGTTTAAGTGCAAACTGTTATCAGTATTATCACTTGCTTGCTATAGCTCGGCTAGCTAATATGTGTTTTGTAAAAGAAGTTGTCTCTCAAGGTGTTTAATATTTGTTAAATGGCCAACTTGGCTATTTCCCGACATTCACACAATTCATTAAAAGTGGAATTCAACACGAAACTCTGAGTATGGACAGCTCCACTCACAGTATAAGTGGAAACTAATCTCAATTACTGAGGCTCAGCACGTTCACACTATAAAAATAGTTAAAATTTGAATAAATGTGAAACTGTTATTATTGCTATTTTAATTCCGAATGAGAAAGTTATCAACACAAAATAGTAATAATCATTTCTAGCTTCTGCCCCGTTGACCCTGTAATATATGGTTAGGTACGCAACCAATAATAAAATTGCTGGTAAAACCTATATCGGCTCCAAAAGTCACACCATAAGAAAACAGTTTAAAAAAATTCAATAAACCAAAAATTGGGTTTGAGACCCAGTGCGAACTCGAAAACAGTCACACTGTAAAGAAAAACTGCCATAAATTCAACGAAAACAATAAAACTGCCACCTATTGAGACCAATTCTAGCTTCAAAACCGTCACAGCGTAATAAAAACTGCTAAAAAATTCAGTACACACAAGATTTGTTACGAAGCCCAGTGCCAGCTCGAAGACAGTCATACTGTAAAAAACTGCTACAAAAAAGACTGCTACAAAATTAACAAAAACAATCAAATTGCCTTTGAGACTAATTCCTTCTTCAAAACTGTCACACCGTGAAAAAAGAAGGTGAAAAAATCAATAAACAAAAATTGGTTACGAGGCTCACCACCAGCTCCAGCACCTTCACGGCACAAAAAAAAAAAAAAGAAACTCGATAAACAAGGCTCTTTAGAGTCCAGTTTGTGGAAAGAGCTGATAAGAGACGAAGGAGGAGCGGCTTCCTGTCGACTTGCGTCGAAGATGCCTTGCCTTTGGGAACTAAAGATGCCCCTAGACTTTTTTTTTTAACGAAATGTGACTTTCTACCAGTGGCTCAACTGCTTGCTCAAATATTTTCCAAAGTAAGTGCAGGCTTCATATGCTAGTGAAATTCACAGTGCACCCTGTTTCTTTTCTGGATGTAATGATTCGGTTTAAATAGAAAGATCCTGCTGCGCAATATGTCCGATATTAATATTTTGTATACTAGCTATAGTTCATTTTGGTTGTAAATGTACAGTAGTTCTTTCCTATACAGTCTTTGTAGAATTAATGTTCAAAGTTTTGTCCTCTCAGTCTGAGTCAGGTTCGTTTTACGTTATTTTTCTTTGAAAATTCAGCTGGCACCTATGTGCATTCTAGATCCTACCTGTTTTGTGGGTGATCGAACTTTTTTATCTTTCCATGTTAAGACTCGTGGCTTTAGTCCACGGTATTAGAATACTTAATTGTAGTTTCCTTTGAATAAATTTCCATATAGTATCATTTATTCTTTCAGTTTGTGTCTGCATTAGTCTTGACAAATACCTCACTATGGTCTAGTGGGGAAACCCTTTAATTCACTTTTGCTTAGCATCCGTTGCCTGGCTGTAAGAGGTGTTTTCCTGTAAGGAGAGGGTAAACTCTCCTTGACAGCACACTCCAAATAAGAAACCCCCATGCACCGGTTCGTGCTGCAGAGAGTGGCCCACAATCGTTTAGAGGAATGTACGGCCGCAGTCAACCACAGATTGCTCGAGCTATGGTGTCATATTGACGAGGGGCTCAGTCAACAACTGCACTAGTGACCTAGGGGAATTTTCAACCTCCCAGTCGGAAGTTTATAGGCGTTTATCGGCTGCCTGCGAATAAATAGTGAATGGCATCGGATTATACTTGAAAAATGCCTGTAAATTTTCTATTGTGCTCTAGGGCTAATTAATGAAACAACAGCTGATGCTGCATTTCCTACCTGAAGACTTTTCCTCCCTGGCTTTATATCGAACGTTCCATCTCCTGATAATTAGCGAGTTAGCAATCTTAACCACTGAACTACTGGGAATGCGAATACAGTCGCAGAAAAGAAGGAACCTTGGTGAGAAAATTTTATTACAGGACTAAGATGCTGTTGATACTGGACGTTTCAGAGGAGAAATTGTTTACATAGAATATTGTAGAACAAGGCATTATTGTCATTATGGAATTAAGAACCGATTGCCTCCACTGAACAAAGAGACAACAATGCTACTGATGTCGTTCATTTCATCTTCAGAACTAGGGATTTGGAAGAAGCGTGTTCTTGACAGCGTTTCTTGTGTTGTGATCAAATCTTATTTCATTTTTTTTTTAATTCAGCCTGCAAAAAACTTAATATGGAAGTGGAACCGTACCTAGAGTTTCTTTAATCATACCCGTGCTTGAAAAAATCACGTATTAATCGATATTTTTGCTTAATGTAGTCCGGTGTGGAATCTTCTCTTCTCTGACTTGCTTCTTCATTGACCCTCTGTCGTGCTCTCATCCTTAGGCCCTCTTTTCTTTGACTTCCTATTTTCTTTTCCCGCTCACGCTTATCAGCAGCTCTCATTCCCTTGGGTAACCTTTCTGTGTGCCTAAAGTCTTTCTCGACACTATTTCGTAAAGCCGCTTCATCTCACTTCAATGGTAGCACAACTTCGTTAATGAAACAGTAGTAGTTTCGTTCTTCTTTTACTTTCTCTTTCCTCTTTTTTGGTTAAACGTGCGGTTTTCATAAGGAGAGACACAGGTAATGTCTTAAGTAAAACATTGCCATAAACTTGAATAAACTCCAGTCAGTTGGTATGCGATGTGAGTGTACCGCAGTCATGATACTGTCTGGTATCTGAAGATATCTGCTCCGTCAGAGAGACGGTAAACTAGAAGAAATAATTCTCTATCGCCTTTGAAAAATCATCACTTCTTGAGTGCTCCGTTTATCATCTGCCGAATTTATATGTCTGTGACCTGAGAGAAACAAAATAATAAAATTGGACTCAAGAATCTGGATACATATTGTTCCGATTTGAAGATGAGTTTTAAGCAAGAAGTGCCTTCAGATAAAGGGATAAGGATCCCACTTTCGCCATCCTCTGTAGCCTGGTCAGCGATTTTTATGAAAACGCAACTTAATCACAAAAACTATGACCTGTCCTATTTTCCGCTTATCTATTAATGAAGAGCGGACACGGAATAAATAAATCCATCAATACACGAGACGTTTTATTATGTAAGGAGTAGTACATTGAAAGTTCAGTCAACAGCTCATTGTTCATACCTGTATAAGGGATTTTACTACAATATTAGAGCGACCAACGCAGCTCGGTTGCGGTTGAAAAGAATTTCTTTCATCCAAGCAAAACTGACGCCTATTTTAAAGCAAATATCAAACTTTCATCTTGCGCAATGAAAATGCTCCGCAGTCTGCTGGGTGGCAACATTCTTAACATCTATGCTTTCTTATTCGAATGTTGGATTGCTGTCTATTTTATCCTGATTCAGAAGAAAAAACGAATAACTACACAAATGAATATGAAAACATTTTATTGTGCAAAGAAAAATTAAAATAATAACTAGAGATGAAATTGGATGAGTAACTAATTAGAAATCACTAAAGCAAAGTAAAATAACAATAAAAATATGAAAATAGTGTAGGGATTTTCACCAGTATTTTTAAAATGATTCAACATTGACATCCCTCGATTTATGAAGAAGACAATATATATATATATCAATACACATTGCTCCTTACTTAGTGTTTTCAGAGCCACATTAATTTACCTCCTTTTCTAGCGTTCAGCTGGCAAAGATGTGTACTCCGAACCCTACTGGTTCTATTTGAGGTTGTAGTTGGTCTCGCCATCCCTGACTTCGGCAAGATACTGGACCTGGTAGGCGCCTCGACGGTCACCCTCATGTCCTTCGTGCTGCCCCCCATTTGCTACCTAAGGCTGGTTGACACCCTCGACGAGACAGGGCAGCCTTTCGGGTAAGACTCGGGGTATTTACTGCTATGTTATGAAACCGGTCTGCGGCATCTGTGATATTAGCAAATTTGAATAGAAATGATAAAACTTAGTCGAGCTGACACCCTAGAAAAGACGAGGCAGTTTTTCGAAGTAGTTATTGCTGCTATAAAATCGATCACTGCCAATAATGATATCAGTAAATTCGATCGAAAAGGATAGAAATCAGTGTGAATAGCACTTAGAAGAGACGGGTCAGTCTTCAGTCCGAGATTCGGGAGTATTTATAGCTATCTTATGAATTAAGTCTGTGCTTTGTTCTAAAACTACTACCAGCACTATTGTGATAAAGTTTATAGAACAACTGAAGTCATACCTACTAAAAGTGCCAAACAAAGTAGCCGCACGCGGGAACGTCTACTGTAGAAATTATATATAACTAGTGCACCAAACGCAACCCTTATGAAGAATAAGTCATAAAAATATATAGTTTGAAACATCTCAGCTTAACAAAAGGGTTGATAGTCTAGATGAGACGTAATTAAGTGACATCACTCGAAGCACCGTTGAAAATGAACATGTCCAAACACGGGCATACAGGCAAGCGCCCAAGTGCCTCCCCGTATCCAAGATACCCTCTCCGCAACAAAAAAGTTGGGTACCTCGGCATTTTTTTCTTCAGTATTAGATAAGGGAAAATAAGGCTTCGGACAGACGGACGGACGGACGGACGGACTGACAGACAGCTCTCTTATTATAGTACTAGTGTCCCGAGCCGTCATTGTAAATGACGGCATATTGGGTTATTAATGACTGGTGCACGTGTGCGATAAATG
>LQNS02278070.1:15251473-15276132 GCA_001587735.2 Parhyale hawaiensis
TTTACATTTTGAAATCTGAATTTTCTCCTATCTTATTCCCATAGAGCGTGACAGGAAAGATATAAATATATAAATAAATAAATAAATAAAAACACGACGTGAATTATTATATAGTAGATAGATTCGCACCAATAAACTAGTTGGGTCCAGCATTACAGGTAAAGTATCGAAGGCCCTCCGGCCTCATTTAAATGGGGCTAAAGTAGCTAAAAGTACCAGTCACTGTTCAGTCATCATATTATAATTCTACTACTTTCTCTCGAAATTCCTTCCTTCCGTAGTTAGTGTCGGCTACCGCTACGCTTCCTGTGTTAGAGAGGGGAAAAGTAGAATATTCTTTATGTGATTTCGGGAGTGAACAACACGAGTTTAAATTTAAGCTGGTACTGGTTGCAGGTCTTGGGTAGAAATTTGCTGTTAAACTTTAAACATATTTTCATTCCATGATACGGATCTTACATCGTTAAAATTGAAGAACACGGATTTGTATTTTAAGGAATTTCTACGGGTTCCAGCACGTTGCTATGATTTTATTATTTACAAAACTGTACCGTTTTACGAGCGATCAATCGTTAGTTACAGAACTGTGCCGTTTTACGAGTGAGCAACCATTATTTACAGAACTGTTCCGTTTTACGGGTGAGCAACCATTATTTACAGAACTGTGTCGTTTTACGAGCGAGTAATCCTTATTTACAGAACTGTGCCGTTTTACGAGCGAGTACTCCTTATTTACAGAACTGTGCCGTTTTACGAGCGAGTATTCCTTATTTACAGAACTGTGTCGTTTTACGAGCGAGTACACCTTATTTACAGAACTGTGCCGTTTTACGAGCGAGTATTCCTTATTTACAGAACTGTGCCGTTTTACGAGCGAGTATTCCTTATTTACAGAACTGTGTCGTTTTACGAGCGAGTACACCTTATTTACAGAACTGTGCCATTTTACGAGCGAGTACTCCTTATTTACAGAACTGTGCCGTTTTACGAGCGAGTAGGCATTATTTACAGAACTTTGCCGTTTTACGAGCGAGTAGTCATTATTTACAGAACTGTGCCGTTTTACGAGCGACTATTCCTTATTTACAAAACCGTGCCGTTTTACGAGCGACTATTCCTTATTTACAAAACTGTGCCATTTTACGAGCGAATAATCCTTATTTTACAGAACTGTGCCGTTTTACGAACGAGCGATCCTGTTCGTGGTGCTGCTGGCCGGTCTCGTGGGTGGGGTAGTGTCTACGTGGAGCGCCATCGCCAACATCAGCAGATCTTCATCTGGCCCTTCAAGCTGTTTCTTTTAAGGATTTTTTAATTTAGCTCCTTACTCTCGGTCCGTACCTAACCATTGTGTCCAGCTGATGTACAGTTTCCATAATGTTCTACAGCCATGCAGTCGTTGAATTTTTTTATTGCTAGGTTTCTTTTAGAGCTTTCGAGCTGATTCTTTTGAAAATTTTATAGTTTAGTTCGTTACTCTGAGCTCTATACCTTCCATTGTGTCCAACTAGTGTACAGTGTGCATAGGTAAGATTCTACAGTCAGGTATTATTTGATTTTCTTATCTTTAAGTCTTCCTTAGGACTCTCGCCTTTAATAGAACTTTGAATTGATTTGAACTCATTGTCGACCATACCCATCCTTATGTCTAACTACTTCTCCGTTTATTTACTGATCCAAATCCAGCTATAGTTTTTGTATGCCTAACAATGGGATTTATTTCAGAAAGTAAGCTATTTTTTTCTACCCGCGCTGGCTTAATGGCTGCTGTTTTGTAGGTGATTTTTGGCTCTTGCAGCTGCCATTATGCAGGTGTACAGTAGGTTAAGAATGGTGGAATTTAGTTGACTGATTTTAGTAGATATCTACCATCGCTTCCTACTAGTGTACAACTAGTGTACAAGTGTACAACTAGTGTACTAGTGTACAACTAGTGTACTAGTGTACAACTAGTGTACTAGTGTACAACTTAGAATCAAAATTTTTCAGAGCAGATAAGCACTTGGAATCAATTATACTCTTTGGCACCCAATCGTGAGACTTTATTCGGACGTTTCATCTACCTTTTCATGAGTTCAGAATCTGAATCAATACTTTGAAGTTTTACCTGCCATTGTGTCCAAAATGAGTACGGTTTGTAAGACGTTTTAAGACCGATAAGAATTAACATTTATTTTACTTACTTTGCCAAAATTAGCAGAAATATATTTTAAGGGAAACTTTGATGTGCCGTTCGCCATGACTATAGATTTTAGTTGACTTATTTCCGTTCTCGTCCCAATCTTTAACTGTGTACAAGTAATGTGTCTTGCACTCTCAGTGCAATTTTTAACATGTTGCCTACAATCCTGTATACATACCAACATGTTTACTATAAGTAAACTTGTTTAAACAGTGGGAATTCGTGCTTGCATGTTCACCAAAAATGTTCATGTATATGTATACCAATTTGTAACTTACGTGTTACAGGGGTGGTAGTGTGTTTTTTATTTTATTCTGTGAAACTTAAATGTAAGAAAATAGACGCGGGACAATAATTTCTCGGAAAAAAGCTTGAATTAAAAAATTCGCAAGGTAGAAATATAGAAAATTAAACTAAATATCGAAATTTTAACGCGTACACGAACACTTGCCCCTCGTCTCCGACGAAGACATAAAGAATTACTGAGCAGAAGCTACCAAATGCAGTATCCCATGCCAACAGCTGTCAAAGTACTTTGGGCATGTCCTATTTGGGAGCCGAAATTAAGCTTTCCAGGCTTAGCTTGCCCAAAAATCCAGTCAGAATATTTAACTTTGTTATTTTGGATCGTGTTTCAACTGCTACAAGCAGCAATTACGTTGAACCGGCTGAAAACTCCAATTTATGGAGCAAGACTGAATTTCTGGAAGTCCCAGGGATAATCGGTTAAAGGCCACCGCTTGAAGCTGAATTCATGAGGTCGAAACCAACGCACTTGTCTGCAGTTCCAGACCAGCCAAGTTGCAAATGCTTAAGTTCAGCGCCCGGTGGATTGTGCTCACTCAATGTACTGACAGCATGCAGGTCTTATCGCAGTTCTGCCGAGCGTTTTCTGCCTTTGCTTTATTTTTGACGTTGAGATAAATTAGTTCTACATCAAAATGGTTACATTCAAGGGTAATTTATATACATTGGAGAAAAATTACTGAATCTAATAACTATAGCACTCTGCGAGCGCATACCTCCGCCAAGTAAGGCAAGTAACAAAAATTCAAATTTGCTCTGAATTCATGATTTTCTTTGTGCCAACTCGAAAATCGAATCATTTGTGCCTTTTGATGGTATTAACAGTTTCTGCAATTTTTCTTTTTAAATTCGTTCGTAGCTTTTAGAATTAGGCCGTAAACAAACATTATGACAAACATGGGTCAAACATACAAACGAACCCACAGAGCTGCACCAAAATTCAATATTTCATTTCTTTCAATATTACCAACAACTCCAGTGAATTTCATGAAGATCCATTCAAACTTTTTGAGTGATGCTGCTAAGAAACATTATGACTAACATAAGTCAAACATACAAACCGATCTGTACCACAATTTATTCATTCATGTCCTTTAACATTACTAACAACTCCAGTAAGTTTCATTCAGATGCATCGAACAGTTTTTGAGTTATTGCGCTAACAGGCATAAAATCAAACACAACTACAAACAGGCAAACATACAAAAAAAACAGATCTCAAAAACTTGGTCATTTGCTCGTCGTGATAATTATACTTAACAACTCATGTAAATTTCTTAAAATTCCATCCATAACTCTTTGAGTTACGGCATTTAGAAAAATGAGGCAAACAAACAAATGAATGGATGGATGGATCTTCACGAAAAGGTAATCAATTGTTCTTCCCAACATACCTAACAATCCCTGTAAGTTTCGTCAGAATCTGTCCACAACTTTTTGAGTTATCTTGACGACAGAAAAAGAGACGAACAGACAGACAAACCTGACGAAAACATAACATCCTTTGGCGGAGGTAATAAATGTTACGTAGTAGCTGCTAACTTTCAAATACAAGAAAATTGCATGATACCACTACCTTCACTAGTAGGTCTCCTGATCCTGCACTCAGAATACTATAATTTCACTATAGCGAAATACTTCAGTCAACCATACTGTATTTATTTGGTTGAGCTTAGGACAATAAAAAGCACATCAACGAGCAGAACATGGCCCACAAAACCTGTTCCTTAGTTAGTACTTGTTCGATAGTCTTGTCAATGGCTGAAGTACGTTATTTAACCGTTGACTGATCCCTGTTGGTCCAAGCCAATCCCATCTGCCCGAAACCTCAACCAAAAGCGTTGGCTTGCCACTTTTTATATTATTGCTGGTATTAACAACAATCCAAGGAGGCTTCAAATTGGTGGAAATTTCACATTACGATAGAGTATAATAATTATTGATTTTTCTCTCGTCACATGGGAAATTGGTTGAATGCCAACGAATAAAAGTCAATGCAATGGTATTTGTATGTGGTTTCAGTTAAGTGGGCTTGGCTTCCCCCATCTCTTCTAATCATCTTTTTAGGATTTCATATTTTAGCTTATTACGCATTTTAGACTCAAACGTTGTTTGCAGGTAGGTCCAGTTTCTATTTTTCATTTTAGTCTGAACAATTGTTTGTAAGTAGGCTGATCATCAATCATGAAGCTGTTTCTTCAAAGTTAATAAATATCCGTTTGTACCTATATTTTTTTGTCAATGCCTTCTATTATACACAAGTAGTGCATAGTTTACATGTTGTTCTAAAACCGACCAAGACAGCTTGGTTTATTTAATTATCTCCGAAGTCAGCGGTTCATCCTTCAGGATCCTCAAGCCGATATCTTTTTCAAGACTTTGGAACTTAGTAAGCAAAAGTTAGTGCAGGCCTTAAAGTGGGTCTCAGAAGTGTACAAATAGAAAGTGATTGGAGAGAGGTATACTTTTTTTATTTCTAGGGCTAGCGGGATCCGTGAGTTGATTTTTTTCAAGATCAAACTGTAGTTTATCAATTTTAGTGCGCACCTTCAATGAAGAACCTGGAGTAAACTTTATTAGATATTCTAACGAATAAGACAATTGGCAATGGATTTACTTCTTAGTTGCTTACGCTTGGAGCATAAAAATTATGGGTTTTTGAGTTTGACACAATGGCAATAGCTCAAAAAAGGCCGCAGACTGATGTCGGTTGCTCTTTGGGAATGTTCCTCCTGGTCCATCTTCTGCCAGCTATTTAATTAAATCTAATCTATTTGTCATCATCCTCCAAATGCAGGTGTTGTACAGTTTGCAGGCCGTTTTAACGGAAAGTTTGCCATTGTATTTCTGAATGATCTAGTTCTATCTTTCCTTCTAGAGTAAGAGATGCATAGATATATGTACGTTTGACCTATTCACGGATAGTCCACGCCATACAATGTATCCAAGTGAGGTACAGCTTTATAGGAATTTAATTAGGGCAGAAAACTGGCAAGAGACGAGCCAATAGGCCCATTCCCACGGAGGAGACTAGCCCTAGGCTCCGAAGCTCTCAGAACTATTGCTCTAATGCCACGATAAAAGAGAAAAATTCAGATATCTCTGGGTAAGCATCAGCCATGAGGGTGACGCTGGCAGAATGGCCAAGCTGATGAGGCTTCTGAGATGTTAATTTACTTTGGAATAAGAAGATAATGGAACGTTGCTGCATCTACGGCAGTTAGGCATTAGGAGTTGAAGATTTCTATAGGAGGGGTTGAATGTTGTGGCTTGAGCTGCTCCCAGCACTTCTCCAGGCGATTCTTTAACTTGCTGGCTCTGAGTAGTTTTTATAAGTCAATATTTGAGGATTTTCTTGTTGTTTCGGAGGCATCACAAACACCTCTGTTATAAAACTCTCATTGCCGGCACGTCGTTGACGCTACCAAGCAATTTAATGCCTTTGTCATTTGCGTCGTCTTTGTTCGACAGAAATGAATTCAAGCCTATGGTGCTGAAGTTCTTATGGCTAGCTACGCTCGGAGCATTAACTTTACTTTACTTTGGATTCTCTCCACTGTATCAATGTCTATGTGGATATACGCCATCCAGAATTGAACTGCAAACTTTATTAAGTGCGGCCAACTATTACTTTGTACATTATTAGAACTATGTCCTTACCTCCCTAGAGCCAAATGAAGAGTGGTGATTATGTTTTCATTGAAGGTTTAAATATATTTGGGACAATATTCGTCTTGTCTTCACTTGAACTTCAGAACTATATTGATGTAGCTTCATTCATTGAAAATAACTGATCCAGTATATATAGGTGTTTATTTGTGGAAATTCTGTTTTGTTTGATCACATTTTCGTCTTTTCAGCTTCTTAATTGACCCTTCGGAGCGGACTGCAGCTTCAGGTTAGGTTACATTCGTATGCGTAAGATCCAAATTCGCCCCTTTTTAGGCCGTATTGGCGGGTAGCTTGGCATAAACCCCTTCAGATTCACCCCTCTTTAGGCCGCACTGTCGGGTAGTTAGACATAAACCCCTTCAGATTCACCCCTCTTTAGGCCGTACTGTCGGGTGGTTAGGCATCAACCCCTTCAGATTCACACCTCTTTAGGCCGTACTGTCGGGTAGTTAGACATAAACCCCTTCAGATTCACCCCTCTTTAGGCCGTACTGTCGAGTAGTTAGGCATAAACCCTTTCATAATATTGGGTAGGTTAGGTAAGGCGTTGGCCTGGCTTGCCTAATTTCCACAAAAAATGGATGTCATTTTCGTTTTCAGCACGCCTCAATTATGCTAGAAATCCTTTTCTTATCCCATTACTCGGGTGGATGATAAGACGAATATTAACCTATATTTGTTTTATTTAACTGTTTGTCCTCCCAGTTAGAGGGAAGAGTTGAGCAATGTTGATCATTTTTTGCAGGGAGTCAGCTGACTTGACCTAGATGTGGAAAATGCAAGGAGTCGCACACTCTTAACGGTCAAAGCCTCCGAGGCTTCCTAAATCCGTCTTCTTCTCTCTTCCACTCCAACTGCACTGTCTAACATCTTTAGTCCGCATATCAGCGGCTATTGACCATGATTGAGTGCATTCATGATCGTCTCTTCTGCTGAGACTCTTCTCCTTCCTCTTTTTTTCTCCTTCTCTTTTCCCCAATTTTTTATATCCTACTAACATAATGGAAATTGCTCATAGAGGGCCGGGCAAGTTCGGTGCCTCTTTGAGAATGGGCCTGTTGGTTCGTCTACTGCCGTCTATCTAATCTAATCCAATCTCTACTTCTTCATCACGCTTTACTTCTCTAATAATTATTCATAGGTTACGATACTAATGATTTATGCAAGTTTCTTGCCGTTCATATCTAAATAGTTGGATTTGAAATTATTTCGACCAAGATGCATTACCAAACATATGTGGGCAGTGAAGTTTATCTGCCCCATTGTGGTCCATTCTAAGGGGCTTTCAAGATCCCATGGAGCTTTGCTCTGCCGCTGTCCGAGTTGGACGGTGAAATAGTTAAATGCCATCAGTAATTTACGGTCTTACCGGTGGACGTTATGATCAAGTTCGCTCAACCATATAAATTATGAACAAGAGAGCGTAAAGCACGAAACCTTCTGGGTCCCTAGATGAGACAGGCGTCTACCTACTCGTCACTCCTTGATGTTACTCTCGCCATTGGCAACCAGTGAGCCATGCAAGAATCAAGTGCGGCTATTCACTCTGGATGCCTTGAGCCTTCAAAGTTTTGCCTTGAACATTGATGGGGTACTTTTGACGTAAGCCACTTCGGAAATCTAGGTAAACGAGGTCTACTGGTTTAGCTTCGTTTTTGGTGTCCGTAATCCTCGAAAAGATATTCTTTCAGTATACTAAACAGCTTCTCCTATCTCGTATGCCATGCTGGGTGCCAGATGTGACTGGATGGTTAGCGCTGCACTTTCGAAAGTAGTTCGGTAGTCTTGCTCACTACTGAAGTATTAGTGATTGGTCGATAGCTACAGGGGTTTTTTAACCCCTTTTAAGTGGGTTGGAGTTAAGTTTGCGGGTTTCCAGTCCCATGGCAATTTTCTCGTGCTCAAGGATAGATTAAAGCATTTGAGCAGTGGTGCTGAGATGACAGGAACCACTCTCTAGTGAATACTGGGAGAAGCATCGTGTGAGCCATAAGACTTGGGACATGTTCATATGGGTCAGTGTGTGAAGGACTTCAAGCTTCGTAATGGAAACATGTGTCTTAAGAAGTGACGTGCATCAGGGCGGTTTCTGGAATGTTCATGGCAGTTTAATGGTGAATGATGAGGTGAAAGCGTCAGCACAGTTCCTTTACTACAGATAGTTATGTCAGACAATAGCGCATGCAATTGAAGCATAGTGACGTCACACAAAATTGCATCACCCAACAGCGTCACTCTTTTTGCCACGGGGCATCCTGGGTAATCCCAAGACAGAGGCATCTTAGGTAATTTCCGCAATGGCGTCGTCTGTGCTAGAGGTGAAGTATGTGTCGCTATTGTTTATAATATAAATATAGGAAAAATTGTTCAGTTGCAGTTTATTATGTGTATAACATTCTACTTTATAATCTGTTGTTATGTAAAGTTTTCCAGGTAAATGAAAATCGTCTAATTTTGTCTGTTTTAACACATGCGAGACATTCTATTTCGCGCAAAGCATTCTCTTCAACTTGAGTAAGCATATTCGGATGATTTCCTCAGTTCCTTTTATGGTGCTGAAAATCAAGATGCAATATAATACATCAAATCTATGGTCTATTATTTTCCTTTACTTATGTAATTAAGTGAATGAATAGTTCCAACTTGGAATAATAAAAGATAAACATTTGACGAGGAAATATTTCTGGTGTACTGTAGTACAACGAGCTGTCGCTCGCGGCCTCATTTGTTTATATCAGAATAGTGATACCGTGATCGCTCATTGGCTGAAATTGACGGCAGTCTGGCGGTCGCTGATTGGCTGAAATCGGCTCCGAGGTGTTCGCTTAGAGCTGACATAACTATCTGTAGTAAATGGACTGTGGTGTCGGACTGTGGTGTCATTCAGAACAGCGGCTTGTTCTTGTAGGTCATTGTGACTTTACCAGCAGGTCTTTTCAGTGAGCCTTTGGCTTCTTTTAGCTTAGTTTCCTTCCGATTACATACTTGTAGACCGTGAGGTTAGCATGGATGCCGTCGGGGGGAGGTCTGAAAAGCGAATGAACAGAGCTACGTGGAGGGCCTGGATGTCAGCTTCTGTACAGTCGACAGATGTTAGGCTAAGTATGGACAGTGTGCAGCGGTAAAACTGAGGTCATAATATTAAGGCTAGATCTTGTTTTATGGATGTGGAGGGATTCTAATGTTGTGATCTCGATTGGGTTGGAAGAGTCTATGATTGAGAAGTTGTTCCTGCTGATGGGATGGTGGTTTTGCTCGGCATGTAGACGGGAGGTTGAATGCGAGGGTTTCGCAAGGGGTAAGACGGTTCGACTGGATACACCTAGATGTAGGTCGACGCGGGCTTTGAACTGTTGTCCAGTGCTACAGATATAAGAGGGGCTGCAGGCTTGGCATTGGTGAAGGTAGATAACACTGGACTGTAGCGGTGTGGGGGGTTTGAAGTAGGACCCTATGGTATATGTATTTTTGTATAAAAAATTGAAGTTTATATGTGGGTAGGCTTCAGAGAGGAACGTTTTCAAAGAGCTTACTGCACTAACGGAGGCTGCGTTGTTGTCCGGAAGCGAGAAAAAGAAGTCCAATTTACTGACCGAGGGTTTGTTAATGCCGTTATCGAACAGTTTGTCTAGGAACAATTTGCAGTAGTGGTCCAAGTGGTGGTGCGGGTGGCCGTTATTTTTGAAAAATGTTCGGAAAAAATCAACTTCGTTTGAAAATGCTAGGTAGGACGAAGATAAATGGTATGCTCGAAATAGTAAGGTTTTTATAGCATTAAGTTTAAATTGGTTATAGTAGTGATTGAAGAAACTGGTTCCGAGGCTTGAGAATGTCTTTTTTTTTTTAAACTCAAGTGGATAATGTGGAATCTTCGTTAGTTACTATACTATATAACATCTAGAAAGGCTATAGACTTATATGATTGTTTTTCGGCAGTGAACTTGATGTTTGGATGTTTTCTAATCAAATATTGCAGAAATAAATCAGAATCTGTTTGTTGAATATAAAGAAAGTGTCATCTACGTAACGATTATAGTGGATCGGTTTGAAGTTATTGGGGCAGTCGTTGAGCCAGAGAGTTTCATGATGGCAAAGAAAGATATTTGCTAGAGAGGGGCTAATTGGGGAGCCAATGGTAACTCAATCTATTTGCTTGTACAGTCTATTGTCAAACATGAAGAAGGAATCGTTAATGGCAAGACTAATGAGAGTTTTGAAAGTAGGTTTGTCCATGTTGTGGAATAGGTCCTTGTCATCAAAGACAGCATCCATTCTCCCCTCACTGATTGAGAAACAGAGGATTTTTTTTATTTTTATTGGTTACTTGCAGACATACAGTATATGCTTGCCATATATAGCGGCTGCCGAGTTTTCTTTCTCCCATGTATAAGTCCTGACTTGTTTCGTCACCTCCCGGGTTGCTCTATGTAATCGCTTTACTTCTCCTCTGATGGATTGTTATTTTCAGGCTTTGTAACCCACTAGCCGCTTTCTATTGCTATTTTTGACGGTCGAATTCATCCAGAGGGGCTCATTGCTTGTACGCAGTCTCTTGTTAGGGCTAGAATGTTCGTTTTCAAGATATCGGAATATTAATCTTCACTGCAATGGACAACAATAGTTATACGACTGATGGAATTGCCGACTAGGGATTTCTACAACCATTAAAATCTACTTTTCTAACTCGGTTCAAGCTAAGAATTATTTTTTGAGCCCGCTCATTTGCGTTCCTTGCTGCATAGTTTGTAAATTGTTATAATTCAAACTGATTAAAACATGACACTAAACAGGGGAGCACGGTGAGAGCCCCGTCCCCCTCTAAGCAAAGCAATGCTAACAGAAATACAAATTGGCGCTGCGTCCAATACTTCATTTTGATCATCACGAAAATTGTATCATCAGTTCTCGGGACAGTCTTAGTAATACCAATAAATTTCATGAAGATCTGTCTAAACCATTTTGAGGGATATTGCTGGCAGACAAACAATAGACAGGCAAACAAACAGATACAAAGAAAACAGACAGTGAGGCAAGCAAACAAATCTACGGAGAGATAAACACCCAAACGTTAACAAAACATGACTTCTTTGGCCGAGATACTTACTTGAAGAGGCTGAATAAAAATAAAACTACCCTTCCACCAAAATAGTATACTGATAGACTTCTAATCTGGAGGTATGACATTGATAATGTATACGTGCGCTATACTCTTAACAATGAACTTGTAAAACTTTATTTTAACTGGAGACGTTACTTTTGTACGATGAAACAGATAACTTTCACCAGCTAACTGACCAGTAAAATTATCTACAATATACAATAAACATATTCAATGAATGGTCGCTTATATATATGTTCGATTATAAAACACGTCATGTTTCTTGGTCAAAATATCTTTATTAGGGCAACATATCTAGTACCCGCCCACCATGCTAGTAGCCGTCCACTTGGCACTAAGAAACTTCCTGTGTGAAAACTAGCAGTGCTAGAAAGCCGTCCATAGGCTTAATCTGTAGACTAAGTAGTGCCGCACCATCCGTGAAAATGATAGGCGAAAAAATAAAACGGAAAAAAATTGTGGTGGTTTTCACATTTTTTTTTTCACTAAATAGATGAAAAAATGTGCAAACCCCTCCATTTTTTCCGTTTTATATTTTTCGACTGTCATTTTCAGGGATGTTGTGGCACTACGTAGCCTACAGCTTAAGCCTATGTACGGCTTTCTAGCACTGTTAGTTTTCAGACAGGAAATTTCTTAGTGCCAAGTGGACGGCTACTAGCATGGTGGACGGGCACTAGAAATGTTACCCTACATGTCTCAAGACATCGAATCATTAAAATTGTAGATTATTCTGTGCGATGAAGGAGCTGGCGAAAGTTGAGAGAGTTGAATTCCTCCCGACGCGTTTCAACCATTGCACGTAGTCATCTTCAGGCAGATGTTGAAACCACTGACGCCGAAGAACGATGAGGGAAATACGGAACGATCTGAGCTGGATTACAAGAATGGAGTGAACTGATATCGCTATGTTCGTTACCTGCTTGCATCGATGCTGGAGCGTACTGTTGGGCTCTTCTTGGAAGCTGATTGGCTGTTTGGCAGTGTGATCAGTCAATCATGACGCCTTCAGATACTGGAAGTAGTAGCTATCATGGTAAAAAAAACACATAGTCAACTCCCAAACAACAGTTATCAAGTCGTACACTAATGCTACACCGGAGACCCAGAAAGCTGAAGAAGTAGCCCTGTGATTGACTGACGACAATAGCAAATAACCAAGCAGCTTCTATTAGGTAAAGGTAAAGTCAACTTTCACTGCACCCACCATTCAGAAATCTACTCGCACTGGTTTGTGCGGCAGACATAGGCCAACTGGCCCCAGAGGAGAAAGTGCAGCTGCAGCCGACTGGTCGCTAAGAACTATGACGCTGAAACGGAAGGTTCAACGACCAGTCAACCCCCCCCCCCTTGGAGAGCTGCTTATACGTGCAGAACAAACTCGATTTTAGAGATTCAATGTCTCGAAAAATTTAATAAGGTATTTTAACCGAGAAATTTTGTGTGATTTTCAACCGAACTTGTATAAAAGAATGGTTGCTTCCCAATCATACATATATATAAATACCAAGAGTCGAGCCAAGACACGATCAATGGGTCCTGAGGTTACCACGCCGCCACTCTAACCGCTAAGCAGCAATAGCAGTTGTGGCTTAGTGGTTAGAGTGGCGGCGTGGGAACCTCTAGTTTCTCAGATCGAGTCCTGGCTCGACTCCTTGTATTTATTCTATTAAATCACAAAGGTGAACGGATGAGCCTTGTCTGGATTATTCCGGGTCTTGACGGGACGAAAAACTGCAACATATCTATACAGTTTCTTGTCTCGACCACATATGGCGTCCTGACACTGGCTCCTGCGTCAGCCCCTTTGGTTTATGAAAAAAATACAATAAATCGAGCCAAGAACTCGATCTGGGGAACGGTAGCTTTGGTGGTTAGAATGGTTAAAAAGGCTGCATAGTACGCTCTTGGTTCCATGTTGGAATTCCGAACTCGACTCTTTGTTTTTATTACCTCCGCCAAGGACGTTATATTTTTGTCGTGTCTGTCTGTCTGCCAGTTTGTCTGTCTGACACCAAGATAACTCAAAAAGTTATAAACCGATTTGGGCGAAATTTACAGGGATTGTTAGGTATGTTAGGAGGAACAGATGATTAACTTTTGGTGAAGATATGTCCATCCGTTTGCTTGTTTATCTGCCTCATTTTTCTCAATGCCATAACTCAAAAAGTTATCAATGTATTTTGATGAAATTACCATCAATTGTTGGGTATGTAACAAAGAGTAAGGATCAAATTTTGGTAATGATTCGTTTGTTCAGTCGTTCGTTTGTCACTATTTTTAATTTTAATAACTCAAGAAATAATGAATGGATCTTTATGAAATTCATAGGGGTTGTTAGTGATGTTTGAAGACATGAATGATCAAAATTTGGTGCAGATCGGCATGTTCGTTTGTATGTTTGACTCATATTTGTCTTAACGTTTGTGAGCAGTATAACTCAAAAGGTTATGGAAGAATCTTCAAAAAAATTGCACAAGCTGTTACTACCATCAAAGGGTACAAATGATCAGATTTTGGAGTTTATACAAATAAAGTTAGGGTTTCAGAGCCAAATTGAATTTTTTACTACCGTTTCTGCACTTGGCGAGGTATGCGTTCTCAGCGGTCGAGTTTCAAATAAGACACAGAGGAAGATGCATGAGCCTCCTTTCTAGATAACACCAAGTGTTGAAGAAACCGACAGCTGCGTTATTGCATAGGTTATTTATTAACTATTCAAGGTAGACCAATGAGCTCACTCCCATTCACGTATAACTTCGCTTCTATGCTGTGGTAGCTTAGTGGTTAGGAATCGGCGAGGTACGTTGCAGGTCCCCAGTTCGAGTTCCTGACTCATCTCGCAATATGAATATATAAATACATATACACATCCACCTACATATATAATTATATGTATTTATATACGCTGCAATATGTGTCAGTCACAACACAAAGTTTGGTGACTGAAGTCTCCAGGGCCTTCTGTCAACCTTCAACAGAAATTCTGTGACAAAAACAGAAAACGGGTTAGCAACAGCAAATCAAAACAATCCTAAAAATCGAACTGTCTGTAAAAGGAAGCGATTTCAAGATCAAATGAAACTTTGGTGAACCTTAATGAAATAGCCTAAGGCTTAACGAATCTTTCCGTGCTCTCTATTTTGAAAGAAGATACATCATTGTAGTAGTGATTTTAGATAATGTTTTTGTCCCAGCAATGAGAATTATGTTTCATATATATGAGGATAATTGCAATTGAAAAACCTGCTCTTTTATTTCGAAGATATTTTGACTTATTTCAAGTTTAATAAAATTTTTACAACAAAATGAAGATTTTTCTAAACAGGATTGGGTCAATAGTGAATGACACAATTTCTGTGACCCGAAATTTGAAACATAAATTACAATCAATGGATATCTGAGATCATAGAGCATATTCTGGTGTGTCCATAACTTGACCCGAAGCGCTTGTCAATATTTTAGATGCAATAGCAACCGGATTAATCACAAGTAGGTATGCAAGCTGATCAGTGTTTTTTTTTTTTCTTTTAATATGGAGCAACAGCACAGAAAACCCTTTTAGAAAAGTGACACAGGTTCGTAAGAAAAAAACTGATCAGCATCAACTGCGAGATAAAGTTTGAAACGGAAATTTTCTTTTCTTTTATTCATGTCTATGTCTGCCTATATAAGTCACTGAGCCAATGGTCGTATCACTGCCTATGTAAGTCACTGACCCAATGGTCGTATCACCTCACAAGTATTTTCTCCAACCCATTAGCATAGCTTTTTTTCAGTTCAAGAGACAAATAGTTCACTACTGCTTTAACCAAGATAATTTTCTAGAAGTAACCCTACCGTATTCATTTCTAGCTAACAACCAACCATTCATTGCTTCCACTTGCCGCAGAAGAAGGAATAGTTAAATTTACTTCTAAACACCGTAGACTTTTGTAATACGTGATAACAAAATTTTTACATCGCGTAAGTATGCTACTTCTTTTCGTTTACGTTTTACCAATGCTCTAATTGCTTTAAACAATAGCCACAAATTGAAACATTTTGCATCAGTTTAAATTAAACCTGTATAACAGTTAACCATTTTGCAAAACTACTTAAACAGTTAAGCACAACGTTTAAACTCTCCTGCCTGAAATTCAGGACTCCTGACCGTTGTGAGCTGCAGGCCTAACACGCATGTGTGACTTAAACTTTAATTCATATGCCTCTCCGACTTAAACATCCATGCAAACCGATTAAACTGTTAACAGTTTAGGCGTTTTACATACCGTACTGTTTAAGTAGAATCGTAAAATGGTTAACTGTTGTACAGGTTTGGTTTAAACGGGTCTAAAATATTTAAATTCATGGTGATTGTTTGAAGTAATTAGAGCATTGGTACAACGCAAGCGGGAAAAACAGTATAGGGGTAACACAAAAATTCTTGGAGTTTGCTGCTATGATAATCGCATATCCAGGCTATTTGCGAGTTACACAGCATCTGCGTACGTAGGTAAAGAACAGATATAAGCTCTCCTAGAAATTTTACGTACAATAAGAGCACATAATTGCAACTTTTACACCACCGGTATAAGCGCTCTGAATAAGTTTTTCAAGAGCTGTAAATTACGTGATCATGTATTTCTGTATTTCTCAAGGATCCCTTGTATTTACTGCATTGAAGAGAACGATACATAATTATTTGGAGTTCACCATACGACGTGAAAAAATTTTAGATATTACATATATAATTATTTTCCTGACTGCAGTCAGGAAAATTCACAGTGAATCACACTACATTTCATGGAAGGTTGAAATTTAACATTCAGAAGCAATATCTTATAATAAACCCTGTCATTCAAGATAATGTTATTCCTACCTGAACAGTAAGACTAAGTCTATTTACATGTTAAGGTCAGCGCCCTCGTAAAAAATTTAAAATTAGTGCAGTTCGTGCAAGAAATCGAAGTTTTAGTTGGTGCTTATAGGATTAAATCAGGAATTATCCACAGCAAGACGAACGTGCTGATTAGGAATTATAGATATGAGGACGAACGTACTTGAACAGCGTCATATCATTCAATGATATGCATCTGAAGCAGGGAAATTTTGTCCTTGATTTCAGGGCGAAAGTGTTGAAGGGGTGGCATAGTGGTAAGTAGTTTAAGTTCTAAATCTCCGCATTATAAATGCATATAATGCTTACAGTTCACTTTGGCGACAATGCGCATTCGAACCCATCGCTTCGTTTTGACGCCTGCGTCACCGGTTGTGGTCAGTTGCTAGCCCCTTAACGTTAGCTTTGTATTAACATTCTTTCAAAAACATACTCAGAACTACATATACATAAGGTGCATCATGTGCAACAATGAAATAATATAAGAAAAAGAAGGCTGAATTGTGTATTTGGCTTATCTTGTACAGGTGTGATTACTTCCGCTAAGGAGGTTATGTTGTCGAGATTTCCTGTGTCTCTTTGTCTGTAACCAAGATAACTCAATAAGTCATTGACTGATAGATCGTTACATAAGTTACTGGGATTTTTAGGCCAATTAATTAAGAGAAAGAGATGATTTTAACTTTTGTTGAAGTTCCGTGCAACTGTTCATTTGGCTATCTGCCTTGTTTTTCTTAGTACCATAATTCAAAAAATTATGGACTGATTTTGATGAAATTCACGTGAGTTATTAGTTATATCACAAAAATTAATTGATCAAATTTTTGTGATGATCTATTCATTTGTTTGTATGTTTCTGAGTTTGATGTCGAGTTTGCTTGCAAAATAACCTATAAAATTAAGAACATTTTTTGTATGAAATTTTCAGGAATTGCTCTAAATGTTAGGAGACATAAATGATTACATTTTGGTGAGGATCGGTTGACCTGTTTGTTTGTTTGGCAAATGTTTGTCAGAACGTTTGTCGCCAATATAACTTGACAAGTTATGAATGAATCTTCAAGAAAATCACAGAAGCTATTATTAATGCTAAGCAGCACAAATGGCTAGATTTTGGTACAAATAATTAGGAAATAAAGTTTCAAAAGTAATTTAGAATTTTTCATAACGTTGCCTTCCAAGGCACAGGTATGCCCTCTCAGATTGCTCTAGTTGGCTGATGTCATCGGTATTGCAATTCATGTTTTTCCTTTTCGCTTGGCCATGATGTCGGATTCAATGGATTCCTAACGAGTGCAAATAATTCAATTTAATTTTAATATTGAACTCTGTGTGACTTACGCAAGAATATATATGAAATAAGTACTCTGAACGCTTTCAAGCACAAAGGATTAAATTTCGTACAATGCCACCCCTTCACGCCATATGAGGAGAAAGTATAGACGAAAAAAAAAATTGCCATGCGACATTCCTAGCTGAATTCTTAATAGTTGCAGAGGTTAACGTTGCAAAACAGTAGCTGGGGCCGATAGAAATTCTGGTGGGGATTGAGACAATTGAAACCAGTCTTCTTAACAAGTGCTGCACCCACAATAGATATCCCTAATTTGTGGAAAATACTAGAAGAATACTAAAAGAAAATACTAGGAGAATAAAGACTATGAACTACCCTGTGCATTTCTTATCAAAACTTTTGGACTGTCAAAAACTCAACAATCGCTCGCAGTATATATCAAAACAAGCAACATAATAATAGAAATGACTCATAGTTTCATGAAAAGGACGATAGCCTGAATAGACTACTTAACCATTTCTCGAATTTGTCTGAGGGACGGCTGAAGAAGAGGGTTACTAGCGAGTAACCTACTTTGCTTCTACAGGGGTTATCACACTCGGTGATGCATTGTACTAAGCTTCGTACGACTGCACTGACATCCAAATGAGTTAAGCATACATACCGAAAAAGCTACAATGCATTCTACAATGACTACTCCAACTTCTTACACTCGGTAGCTGGCTCATCCATCCTCAATTAACTTTCAAGCGTAGTTTTAATATCCACAGTCCGCGAGGAAATCCACAGCTATCAGTGTAACACTAAGTAACGTGATACCGATGACTGAAATGCATTGAGCCGAACAGACGCTGCTCTCTAGGTTGGGTGTTCGGACACACACCCTACCGTCGTCTTTACTGCTTCACTACAGTGTGCTGCATCGTATCAACGGTTGGAACTGAATTACTAAAACTTTCATAGTGACTACAGTGTATAGGAGAGTTCCTCGCCAGGTCATCCTGTGACTGTGTAAGGAAAAAAACATGCGATATTGCCGGTATGTGTTCAGCAAGGCTGCTGCGGTTTGGAGGGAACACTCGATGTGGGTGAAAAAAACTGGTCCATAGACCACAGTATACCTGACTGCCCACTCAAAATTCCA
This sequence comes from Parhyale hawaiensis, assembly GCA_001587735.2. Taxonomy (NCBI): domain Eukaryota; kingdom Metazoa; phylum Arthropoda; class Malacostraca; order Amphipoda; family Hyalidae; genus Parhyale; species Parhyale hawaiensis. Next base: position 15,270,070 of record LQNS02278070.1, read on the forward strand.
AGTGGGCGTTACGACTGCTGCATGAAACTGCGATAAAAATTTTCTAAGTGACATAGGGACCTCGAACAATAATTAAGCTTTTCGTGGTGATACAAAAAATTGAAATTAGGGCTTGATATTAAAGGCGGGAAGCAATAATTGAATTCCAGGATGACATAATTAACAAAAATTAATCAAAATTCATTCTGCCATTTTCTCATTGGGCTTTCCTCATGCATGACTAGTTCGGTCCTACAAATGCATTCCTCGTATCTCTAAAAGTAGTTTATTTTTCGCTTGAGGTCGCTGTTTTCATAAAGTTGCATCAATTTGCCATCGGTTCCAGTTGGGACGAACGAGTAGTCAAATGTACTGTAGTGTGGTATTTGATTGGTGGTTAGTAACGACATTATAGTTTACTGTTAGTCATGTTTTCAGTCCTGCAAGACTACCACTAATAATTGACTTTCTCAAATAATGCAGGACGCATAAAAACAACTGAATAAACAACCTTTAGCTTTTGAGTACATTTTCCAACGATGCAGAAGTATCACACAGATTTTCATACCATTTTCTAAAATGTGCAACCCGGCAGATATAGCCATATTGAATAGATAATGACATAACAGCCACTGATTAAAAGTACTACGTAAATACGTTTCCATTCCTTAATGTATACCCCTAGACGTATGAAAACCAGAACCGAAATGAAATCATCTTGCTTCTGGTAGGCCTACTTTTGGTGTTCAACATATTTTGCATCAGCTTCGACCAAGCCAAGCTTTGCAGGTCGTCTCTAGTAATCCAAGTTACCCAAACGCACATCCCCTTAAGTCGGAGATGGTTTCTATGATGTTACCCTAAAATATAGCGAAACTGGAGATCGTTTTTGATGTACCATTTTGCCCAACATCAAGCTGAATTGAAAGACGTTTTCATAGGCAATGTTGTGCAAAATGCGTTTCGAACTGGACTCCGCTAAGCTTAAAAACCATGTTGTCCAACCTTCTAGCCGAAGTGAACGTTGGTTCGTCCATGTTGCCTAGCTTTGAAGCAAAGTGAAGATTGATTCTATTGTGCTTCTCAAGTTTTCAGCCACAATGAAGGCTGATTCTACAATGTTACCGATGTAATGTCATTTCTTTCAGGTACGCATTGTTCCCTGGTAAGGGATGATTCCGTCAGTTTCTCCGCGCCTCGAGCCGAAGAAGAGGTCGTGTCTTTTACGTCATATTGCCCGAACATCGGGACGAATTGGACTTCCTGCACTGGATAACGTTCAGAAAAGCTGTCCTAAAGCTCTTGCTCATGAAACAATAAGTAATTGGGTTGCAGCACGCGGAGCAGCAAGCTAGCAGATGAACTGCAGCCATGCCTTTCATACCAAGGATGCCGTAGACAAAGCGAGGATCGAAAAGAGCCACCGTATTTACAAGGAAAAGAGGGGTCCAGCATATGAAAAACTCCAGCACAACAACGCCAATCATTTTGATCATCCGCTCTTTATCTTTGAGGGCTTTCATTGAACTCGTACTTCTAAGCAGACTGTCTCTTCTTGTGCCGTTCTTTGCACCGTCTCCTTTTCTTGAAGACTTGAANGCATATGAAAAACTCCAGCACAACAACGCCAATCATTTTGATCATCCGCTCTTTATCTTTGAGGGCTTTCATTGAACTCGTACTTCTAAGCAGACTGTCTCTTCTTGTGCCGTTCTTTGCACCGTCTCCTTTTCTTGAAGACTTGAAAGACGTTCGAACTGGGGTCCATTTTCTGGTTTTGGGAAATGCAGACGAAGCACTGAACGTCCTGAGCTCTACAGCCCCGCTGGAGCTGCACAAGACTGTATCACCTTTGACGGCGAAGCGTTCATTCGGAATTTCAAAATGGTGTGATTTGCATTTAGAAATCTGATTGTCGCATGTGTCCGTGAAGTCGCTGGATGAACACCGAGGAAAATTGGACATACAACTGGCTTCTTTGAACTCGCTGGCTTCAGTGTCCATTTGAAGATAAAAGGACGGTAATTCAGATGGGGTCTTGCCAGGTTCTGCCAAGTGGCTCCTGCTTATACTTGGGCTGCGTTGAAAGACGTCGGAGTGGCTGCAGTTCTTGCACGAGCAATACGATCCGCCTAGTTCCACTGGTGATAATCCTGTAAGAAAAGAAAATACTTACAGACTTTGATTCAAGAACAAATAGGTTTAGTTTTATTACCTCCACCACGGCTATTGTGTTTTTGTCGGCTTTGTGTGTCTGTCCGTTTGTTATTCTGCCTGTCTGTCATCAAGATAACTCAAAAAGTTACGGACAGATATTGATGAAATTTACAGAGATTGTTAAGTTTGTTTAGAGGAACAGGTGATTAACTTTTGGTGAAAATCTGTCCTTCCGTTTGTTTGTCTGCCTTTTTTGTTAGTGCCCAACATAAAAAAGTAATGGACGGATTTTCATAAATTTTAAAATGAACATGAGTTGTTGGGTCTATTACAGAGAGTAAATTATCAAATTTTTGCGATGATCTGTTTGTTTGTTGCTGTGTTTGATTTTATGTTTGTTAGCGCAATAACTCGAAAAATTATCGATGTATCTACATGAAATTTTCAGGAATTGTTAATAATGATAAGAGACATAATTGATTTAATTTTGGTGATGATCAGTAGGACCGTTTGTGTTTGACTTATGTTTGTGAAAATGCTTGTTAGCAGCATAACTCAAAAAGTTATGAACGGATCTCCAACAAAATTCTGGACACTGTTAACAATATTAAAACCACAATTGATCAGATTTTGGTATTGATGCAAAGAAAATCATGGTTTCAAATCCGATTTGAATTTTTCGTTACTGCTGCAATGCTTGGCGGAGATATGCTCTCTCAGAGAGCTCTAATTATATATAATTTCATATATACATATATTATATAGATTTTTGTCATAACTTTCCGCTAATAATCCTGTACTGTGCATGCCACGAACCTCCAACCTAGAACCCGTGTAAATTGTGCAAAACTAAAGTACAGGTTATTACTAGCCTGTTTATTAAGGATGCAATGCAATTGCCAAGTTAAAGTAACATGTAAGAGATTAGATCTCTTGCTTTCGATTCTGCTAACCAGCGTAACATTTCCTTTACTGCGGTGACAGCAAGAGTAATTGTTCCCTTTTCTACAAGCTGTCAAACCTCAAGTGCAACACAAAATTTCATCTGCATATCTATGATTTGGTTGGCAAATGTATGAGCTCTCTGAGAGTTTCCTAGCTAATAATAATTGTATATACTTATTTATGTCTTTACTATCTCCTCCAAGGAGGTTATGTTCTCGTCGGGTCTGTCTATCACCAAGATAACTCAAAAGTTATAGACAGATTTTAATGAAACTTACAAGGGTTGTTAGGTATATTAGGAGGAACAGATGATTAAGTTTTGGTGAAGATCTGCCCATCTGTTTGTTTGCATGTCTGCCTCTTTTTTCTCAATGCCGTAACTCAAAAAGTTATGTACGGATTTTTATGCAATTTTAATGGGTTGTTAGGTATATCACGAAGAGTAAAAGATTAAACTTTATGATGATCTGCTTATTTGTTTGTCTCTTTGTCGTTATGTTTGATTTTATGCTTTTTAGCGCAATAACTCAAAAAGTATTCAATGAATCTCCATGGAACTTCCTGGAGTTGTTAGTAATGTTAAAAAACATAACTGAATAAATTTCGGTTCTGGTCGGTGTGTGTGTCACAATGTTTGTTGTAACCCAGCTCAAAAAGTTATGAACTGATCTTCAAAAAGAAAAGCAAAAAGTGTTAGTACTTTCAAAAGGCACAAAGTATTAGATTTTGGAGTTGATACAAAGAAAATCATGGATACAGAGCCGATTTGAATTTTTCGTTACCGTTGCTTTACTTGGCAGAGGTATGCACTCTCAGAGTGCTCTAGTTTGATTTTCAAACACTGTAATAAACACCAACGTGTATTCATCTGCCTATCTGGCAGGTAATATGCTTATTCTTCTATTTAATTATCAGTTCATTTTCTAACACTCTTGGCAAAAATCCTTATATAATAAAACACTTCGTGTATTGATTTATTTCGTGTTTGCAACTTAATTAAAAAATCTTCAACCTGGCCCATTTTTCGCCTATTGCCTTAAGAAGCATTTACGAAATAAATAAATACATACACGAACCGTTTTATTACATAATGATTTCCAACAACAGGGCTAGAAAATGAACAGATAAATAAAGAATAAGTGCATTAAAACAAATAGGCGGATAAGTACGAGTTTGTGATTGTATCAGTGTTTGATAATTATATATAAAGATATAAATAAGATAGAAACAAGAATATTCATTTATAAGCATAGAAACTGTTAGAACTGGTAGGATGCACATAAAACAAATTCTCGTAGAGTTAATGCGTCCGTTCATGTCATTGCCTTAGTGTATATCTCTCTTATTACTTAGGAAAACATGAATCAGATAGCTATGAATTAATTGATCTTCCAAAAAACTATGGTAATGCTAGAATGTTAAGGGAACTTACAACTTTAGGGATGATGAAAAGAGTGTAATTAGGCTAGCAAATATCACTCAAAAATAAAATAGCCTGTCCGTATTATTGACACGTACGAACATATACATAGACGTCAAAATTTGCAAGATCTTCTTGCGCTTTAGGAGCATGTTAACCAAATTTCTATAGCTTATATAGATATTTTTGTTTCTCTTTTTGTTTCTCTCTTTGTGCTGAGGTAAAATGTCTTCAGTTGTATCTAGAACGGGTACCAGGATTTACCATTAATTAAGTATTTTGTAATTTCATGCTTGATAACTGATGGTATTTGTGCAGGGCCTCGATTTCACCATCGAGGCTGGCTACCATCTACTTCAGAATTGATTAACACATTTTTTTTCCTGATTGCAGTGAAAAGAGTTCCTGAATGCAAATTTGTACCCCGTTGCCAAAGAAAACTCATTATCCTGCAACAGAATGACAAACAGCTCGAGCTGAATTAGAAAACGATTCGTTGATCAGAAAACGATATTTATGGGGCACTTCTCACGTGCTTGTCATTTCTGGGCTTGGACAGAAGTGAGTGAAAAATGGGTAGTCTTCGCGATTCGCAATTCGAAAAACAAATAAATAACGTGTAAAGAAAACGTGTATCATAGCGTTATTGCATGATTATGCAGTGCTCCGTACTATCAAATGCAACACACAAATGAACTACTGTGATAATTATTGTTCAGCAAAATTGCAAAAAAATCCCTAAACTCAATTCATAGAAGCAAACCTAATTGTCACACTGAGAATAACTTGAATGCGCGTAGGTTTTTTACTGGAAAGAATTTGGATGCGCGTAGGTTTTTCACTGGGAAGAATTTGGATGCGCGTAGGTTTTTCACTGGGAAGAATTTGGATGCGCGTAGAATTTTCACTGGGAAGAATTTGGATGCGCGTAGGTTTTTCACTGGGAAGAATTTGGATGCGCGTAGGTTTTTCACTGGGAAGAATTTGGATGCGCGTAGGATTTTCACTGGGAAGAATTTGGATGCGCGTAGGATTTTCACTGGGAAGAATTTGGATGCGCGTAGGATTTTCACTGGGAAGAATTTGGATGCGCGTAGGTTTTTCACTGGGAAGAATTTGGATGCGCGTAGGTGTTGCTAGCGTAGTTTGGTGTGTCGTTGCAATATGAACTAAAGGCAGAAAAATAAATTTTATTTTATTAAAAAGAAAGTGAGAATAAGCTTTATAGTTTCATCAAACGTCCTATGCGAGTTCAGGTTTCATACTACCATGTAAGTCGCTGCTTCAACGTGTTGCTGAAATTATTGCTGTTTTGATACATCTTGATGCAATACTGGCATATCCCCAAACTGAAACACATAAGTGCATCTTGGAAGTACCAAGTGCATCATGGCACTCCTATATGTATTATCATGACACACTTCAAGTAATTTTACTATACCTTACCTACCTACCTTGAGAGTCTTCGGAAGAAGTCCAGGTGACGTTGTTCACGTCACCCCACGTGTGTGGAGTCACTCTGCTGGGTGTCTTCTGTGGTGCCGCAGTTTGCGACCAAAGAG
>LQNS02278070.1:15294802-15308280 GCA_001587735.2 Parhyale hawaiensis
GACCGTATCTTACTACTGTTGTTCCCTCCTGAGACCGTATCTTACTACTGTTGTTCCCTCCTGAGACCGTATCTTACTACTGTTGTTCCCTCCTGAGACCGTATCTTACTACTGTTGTTCTCTCCCGAGACCGTATCAAGGATATCCCATTCTTTTCGTTTCTAACGCTGGGAACTTAACGTTCGGACGGATGTAGATATGGATGATTGAATAAATAGATCAATGGAACCGCAGCAAAATTACATTATGGATATTGTAGTTTTACAGCATTCTGCTTTCCAATCTTTCACTCGCACAAGCGATTCTCCAAACCTTTTGTACATTTATAATATCCATTTTCGGACCTCTTAGACATTCGCAATGCATTACTGTAGAGGGAATATTAGTTTTCTCTGATATCACTTTTAGCAAAACGATATTCGGGCATCTCACGCATTTACCTCGGCTATATCGCAGCATTTTAACTCTGCTGAACGAAGATTCTTTTTGGCGATCTTGAATCCTTTGATATCCTAATCCGATCCTCTCACGGTTATGGACTTATTTTAAGTGCTATAGGGACATCATGGCTCTGAACCTCAGCAGCTTCCCGTGAACTCTCAGGAATGGAAGTGAGTTTTGAGTTAGATGTAATGTAATTTTTATTCCCTTTACTCTTCCATTAACCTTCGAACGAGCAGAGAATTGGAAATGACAGAGTGTCGGCAGAGTTACCGCGTAATTTTTTGTTCTTTCCCCTCTGTATTAACCTTACAAAGATCAGGAAATTTAAAGTGAAGAAGAGTTTTCAGATAAATAGAACTTAACATCTGTACTACTTATTGTTGTCTCCCCATGCAGCGTCTCTTTGCCACTTATATCTCATTCAGGCAGTTTACTTTCATCAATATCCTTAACTATTTTGCCTCAATCAAATTATACTCTGTGTTGTTGGGACGATCCCATAACTTCTTTTCAGATCAGAATTTTGGTGTTCAAACTTTTCACACCTATCCTACTAGATTTAAATAAACGAGTGGGATGACTTTATCGCTTGACTGCAAATTTCGTTGCCAGACCTCATTCATGACCCAGACAGGGAGCTCTCTTTCATAGATGTAAGGCTCTGCTTTAACATCTTTGCGATGATGCTACTGGCAACACGAGACGGGTATTCACAAATTTTTCGCTGTCACTATAGACAGTGCAGTCACTGTAGTATAATGTAACTTGTAATATTTTGTTAAATGGAATATCAATTAATAATTCATCAGTTATTATTGACGACGGTCTCTGCTTAGGTGGAAATTGACCCATACGTAAAGCTTTATTTCCGATATATACATAAAATCCCCTGGCATTGCATTCACTTTAACGATGTGTAACAATTCAGTTGCCACTGATAGTAGTAACATTAAGACTGACCCATACATATTGTATACTTTCAGACACATAATTAAAAAAATTATGTTGTGTGTCTACCTTCGAACATATTTTTTAATTTATAATCGCAAGAAGAAAATTGATGCATACGTGAGGCAGCCTTATTGTTAGTGACAAGTCGACATAAAATCGGCAAACATTCCACGAACTGAAAATGCCTTAAAATTTGATGAGGGTAAACATTTTTTTTTTCTATGCTAAACTGACTTGAGGGGATACCAAATTTTAACTTCAATATTAACCTTTCGCTCTTGTTTTAAACTTGCCCTTCCATACGAATAACATTATACGGCTCATGCTCAGCTTGGTCCTTCCAAGACTGAAACATTAATTACCATAGAGGGAATTTTTTTGTTTGGTTCTTGGAGGGCTAATCAAGAATAAATTGCAGAGAGCGAGAGTCAGCTAACCAGTTTAATTGTTAATTGGTGTTAGGTGCCTTTACCACCACTCTCTCATAAACCATGTAAATTGGTGAAGAAAGAGATCAAATTTTAGTTCGATTATTTTTCGGGGAGGAAAGAAGCAGTTAACGTGTCCTTGGTATTTAATACGTTTTTTATAGACGACTACATTTCGATCTCCCGGAAGAGCTAATATTCAGCTTAAGTATCTGGTTGTTGAAACTGATGGCAGATTATATGAAAAGGCAAGTAAATACAAAGTTTAGTGGCTACATATGAAAAAAGTATGTTTTTTTTATATTTCCTACGAGTTTTAAACGTTTATACCAGTTTTTGAGAAGTTAAATCTTGTTTTATGTATACGATGCCACAATATACCACAAATGTGTGTTTCAACATGTATATTTCCGCATATTCATAAGATTGCTTACTTGGTATAAATCGATTTATATACTTGATTTTCTTCTATCTACCAAACTGGAACACGAAGTTACCGAAACACTGAAAACTTTAGGTTTAGGATATTCATTGATGCATATAAGTCTCTTAATATACGAATTGTAGACTAACAAACACAATTTTCGATGGATAACAGTACAAAAAATTGCATCATGAGTCTTACATAGATCACAACTTGTGGCTTACTTTCTAGAAGCGAATTTTTGTAAAGGTTCATTAAAAAATTCTTGTTTCATTTCAGAATACTGACTCTGGAAGACCACTTTTAGATAAAGCTAATTATATTCTGGATAAATTCGGAGTACAGAACCGTATTTTCGTGTGCTGCTGGACTGCATGTGCAGAACGGCAAAAAATTCATTATGAAAATCAGAAGCTCCATATGACACGCTATTTAGGCCTTGCTTTTTTTTTTATTGATCATTTGCAAGTAGGCGCTCTGTTATTTTCGTAGTATTTTCCTGTCGTTTCACTGACTGAGATGCATGTGAATTATTATTAACGCCCTGCTTAACTACTGTAGCGATGCATGTGAAGTATCAGTTCATGCCCCAGAAGCATAATAAGCTTGAGTGATCCTCTGTCAGCTTGGTTTTATGTTTCGATCATGGTATATTTCTCTAATACCGATTCTGACGAATAAGTTTCTGTGTAGGTTCTACGGAGTCTCAATAGAATTAACACCCGGGTCATGTTATGAATTACGTAAAGGTTGCAGCACATACCAGGGAAGAACCAGGCGCACTAGTTGTAATGCGAGGGCCGGGCCATGGATGCATTCACACTGACAACCTGACGCAAGAATGCGAAATTGGCACATAATTTACCCTACCGTATCTATGCTACCGATTTTAAGTATTTATTGAATCGGATAGGCACTTGAGCAGCTCATCCTAGTAACCAGTTGGGCGTGCAAAGGCATATGTGGCCCCGCCACAGGCGCCAAGGAGATTTTATAAAAGGAGGTAACAACGACTACGGAACTAGGAAGGCAAAATTCTTCCGAAAGCTGGAGCCTGGCTGACTTCCTGGTTGGCGGGACAAATGGCTGGGAGCCTGTGCGTATTGGGAAGGGATGGCCGAGAGACTGTGATTGGTAGAAAGAGATGGCTGGGGGCCTGTGATTGGCAGGAAGGGATGGCTGGGAGCCTGGGGTTGGCGGAAACCGATGGCTGGGTGCATCTGACTGGTGGGAAAGGAGCGGCCATCGAGAGAGCAAACTTCCCTGTCCCATTTGGGTGAAAAGTGGTTCTGTTTCCTCCTCTTATAGAACCTCCTTGGTAAATGCACTTCAAATGCCTTTATTGGGACCGATGGGCCGTCATCATTGCTTCAGATATCAGCAATAGTCTCATTCGTCACCAGGTTACAAGTATCCTATTTATTTCCATCAGATGAGTGCTCTCATTCTGGTTCAATTGCTCATCACCCGTAAGTGAAGCAGAGGGCGGTAAAAATGTTTTCAATAAAGATTTAAGTATATAAGCATAAATGCACATTTGTTTGTCTGTTCACCAAAAAAAGGGAGAACGAGTTTAGTATTGTTAAAAATGTTATGCACGGAGTCAGGTTGGTTGACCTAGAGATGAAAATACCAAAACTTTAGATTAAGCTAACCATCAAAAACGATAACGTAGAATTTTGTGTCTGTCCACAAAAAAGAATGAAATGAGTCATAGAACTTCATTTTTCAGACAGTCACGTTGGTTGACTGAGATATGAAAAATGCCAAGCTTCTAGAATTAGCTGGGGTCATCGAAAATGACGGCATTGAACTTGCCTCTCCTCCCCCACCGCGGGTGATGGTCTTACGCACGCGAGGTGTTCTAGTTTTCACACACGAACAAAGTGAGAGAGGTGATAATGCTTTCGTTGAAGATTTAAGTATATTTGTTTGTATACTTGTCTGTCCACCCAATAAGTGGTCGAAGGAGTTGAGCAATGTTGATAGTTTTTTGCAGAGAGTTTGGTGGGTTGACCTCATGTGACCCATGTTATAAAATAGACCTATAACTGGCCATAAAAACTGACGGCGTTAAATTTTCCTCCACCGCCGCAGATCGCCTCGCGCCACGAGGCCTCCCATTTTTCTTTTATTATTATTAAGAGCGCAGGTGAGCCCAGCGCCGGCCTTGTTTTCCTATGTTATTATTGAAGAGCTAATCTCTGAGAAGGAATGGGGCTCTGCCCTAGCCTCGTTCATCAAAAATGACTTCGTTGAATTTGCCCCCTACAGCGGGCGATGTTCTTACATCCCTAGGAGCTCTAGTTTTCCATGTTTTCGTATCACTCATCCGTCCGCTGTCGTTCTACGTACGATTTCTCGCCACTTGCGTTGAACTCTCAAGTGTACAATTATTGTACTATCACCATGTGTGAACCTAATAAAGCTGATTAAAATTTAGTGTGGCTAGCACGTATCTACATAACACTGGAATCCTGTAAACCCTTAAGCGATGACTGAGACATCTATGAAAAAATACTCGTATGGGTTCATTTGCGTGCGGTAAAATTGATAATTCTGCGTATTCTTCTCTGACAGAGAGGTACATTTCAGAAGCTGGGTTGCTAGCTGCTTGTTACCACGCGAACCCAAGATACACTCCCGTGTTGCTTTTTCTTCCATTCCTATCTGTTTACCAAACGGCGAGGTTTGGAACAATACTGGCACAAATTGCTGGCTGGCCACTTGAAAGCGCACGTCTTGGCATGGAAATACTATAAGAAATAAGCCTTTGTTGACCAATAATACGAGACTGCGGGCAGTGTTGCCATATATTGCCGAGTTGGACGCCTGGAAATTTGAGGTTTCTAGGAGCTAAATGGCAAGTAGTTTCTGCGAGACTGGACTCTGCTCTACTACTTAATTTATTATTAAATCATCTGTGAAATGCAGTTTCCATGAGACTGCTAACTTATGCAACCATTACATCAACAGCAACTGTAAACTGTGCATTCGCTTTCACGAGACCACTATAGACGCTGCTGCAATAGATCGTCAACATGTGAAACCATTACATCAACTGCAAAATGGGCATCAGTTTTTACGAGACTGTACGAGGGACCAATACATTTTCTAACATGCCCATCTATTATACCAACTATAAGAGCTACATTAATTTTCAAGAGACTGCACTAGAAGCTACAGTAGACCTAGTAAGATGTGTTACTATCACATCAACTGTAAAATGACCATTAGTTTTGACGAGACTGCATTAGAAGCTGCTGTAACATATCTTCTAACTCGTGTAGCCATTCCAATGATTATATCAACTGTAAAATGAGCGTAAGTTTCCTAGAGACAGCAGCAGACACTGCAATAAATCTGCAAACTAATCTGAGAAGCCCATCATCTTGACGGAATATGATGAACCGCAGTCCAAATTTTGGAATAAACGCAGATTTTTATTTCAGCAAGTCTGCCCCTCTCGTCAGAGTCAGAATAAGGTTCTCGCTTCGTCGCTTGCTGACATGGAGTCCTGCATCTGAAGAGTTTCTCGTTCCATGTCTGCTGAAGAGATTTTGTTACGCAAAACTGCTTGAATTTCAAATCGACATTCAGTCATTTTCGACACGAAGAGAGATTGCTATATGAAGAAAAAGAAAAGAGACGAAAGAGACTCTGCTCAGAATTAGCATTTGTTACAGAAGGAAATTTTACAAAAAAAAAAAATTGCAACAGAAAGGGACTTTGCTACAGAAAGAGAGACAGCTACTTCCAGAGATTTTGTTGAACAAAGGTTTTTGTTACCAAAAGAGATGTCTTTCACCAGAAAGGAATTTTGTCGCAGCAAGAAATTTGCAACAGAAATAGATTCTCTTACAGCAGGCGATATCAGAACAGGAAGTACATAATCATGTTATGCAAAAAAATAGGAGAGATTTTGTTATTCAACACTGTGTGATCGAGAACTGACATCCGTAGTGACCTTGAGAGGCCTCTGACATCCACATAGAGTTTGTAAGACCTCTGATATCCACAAAGGGCTTTAGAGACCTCTGGCATCCACAGAGGGTTTCGGCGCGATATAGGCAGTGTGCTACTGAAGCGCTAGTAAAGGTTTCTACTACTACTCTACAGAGGGTTAGTGAGGCCCCTGACTTGCGCAGGGGCATTCAAATAGATAAGATTTCGGAAAATACTATTTAATAATCAATAACCTGACCTCATAAGTACTTTCGGATTACTCATCCGAGAAACTCAGTAGGGAACAATGAGAGCCGGAAACTATGAGTTTTATGTACCGAAAAACTAGTGACTTTGAGATATATGAAGAAGAGGAGCTTTCAAATCTATTTTTTTTTTCTCCTGTCTACAAATTAGTGAAGCATATATATATATGGACTGTTTAGGTGTAACTGGCTTAAAAGGCCATTGAATGTGTTTTTTAAACTAATACTGCGTTTAGGTGTAATACCCCAGGCCAATGAGATAGCCCTCATCTAGGTTAGGTAAGGATCAGGACTGGTTCCGCTAACATCCAAATGAGCGAGCTTTCATTAAGGTTATGTGAAAGCCAGGACTGGTGGTGGTGTACGAAGGGAGTCTCGGATCGTTTATCTGTCGGAAAACGTGAAAAGAATAACAAGTGGCGATTCCCGCCCTTTATGCGTAAAGAATTTCACTATACCTAATGGTTGAATTTACACTTAATGTCGTCATTAGTTAAAAAAAGGTCCCATTTAATGGAGGAATTATACCCGTTTATATTTGTAATGTAGTATGGTGTAGGTTATACCTAGATATTTTAATTAGGTTTTATATGCATTGTGTCTTTGTAGGAAAGAGAATTTCAAGTAGAATAAATACTGTCATTGTATGTGCCCTCTGCTAATGATAGTTGTATCATTACAGCTTACAGATACAATCCTAATATTTAGCAAAGAGACGAATTAAATGTAAAGCTCTACGTTAGTCCGTTCTCAGCATACCTGACTCGACTGAGCAAGGACATAAAGAAACAATCGACATTTTCAAATAGCTTCAACAGTTATTTTTAAGTCAGTATCGTATTGTTGCCACCCAAGTTAATGGCTTCAAAGGATCCATTGGACAAATTCTTGATGAAAGTCCAGCCCAAAGAAGGACAGCCCGAGGACCCGACCCCCTTCCCTGGGGTGCCAGGCGCCGTGTTTACGACGGGCAAAGGCGGCCAGTTGCAGCCTGCAGGTCATGAGCTCACCACTCGTAACGGAGAGTTGGGATCGTCACCAGGTGAGTTGGATCGTCACTAGGAGTGTTGGATCGTCACCATGGGAATTGGGATCGTCGCCAGGTGAGTTGGGATCGTCACCAGGTGAGTTGGATCATATTAGGGGAGTTGGGATGCAAAGACGGTGAGTCAAAGTGCAAATCCACCAAAACTGACTCATTAACTTCAAGCTGCCTGGACCACTATGGCACAAAGCCCACAATCGCGATGAAAACAGCATCTGATCGTTCTAGTAATCACTCGAATCAATAAAAGTTTTGTTATTCGAATCAATTTTCAGTTCAACAGACGTTCATTGAAATAATAATTAATGAGTAGTTTTACTTTATTTTATTGTAGGACTATTCACTCGAAATCTGTTGTTTTATATCTTATTACTTGGTAATATTTTCAACAAGCGCTTCATTGCTTTTGTGCATCAATTAAGTAAACTAAAGCAGCCTGAGAGCGCATACCTCCGCCAGGCAAGGCAATGGCTACGATCAATTAAAATTGGTTCTGAGACTATGATTTTCTTTGTATCAGCACCAAAATCTAATCATTTGTGCCCTTCAAAAGTGTTAACAGCTTCAGTAATTTTTTTGAAGATCCGTTCATAACTTTTTGAGTTATGCTGCTAACAAGCATTATGACATACATGAGTCAAACACACAAACGAACCAACACATTTGCTCTAAAATTTCATCATGTATGCCTTTTTACATTACCAACAACTTCCATAAATTCCATAAAGATCTATTCATTATTTTTTGAGAAATTGTGCTAACAAGTATAAAATTAAAAACAGTGAGAAACGAACAAACAAACAACGGATCGTTAAGAAAAATTGATCATTTAATTTCATAAAAATCAGTCCTTAACTTTTTGAATAATAGCATTGAGAAAAATCAGGCAGACCAGCAAACAAACAAACAATAGACGCATCTAAGTTTTTGAGTTATCTTGATGACAGACAGAAAGACAGACCCGGCGAAAACATAACCTCCTAGACGGAGGTAATATCTAAAAATTCGAAGCTGTTTACCAACTATCATGCATGATTCTTTATCTGCATTAATTGATAAGCAAAGAAAAAATTTTAAAATTTATGAAGCAAAATAAAACTGAGAGCTTCTATGCCATGCTAAACTTTTGATACAAGAAACTACAAAACAAAAATTGTGAAAGAACATTGAGGAGTAACTTTAATCTTTACTTCTGTTCAATTATCTACGAGAAATTCGAATTGTTATCTGTTTTGCAAGGCAATAGAAAACTCCGGAGGAAGGGTACTATGTATGCAGTACAAGTCAAGGAAAGATTTGCACTAATCTCCATTTCTCTGAGCTAAATCCTACAGTTAATACCGTACGAGAAATGGCATGAATCTTTTATTTTATTCCTAGTTCTAATGAAGGGAGAGTGGGATTATCTATAAAAAGGCTTGAGCAGGCAGCGGCTCCATATAGGACTCGCTTAATTAAGTGAAGCATCAAGGGAAGTCCTTCTAACAGGTAACTATATAGTATAAAATAAAAGTTTTCTCCATGCAAAAAAATTGCTTTAATTAAACGTTGTTCATCGTTCTTAGTTACTGATGGCAAAGAACGCATTAGAAACGTGGCAGAAAGAGCAGAAGTAATTTTGTTGTCATTGTTTGTAGTCTACAAGTTGCTTAAACATCTTTATTCACGGGTTACTGCTTCTATTAAACAATTTCTCTTACTTCTTCATACATTCAGTGACAGATGACAACGAGTAAACTACCAACAAGCAATTATAAAACAAAGCTTCTTTCGAAAGGTACACAGCAGGAGCCAGCAGGAACGAACGGAAAACAATAATCTAACTACAATTCATTTATAGAAGCAAGGTTATTTTTATATGCTCTAGGCTATTTTTCTTGTTTTCCTGGGCAGCCAGTGACGATGGAGGAGGTGGTGGTGGAGGAGGAAGTGACCACCATCAGCACACCAGGACGGTGGGGGTGATGGTGGCCGCCATTATGCTAGTGGCAGAAATGGCGGGATCAGGTGTGCTAGCGCTACCTAGAGCCCTAGCCAACACAGGTGAGACTAGCATAGCGTCATTGTATTTGACACGTTGCTTCTAAATTTGCACTAGTGATGTGGGTCGGATACCATTTTTTTTTTAACATCCGCGGACGCGGATTTTCTGACATCCGAGGATGCGATTGGGGATGTTTATCTCTCAACATCAACGGATGATAGTGCAGATGCGGATGTTCAAAAAAGGTGCGGATATCACTAATTGCCACACGCATACTTATTACCAGTAAGTACGCTAATTTTTTGGTTAATATGTTGCTAGCCCTCAGGGGCATATTCTGTTGGGCCCTTTCCCTGCCACAATACGTTTGGGCATCAAGTACCCAAGGGTCCCGAGTGCCTTCTCCACAGGAGATGTAGCATCTGGCCGCAGTTCCTGCTGACGAGGTTAGTTTGTAAACTTAGGTAGGTTCTCTTCTTTCCTCTTTCTGTCTCGTGAGGTGGGCTGTCGATCGACAAGCTGACCTGGTACGTGGGACATCTCTAGTCTCTCTCGTGTGGAAGGACACAAAAGGAGCCGACCACTTGAGTATCTCCTACTATACTTTGCGCCTTTTTTCCCTGCCCGTAGTAGCGCACGTGGCCACCACGCCTACCAAATATGCGGTATTTGAATACTGCACAAGTAGTTTCTCTGTTGAAACGCCTGAGTTGCGGCTAGGGAGGTTAAGTAAAATATATAATAATAATAATAATGATATGTTGCTCATTAAATTACATGTGTGAATTGCTGACATCTTTCTAATGTTACTTTTTGTTTATTATTGCCAACAAGGAAGTTATGTTCTTGCTAAAGTTTGTCTCTTTGTCTTTCGGGAAATTAACGGAGAAATTATAAAGGAATCTTCAGGAAAATTGCGAAAGCTGTTGGGAGCATGATGAGTAAGAGATGAGTAAATTTTGGTGGTGATCCGTCTCTCCTTTTATTTGTCCGTCTGCCATTCTGTTTTCTAGTATTACGTAGCCTGGTTGAGGCCTTTGCTGTTAGAGTGCAGCTCTAGTTTCAGGACGGTCATCTTGTATATTCTATGAGAATATTTTTCTATAATATGATTATTTTGCCTGAAGCTTCATCCGTCCGTCATGTGTCTGCACGTTACGCATTTCTGTATTAGATAGGGAGAATTTGAACCTGTAAGAAATTTTTATTTTCCCTGGAAGGAAGATCAACCGTAGCTGTCTTCTTTTATCTTCTATAAAAAATTTCAGTCAGTTTTGAAGCAGAGACGTGAAGATCCTCTCTGTTGTACCATAATATATACCGCTTTTAATTTACTTATTTTTGACGATGAATTTTGTACGCATTGAAGGGGCGAATGACATTCTTAATAGGGCCATATTTGTAGCTAGGTTACATTTTGGGAGCTCAGGCTTCCACAAATAAAGGTTGATTTCCGTTGCAAGCAACCAAAGAAATTTTAATACCCCACGACCCGCTTTTAGCTGTTGAACAGCTCATCAGGTGGGAGACTTCATGTTGTTAATTGGACACTTTAGATTTAGAGAGGTTACCGTAGGAAGGTGTAACTATGATACCGGATGTTCCAAAAGTATAAATCAAATTTTCAATCAAGCAAATTTTTCGTCAATTTTCAACTAGAGTCCTCTGCGTAGACTCCAATTACTGCCCTACAATTACTGCAGAGACTACCCAACGTTTCAAGTTAACTTTCAGCTATTGTGTGATGTGTTTTCACCAATTGCGGGATTTGTATTCACTATACGAACGCTACCAAGCTGATGTGCCAGCCTTTTACCTTCCACAGGTTGTAAACCGTCGCCCTCGGTACATCTGTGTGTCTGCAACGTGCAGTAATTAGAGTCTACGCAGCGGTCTGTAGTTGAAAATTGACGATGCATTTGAATGATTGAAAATTTTATTCATACTTTTGGAACATCCGGTATCAAAGTTACGGCTTCCAATGGTAGCCTCTCTAAATATCAAGTGTCAAATTAACAAATTTGGTCCTCCCACCTGATGAGCTGGAGAACAGCGAAACACGCGTCGCGGGAATCAAACTTCTTTAATTGCGTCTAATCGAAATCTACTATACTATATACATGCAATGGGCAATACAGGACCTCCTGCAATTGCAGAGAAATGGTAATTAATGATGGCTTACATACACAGTTTATGGCCAGTATTTAAAGAAAGTAAATATCTGCTGTTGCGATGTTTAGTATAGAAAATGAACTCAAATGTCAAAGACCCACATGATGGAAAACTAACACGAAACTTTGACAGTTTAAATATTGTTAGCTACATCACAAAATGACAATGTGTACTGATAGAAATCCAGAGTCCACAACTTTTCATAGACAACAATCCAGAGTCCACAACTTTTCATAGACAACAATCCAGAGTCCACAACTTTTCATAGACAACAATCCAGCGGTGGCATAAGGTCCCCCCCCCAATATCGATACTGTGTACTTTTCGAGTTTACATGCGTTGGCATTGTGGACTTGATGCAATAAAAAAAGATTGCAGGCCCACTTCTTCCGAGCACAAATTGCACAGTTACGTGAGAACTCGAAATTTCCTTATATACCAGCAAGGTTCGGAATAAATGTTTTGCTCTCGGAGGAGGCGGTAGGCAGCCACTCATAGAAATTGTTGAGGACGTTTTGTTTTCTTGAATATATTTATCGATTTATACCAGAAATGGTTAAAAAAACTGTCATCCATGGGCTGTTAAAATTGAGTTGAGAAACATAAAACTGATCTGGTCGCTCAGGAACTTTAAAAGAGGGGCGCTGTCTTCCCCCTGCTGAATCGGGCTCCAGAAGTTAACCATTAATCGGTTATTCTTGACACTTCCGTATATCGAAAAGTTACTCATTCGTTATATACCGAACAACTCATGTAAATTTCATAGAAATCCATCCATAAATTATAGCTGTCTCGAACGTATCTGGTTTGGTTTTAGCACCTGTAAAGAGAATCAAACTGGCAAAGCCAACGTTCCTATTTAACATTCCGGATAAGGGCAGCCTTATGGGCTAGACTTAGTGATCCCTATAGAATATATGATGGAGTTTCATAAATTAATGAAAATTCATTGAGACCCCTTTAGTGACTATGCAAGTATTTTATTACTGAATATGACAACAGATATGGTTGTATACTTGTGTTGTTGTTTTTCAATGCCATGTTCGTCACTAGCTTCTCCTACCCAAAATAATATTAAACTGTGCATCGGCATTGTAGATAGAGCAGCATTTAGTTGAAATTAGCTTCTTTAAACAATGCTGCTCTAATGCTCAACTATTTACTTAAATAACCTTCACAAAGACTTCGTAGAATTTATGTATAGTGACCCTGCGGGTAAATCATCGAAGACAGGGCCTGTACTGTAAATCATTGTTGCATTCATTGAATGTATGTGTGTGTTCAGGAAGACTTGCATAGTTTGTTGCAGTGTTCATCGCTTTTTAATAAACTAGCAATTTACTGATGATATCTAATACCCGTAGGCTGGGGCGGCATTATACTGCTCCTGGCGCTCGGCGTCGGAGTCGGTGTATCAGGATCCAGACTTGGAGTATCTTGGGTGCTGCTGGAGAAGAATTACCCAAAGTACAGAACTGCCTGCAGAACTCCTTATCCTGCCATCGGATACGAGGCTTTAGGCAGGCCGGGGAGGTAAGCTTAGAACTGCCTGCAGAACTCCTTATCCTGCCATCGGATACGAACGAGGCTTTAGGCAGGCCTGGGAGGTAAGCTTAGAACTGTCTGCAGAACTCCTTATCCTACCATCGGATACGAACGAGGCTTTAGACAGGCCGGGGAGGTGAGCTTAGAACTGCCTGTAGAACTCCTTATTCTGCCATCAGATACGAGGCTTTAGGCAGGCCAAGGAGGTAAGCTTAGAACTGCCTGTAGAACTCCTTATTCTGCCATCAGATACGAGGCTTTAGGCAGGCCAAGG
>LQNS02278070.1:15311378-15322693 GCA_001587735.2 Parhyale hawaiensis
TAGTGCGGCCACACTTAGAATTTGCTGTTCAATTCTGGTCGCCACATCTGTGTAAAGATATCGATAAAATGGAAAGACTCCAACGCAGAGCAACGAAATTGATACCTCAGCTGGGAAATAAGTCGTATGAATGTCGCCTAAGAGAACTGGGTCTGATCTCTCTCGAGCAAAGACTTCTCAGGGGGCAACTAATAGAAACATTCAAGTATTTGAACGGCTTCAACGATGTACCTACAACGGGGCTCTTTGAAAGAGACCTCAATGATCGCTTGTGAAACAACGGTCAAAAACTCGAGCATAAAGCTCGAAGAACGAACTTAAGTCAGCAGTTCTTTCCGTATTTCATAGTCAGCATTTGGAATAGACTCCCCTCCGATGTTGTTGGTGCGGAGTCAATCAACGCGTTTAAAAATCGTCTTGACGTATATTGGGAGAGACATCCTCCGCAACTAAGGACTCCTCCTCCGGGAGTTGCAAACACTTAACGGCCAAAGCTTCCGAAGCAACCTTAATGCATCTCATTCTCTCTCCCGCTCCAACTACACAGTTTGATATCTCTAAGCTTCGCATGTCAGCGGGTCTTGAACGTGCTTGCGTGCATTCAAGATCGTTTCTTGGGCAGGAACTCTTCACCCCCCCCCCTTTTTTTCTCTCTCTCTTTTCTCCTGTCCTCTATATCCTACTTACATAATGGCAATAGCTCATAGAGTGCCGGGGCGTATGTTCCGGTGTCTCTTTGGGAATGGGCTTATTGGTTCGTCTACTGCCGCCTATCTAATCTAAACAACACAGGTGCATAATTACATGTCTAGGCTTAAGCTTGTTTTTCAGTGCCTTAAACTAAGTACATATTATGCTTGTTGGCTTTCATTTCTAATATTTCGATACCTTGAAGTATTCACATCTAATTTTCTCCCATTGTAATAAATATTCTAGAAAAACTGGCAAAAACAAGGTTGAATTTGAGACTTTTAATTTTATGGGGTTTAGCCCTTCTCGTCGATTTCACACTGCCTGTATTATCATTTACAGGCCTACAGCGATCGTTGCAATGGCTACTACAATGATTGCCGTGGTTGTGGTGATCGTGCAGTTGATTATAGAGGCTCCAGATATTCAAGCCAAATACGCCGAAAAGACGTCCTTCCAGTCCTTCTTCTTGGGCTTCGGCACGATCCTGTTCTCCTTCGGAGGCGCCGCCACCTTCCCGACCATCCAGAACGACATGAGGGACCGATCCAAGTTTCCTGTCAGCGTTACTATAGCTTTTATTGGTAAGAAAAGGCGTATTAATTATAGCTATGTCAGCAACAGCATTGGCAAGTAAAAAGGCATTTGCATTCACCAAGCAACCGGAATGACATGAGGGACCGATCCAATTTAACATCAGCCTCACTATTGCTTTAGTTGGCAATATGTGTACAGTATTAACGGTAGAGTGATGACAGTAATAGCATTGGTTGATATGAGGATAATTACATCCACCAAACAACCTCCCTTTAACTATATCAGGTCGTCATTTCTCGAAAACGAAGGAGCTTTGAGGTTTGTGTAACTCATCAAAATCATTTTATCTTGCATTTTCCCATAGATGGTTAAAATATGTGTATCGAGTTTAAACTCCCTGTGAATCCAATTCCGTCGGGACTCAAATAAGGTTGAGCGAGGAGGGCTGCTTCTGCTCTGTTATCGATTAATTTAAGAGATCTTACCTTCATTTTTGGATAAGAACGAACAGATCTTGTGTCACGCTCTGCTGAAGAGAAACTAGCTTCGGTTATCTCTATATATGTATGCAAGTAAAATAAAAAATCAAGCATTTTGGGCATTACAGCCTCCATAGTAAAATAAGAGTGACGAGGATAAACCCTATATCGATGCAATTCCCATCCACAGCTATTTTTATTATTGATTTAGGAACGCTAGGGATAAAACAAACATGAACCAGCACCTGTAATATCCAACAAACTTACTGAAAATGCAAAAAAATTGTGTTGTATAAACACAACCCTGGCAACTTTAGAAGAAAAATTAGATTCGAGATTCTCTGAAGACACAGAATACGTTTAATTCTCCATTGTTATTATTACCCGTGATCGTACGCTCGTAGCAGCTCACGGGTCTTGAAGTTTAATATTCGAAGAAGACAGACAGCCGCTTTGGTTTTGGACGGCTCAGTCTGACATATATCTACTCTAACTGACTAGAAGTAAGGATTTTAAGTAGGAAAATATAACCAGTGTATGTGCTATCTCTGAGCAATAGAATAACGGACTAAAGAAAAACAGCAGAATAGTATAACGTGGCCGGCAGTAACCAAATAACGCAGAATCTCCAAGGATATCGAGCAGGAAATTCTGCCAAGGCTCGCAAAGATTTCTTGAGACATCGAGCGGACATGTCATCTGGGACGAGAGCTGTATTCTTTTCCAGTAAAAGAGAAGTTGAAACTTGATTCTCTCAGAAACGAGTGCCTGTCATTCTCAGACTCTGTCCGTTACATCGGTTTCCTGCCCATGTTTCTCTCAACTGACAGGAGAATTACGAGAATATATTTCAAATGAAACATTGTAGAAATATGTAAGTTATTGGAAAGAATGGATCACTTGTTTGAGAAAGTTATGCGTAGAAATTAAAGTTAGTGTCGCTTGATGTTTTTTTTAAAGAACAGAGAAAGCCGCCTACTGGAGTTTGTAGTTGTTGACAGTGGGTGGAAGCGGTGGAGCGAATGAAACTGTTTCCTTTAGCTTCGCATCGAGAATAAGGGAATACTGGTTAGCGATATAAGAGACAACAAAATAGACAGCATTTTATGCAGAACAATGATCCAATATACGTATACCTTCTACTACACGCAGTGAAGCATAGATAAAAATTGATTTGATAAGAGTTTAAAACTAAAGCTAAATAGATGTGGGGGCCATGGCAACGACGAAACATTGTGAACAGAGCATTATGATTTTCCCCTAATGGGCCCCACGCCCACTGATTCACGCCGCAGATATAGGCTAATAGCCACAAAGGAATGGGCGGCCGCAGCCAACTACAGATCGTCAATAGCTATATCGCCGTGGACGGAAGGATCATATGCAACGATCTGCGCAAGCGCCCGGCGCTACCCATTTCTAGCTAGGATCAGTACCATCTCTCCCAATAGTTTCGTAGACATCAAGCCCAGAGCTGAGTAGGCACGTCAAACGCCCTAAGAGCTCGCTTACCCTTTTGACTAGCTAGCTTTTGACCTTCACTATCTCTAGCCTGCCTTCCGCTACGGCGGATAAAAAGTAAAATAAAGCTAATGGACATGGATGAAGTACACACTATATAGCATTTGTTGATTAATTAAATAACTCTTTCTTCATCTATATCCCAAATGCAACCGGGATCAAATGAATTGATTAATTCTATTTTGCATTTCTAGCTCTGCTACTGACGTACGTCTCTCTTGCAACCGTAACCTAAGGAATTAATTTAATTCATTTTTTCTCGCCCCAGCTCTGCTACAAAAGTTTATTTTACTTTGCTACTGTAGGCTATGTGATTAATTTGATTCCATTCTTCTCTCCTCAGCTCTGCTACTGATGTACGTCCCTATTGCAACCGTGGGCTACGGAGTGGTAGGGGAGAACGTGCCTAGTAACATCTTACGTGCAGTAACCGGCTACGTGGTGCAGGTTACACAGGGCCTGGTGGTACTGCACCTACTCACCGCCTACGTTATCTTGGTTAACCCTGTCACCCAGGGGCTGGAAGAGGCATTCAACTTACCCAGAAGTAAGTTATAATTCGATTAATGAAGAAGCAAAAAAAAAAGAATTTTTTTAAGAACCAATCAGTTCTTTTCCTTTTCAAAAGTGAGTATGATATTGTGTAACAAAATGTGTTTGAATTTCGAACATTTGTTAATTAATTCATCCCAAGGCGAGTATGAACTCGTTTAGCTCTCTGAAGAGATATTTGAGGAAAAAATATCTTTTTTTAGGCCTGCAGAAAAAACTTAAGATATTGAATGAATTTTTAATTCAGGCAGAAATATAATAAAACATAAAATAAATAAGTAAATTTACAAATAAAAATTGAATAGAATTCAAACTAAATAAGAAAATATAACAAAAACTTTCAGTTATGCAACTCAACAAACTGACTTAGGGCTTTTGAAGAACAGTTTAGCATTTACTCCAGAAATACAAACGGTGCTGAAAATACAAGCTTACCAAGAACTTCGCAAATGCCTGTAAATTGAATCGAAGTAACATTAGATTAAAGCGTTCATACAAGATCTAGAGTAATTACTTTTAAATATCCGAGACGTAGGTGCAATTTTCACTGGAGAACTGCTAAAGCATTCACTTTTGTAGAAGTAAATATTGCGTTTCCAGGTGCATGCTATACATTTATTATCATTATTTTCTTTGCATAAGCAGCTACATATTCTTTGGAATCGGTTTCTTTGCCTCTATGTTTGTCACCAAGATAACTAAAAAAGTAATTGACGGATCTTACAAGAAATTAAAGGATTTTTCAAGCATGTTCAGAAGAACAAATGAATAACTTTTTGGCGAAGAAAAGTAAATGACGTAACTTACAAGAAATTAAAGGATTTTCGAAGCATGTTCAGAAGAACAAATGAATAACTTTTTATTTATCGACATAACTCAAGCAGTTATCAACAGATTTCTATGAAATTTGCATGAATTTTTATGAATATTAGAAGGAGCATTGATTTAATTTTAGTAATGATCTGTTGATCTATTTCTTTGTCTCTATGTTTGATTCGAAGTTTGTCAGAAACATAACCAAAAATTCATCAACGAATCCTTACGAAAATTACAGGAAGTGGTAGAAATTTTAAAAGATTGACCAAATTTTAGTGGTGATGATTTTGTCCGTTTGTGCGACTGAAATTGTTAGAAAGATGCGCGTTAGACCCACGAACCAGCCACACGACGGCAAAGTGACAAATCCTCGCTAAAATTCGTTCCATTCAACGAACCGACTTGAGGAAAAAACTAATAATAAACTGTTCTTGGAGATGCAAGAAATGCATCTATTGGAATGAAACACGCATGCATCAGCACTAGCCAACGGTAAGCAGAAAAATTTATACGTAAATATCATATCAAGTATAACGCTAAAGTTTACCTGGCAGCAACCCTACTGGGAAACCTACACGCACTGGTTCGTGTTGCAAATATAGGCCAACTGGCCCCAGAAGAGCGTACAGCTGCGGTAAACATGTAGAAGTAGCTAATACAAATTGACTATGCGTACAAAAAATGTCGTACTCAAATGAGGAAACGTTATATCTTATATCCCCGCAAACTTTCCGCGAAGTCCTTTAAAGTTACATTATTGCACCAATACCATTGACCTCATAAAACAGTGATGAATGACTCTTCCCCCTCTGGCAAATTTCAAGAGCCTTTGTCTTCTTAAGCCGTTTTGAGCCCTCGGTCCATTACAGGAGGCAGTGCCTTTCTTTGTCCCATACGCCGCTTTGTCTTTTGTAGGACCTAATATTGTATTTTTTTCTTTGGCGATCTTTCTTGGTCTTTTAGCTTCGGTCATATCATGATCCCGTAAAGCTGTCAAATTGATTCAGGAAATAGGAATTGACATTCCAACGGACTTCTGGAAAATGCAAAAACGCCTAGGCTATCGTCGTTGAAATTCAAGTTAAATGCATTCAATGCGGTGAGATTTTTTGCCTACGAAACGGCAAAATTGGTTCTCGGTAAATGATAATTATTTTGCTGTTACTACTCTTTGCTTATGATATATTAAAATAAAAGACGCTGAGTGCGATGGTTCCCATAACACTGTTACATTCTTTCCATATTTTATTTGGACTTCTTCCTAAAAGTTCTAAAAGTAGTTAATAGATCAAATAACTATTTTTAAGACTGCATTTTATATGTTCAAAATTTATTAACTAACCCAACTAATTTGTTTGGATTCATTTTTGTCGAATGTTCGAGGAATGTGAATCTGTAACTCTGTTGCAGAGACGACTCTGACTCAAGGACAGAAATGTACTATTCAATTACTGCATGGTACGTTTAGAATTACAGAGGGAAGGAGGAGAATTAAAAATATGCATCACACCCGCTGTACACTCACCCTATGCCCCAGTTAAAAAAAAAACAATGGTCGCGATAGCCATTCTACATGCCCTGAACGTCGCTAGCGTCAGCATTAGCGCTGAGAGAAGTTGCGACCCCCCCCCCCCAAAAAAAAAAAAATAAATCGGAGAAACTCGAGAAAGCAAGCTGAAAAACTGTTAGAGCAATACTCAATCTGCAATGAAAAAATCAATAAATAGTAGTGGTTGAATGGACTTAAATTTCGACAATCTGCAGCATAGCCTAGCCCAATCGGTCCCATCAGTTCGAAGTTTTTGAAGGAGTTTGATGAAATGACTATTAAAAAAAAATCAAGCTAGGAGCACAAATCTCATAAATGTATATAACAATAGATATACACAAAAAAAAAATTATAGCCTATCGTGCTTACAGATTTTACTCAATTATCACAATAAGTATCACTGCAGGGACAGTGATAGCCCCTTGGGGAGAAAGACCAACCGCGCTGCAATAATTACCCTGACAAAATTTGGAGCGAAGACTCCAAATCTAACCTACGTTTAGTATGATGTTGCCCTAGATGTGACACAAAAAAGTGACAGCGGCCTAAGCCGTATAAATAAACTCAAGCTGGGCTTTGATATCCCCAGCTACAAGAGCCTAAAGCCCAAAAAATATTTAGAATCATCAATAATTTCACTAACTGACTCAAGTGCATTCGTACTCTTCTGAGGCGAAAGCCTAATACTTAATATCTTAGCAACTATTAACGATCTCTATAGTCAGCTCACTCAAATTTCTACATGATTAAAAGGGAATGTTATTAAGCTGTTTAAGTGCAAACTGTTATCAGTATTATAACTTGATTGCTATAGCTCGGCTAGCTAATATGAGTTTTGTAAAAGAAGTTATCTCTCAAGGTGTTTAATATTTGTTAAATGCCCAACTTGGCTACTTCCCAACATTCACACAATTCACTAAAAGTGGAATTCAACACGAAAATTTGAGTATTGACAGCTCCACTCACAGTATAAGTGGAAACTATTCTCGATTACTAAGGCTCAGCACGTGTACACTATAAAAATAGTTAAAATTTGAATAAATGTGAAACTGTTGTTATTGCTATTTTAATTCCGGATGAGAAAGTAATCAACACAAAACAGTAATGATCATTTCTAGCTTCTTCTCCGTTGACCCTGTAATATATGGTTAGGTACGCAACCAACAATAAAATTGCTGGTAAAACTTATATCAGCACCAAAAGTCACACCATAAGAAAACAGTTTAAAAAAATTCACTAAACCAAAAATTGGGTTTGAGACCCAGTGCGAACTCGAAAACAGTCACACTGTAAAGAAAAACTATCATAAATGCAACGAAAACAATAAAACTGCCACCTATTGAGACCAATTCTAGCTTCAAAACAGTCACAGCGTAAAAAAAACTGCTAAAAAATTCCGTACACACAAGATTTGTTACGAAGCCTAGTGCCAGCTCGAAGACAGTCATACTGTAAAAAACTGCTGCAAGAAAGACTGCTACAAATTCAACAAAAACAATCAAATTGCCTTTGAGACTAATTCCTGCTTCAAAACTGTCACACCGTGAAAAAAGAAGGTGAAAAAATCAATAAACAAAAATTGGTTACGAGGCTCACCACCAGCTCCAGCACCTTCACGGCACAAAAAAAAAAAAACTCGATAAACAAGGCTCTTTAGAGTCCAGTTTGTGGAAAGAGCAGATAAGAGACGAAGGAGGAGCCGCTTCCTGTCGACTTACGTCGAAGATGCCTCGCCTTTTGGAACTAAAGATGCCTTTAGACTTTTTTTTAAACTAAAATATGACTTTCTACCAGTGGCTCAACTGCTTGCTCAAATATTTTCCAAAGTAAGTGCAGGCTTCATATGCTAGTGAAATTCACAGTGCACCCAGTTTCTTTTCTGGATGTAATGATTCGGTTCAAATAGAAAGATCCTACTACACAATATGTAGTGCAGGCGATTTTTATACCCATATTAATATTTCCTACACTAGCAATAGTTCATTTTAGTTGTAAATGCACAGTAGTTCTTTCCTATACAGTCTTTGTAGAATTAATGTTCAAAGTTTTGTCCTCTCGGTCTGGGTCAGGTTTGTTTTACGTTATTTTCCTTTGAAAATTCAGCTGGCACCTATGTGCATTCTAGATCCTGCCTGTTTTGTGGATGATCGAACATTTTTATCTTTCCGTATTAAGACTCGTGGCTTTTTGTCCACGGTATTAGATTACTTAATTGTAGTTTTTTTGAATAAATTTCCATACTGTGATTTATTCCTTCAGTTTGTGTCTGCTTTACTTTTGACAAATACCTCACTATGGTCTAGTGGGGAAACCCTTTCATTCTCTTTTGCTTAGCATCCGTTGCCTGGCTGTAAGAGGTGTTTTCCTGTAAGGAGAGGGTCAACTCTCCTTGACAGCACACTCCAAATAGGAAACCCTCATGCACTGGTTCGTGCTGCAGAGAATGGCCCACAATCGTTTAGAGGAATGTACGGCCGCAGTCAATCACAGATTGCTCAAGCTACGGTGTCATATTGACGAGGGGCTCAGTTAACAACTGCACTAGTGATTTTAGGGTCATTCCCGACCTCCCAGTCGGAAGCTTATAGGCATTTATCAACTGTCTGCGAATAAATAGTGAATGGCATCGGATTATACATGAAAAATGCCTGTAAATTTTCTATTGTGCTTTAGGGCTAATTAATGAAAGAACAGCTGATGCTGCATTTCCTACCTGAAGACTTTTCCTCCCTGGCTTTATATCGAATGTTCCATCTCCTGATAATTAGCGAGTCAGCAATCTTAACCACTGAACTACTGGGAATACGAATACAGTCGCAGAAAAGAAGGAACCTTGGTGAGAAAATTTCATTACAGGACGAAGATGCTGCTGATACTGCACGTTTCAGAGGAGAATTTGTTTACATAAAATATTGTAGAACAAGCTATAATTGTCATTATTGAATTAAGAACCGATTGCCTCCACTGAACAAAGAGACAACAATATTACTGATGTCGTTCATTTCATCTTCAGAACTAGGGATTTGGAAGAAGTGTGTTCTTCACAGCGTTTCTTGTGTTGTGATCAAATCTTATTCATTTTTTTTTTTAATTCAGCCTGCAGAAATGCGAAAGTGGAACCGTATCTAGAGTTTCTTTAATCATAAATTACTAGTGGACCAGTGCTTGAAAAATTCACGTATTAATCGATATTTTTGCTTAATATAGTCCGGTGTGGAATCTTCTCTTCTCTGACTTGCTTCTTCATTGACCCTCTGTCGTGCTCTCATCCTTAGGCCCTCTTTTCTTTGACTTCCCATTTTCTTTTCCCGCTCACGCTTATCAGCAGCTCTCATTCCCTTGGGTAACCTTTCTGTGTGCTTAAAGTCTTTCTCAACACTATTTCGTAAAGCCGCTTCGTCTCACTTCAATGGTAGCACAACTTCGTTAATGAGACAGTAGTAGTTTCGTTCTTCTTTTACTTTCCCTTTCCTCATTTTTGGTTAAACGTGCGTTTTTCATAATGAGAGACAGAGGTACTGTCTTAAGTAAAACACTGCCATAAACTTGAATAAACTCCAGTCAGTTGGTATGCGATGTCAGTGTACCGCAGCCATGATACTGTCTTTGATTACATCTGCTTAATTGAAGCACTGAAATTCTGGTATCTGAAGATATCTGTTCCGTCAGAGAGACGGTAAACTAGAAGAAATAATTGTCTATCGCCCTTGAAAAATCATCAGTTCTTGAGTGCTCCGTTTATCATCTGCCGAATTTATATGTCGTGACCTGAGAGAAACTAAATAATAAAATTGGACTCCAGAATCTGGATACTTATTGTTCCGATTTGAAGAAGTGTTTTAAGCAAGAGGTGCCTTCAGATAAAGGGATAAGGATCCCACTTTCGCCATCCTCTGTAGACTGGTCAGCGATTTTTATGAAAACTCAACTTAATCACAAAAACTATAACCTGCCCTATTTTCCGCTTATCTATTAGCTAATGAAGAGCGGACATGGAATAAATAAATCCATAAATACACGAGATGTTTTATTATGCAAGGAGTAGTACATTGAAAGTTCAGTCAACAGCTCATTGTTCATACCTGTATAAGGGATTTTACTACAATATTAGAGCGACCAACGCAGCTCGGTTACGGTTGAAAAAACTTCTGTCATCCAAGCAAAACTGACGCCGATTTTAAAGCAAATAAAAAACTTGTATCTTGCGCAATGAAAATGCTCGGCAGTCTGCTGGGTGGTAACATTCTTGACATCTATGCTTCCTTATTCGAATGTTGGATTGCCGTCTATTTTATCCTGATTCAGAAGAAAAAAATGAATAAATACACAAATAAATATGAAAACATTTTATTGTGCAAAGAAAAATTAAAATAATAACTAGAGATGAAATTGGGTGAGTAACAAACTAGAAATCATTAAAGCAAAGTAAAATAACAATAAAAACATAAAAATCGTGTAGGGATTTTCACCAGTATTTTTAAAATGATACAACATTGACGTCCCTCGATTTAAGAAGAAGACAATATATATATATATATCAATACACATTGTTCTTTACTTAGTGTTTTCAGAGCCACATTAATTTACCTCCTTTTTTAGCGTTCAGCTGGCAAAGATGCGTACTCCGAACCCTACTGGTTCTATTCGAGGTTGTAGTTGGTCTCGCCATCCCTGACTTCGGCAAGATACTGGACCTGGTAGGCGCCTCGACGGTCACCCTCATGTCCTTCGTGCTGCCCCCCATATGCTACCTAAGGCTGGTTGACACCCTCGATGAGACAGGACAGCCTTTCGGGTAAGACTCGGGGTATTTACTGCTATGTTATGAAACCGATCTGCGTCATATGTAATATTAGTAAATTTGAATAGAAATGATAAAACTCAGTCGAGCTGACACCCTAGAAGAGACGAGGCAGTTTTTCCGAAGTATTTATTGTTGCTACAAAATCGATCTGTGTCTAAAATGATATCGGTAAATTAGATCGAAAAGGGTAGAAATCAGAGTGAATAACACTCTAGAATAGACGGGTCAGTCTTCCGTCGGGTCTTGTTTGAAAACGGGCCAGCACTCTTGTTTGAAAACTGGCCAGCACTCTATTTTTGTATTTGGTGCCGTATCAAAGATACTGTTTAAATTGGTTATGCATATAAGGTTAGGTTAGGTTAGGTTA
>LQNS02278070.1:15329563-15342321 GCA_001587735.2 Parhyale hawaiensis
TATGTGGTAGGTTAGGTTAGAGGAGCTGTGTTAGGTTAGGTGCGTTATAGTAGCATATCGCTTAGATTGCTACATCTTATAAAATGGGAACATTACCACCGGTCACGTTAGCTTATGCGACTTGATTAAACTTGGATAGGCAGATATTGTTGAGTGCGAATGAGTGACTACAGCGAGAAGCGACGGACGTTTACTCAGACGGGTAGGCTACGTTATAGGAGCTGCATTAGGTTAAACTGAGGTAAATTGCAATAGTGTAGAGTGGGTTGGGTCATTTTAGAAAGTACCTATAGTCTTTATCCAACCGTGGAATTCCACGGGTCCCGCTAGTCATATTAAAATTCTACTACTTTCTCTCAAAATTCCTTCCTACCGTAGTTAGTGCGACCGCTAGGCTTCCTGTGTTAGAGAGGGGCAAATTAGAATATTCTTTGTGATTTCGGGAGTGAACAACAAGAGTTTAAATTTATGCTGGTACTGATTGCAAGTCTTTGGTAGAAATTTGCTATTATATATACCTTAAACATATTTTCATTCCATGGCACGGATCTTACATCGTTAAAATTGCGGAACACGGATTTGTATTTTGAGGAATTTCTACGGGTTCCAGCTCATTCCTATGATTTTATTATTTACATAACTGTGCCGTTTTACAAGCGATTATTCCTAATTTACAGAACTGTGTCGTTTTACGAGCGAGTAATCCTTATTTACAGAACTGTGCCGTTTCACAAGCGATTAATCCTTATTTACAGAACTGTGTCGTTTTACGAGCAAGTAATCGTTAGTTACAGAACTGTGCTGTTTTATGAGAGAATAATCGTTAGTTACAGAACTGTGCCGTTTTACGAGCGAGTACTCTTTATTTACAGAACTGTACCGTTTTACGAGCGATTAAACGTTATTTACAGAACTGTGCTGTTTCACGAGCGATAAAATGTTATTTACAGAGCCGTGCCGTTTTACGAGCGATTTATCGTTATTTACAGAACCGTGCCGTTTTACGAGCGATTTATCGTTATTTACAGAACCGTGCCGTTTTACGAGCGATTTATCGTTATTTACAGANGTTTCACGAGCGATAAAATGTTATTTACAGAGCCGTGCCGTTTTACGAGCGATTTATCGTTATTTACAGAACCGTGCCGTTTTACGAGTGATTTATCGTTATTTACAGAACTGTGCCGTTTTACGAGCGATGTATCGTTATTTACAGAACCGTGCCGTTTTACGAGCGATTTATCGTTATTTACAGAACTGTGCCGTTTTACGAGCGATTTGTCGTTATTTACAGAACCGTGCTGTTTTACGAGCGATTTATCGTTATTTACAGAACCGTGCCGTTTTACGAGCGATTTATCGTTATTTACAGAACCGTACCGTTTTACGAGCGATTTATCGTTATTTACAGAACCGTGCCGTTTTACGAGCGATTTATCGTTATTTACAGAACCGTGCCGTTTTACGAGCGATTTATCGTTATTTACAGAACTGTGCCGTTTTACGAGCGAGCGATCCTATTCGTGGTGCTGCTGGCTGGACTCGTGGGTGGAGTGGTGTCCACGTGGAGCGCCATCGCCAACATCAGTAGATCGTCATCTGGCCCTTCGAGTTGTTTCTTTTGAGGATTTTTTCAATTTAGTGCCTTACTCTCGGTCCCTACCTAACAATTATGTCCAACTATATGTACAGTTTGCATAATGTTCTTCAGCCATGTAGTCGTTGAATTTTATTGTTGCTAGGTTTCTTTTAGAACTCTCCAGCTGATTATTTTGAAAATTTGATAGTTTAGTTCGTTACTCTGAGCTCTATACCTTCCATTGTGTCAAACTAGTGCACAGAGTGCATAGGTAAGATTCAAGTCAGGTATTCTATAATTTTCTTATCATTAACTCTTGCTTAGGACTCTCGCCTTTAATTGAACTTTGAATTGAACTCATTGTCGACCATACCCATCCTGATGTCTAAATACTGTTCCGTTTATTTACTGATGCAACTCCAGCTATAGTTTTTGGATTGTTATCGATAAGATTTCTTTACTAAAGCAAGCTATTTTTTTACCCGCGCCGGCATAATGGCTGCTATTTTGTAGATGATTTTTGGCTGTTGTAGCTGCCATTATGCAGGTGTAGGTTGAGAATAGTGGAATTTAGTTGACAAATTTTAGTAGATATCTACCATCGCTGGCTACTAGTGTACAATTTAAAATCAAAACTTTTTAATGCAGATAAGCACTTGGAATCAACTCTTCTCTTTGGCACAAAGTAGTAGGTCTTTATTCGGACGTTTGATGTACCTTTTTATGACTTCAGAATTCAAATCATTACTCTGAAGTTTCACCTGCCATTGTGTCCAACATGAGTACAGCTTCTAAGACGTTATAAAACCGATAAGAATTATAATTCATTTTACATATTTTGCCAAAATTAGCAGAAAAACTATTTTAGGGAATCGTTGATGTGCCTTTCGCCATGACTTTAGATTTTAGTTGACTTATTTACGTTTTCGTCCCAATCTACTGCGTCCAAGTTATGCGTTTTGTACTCTCAGTGTAATTTTTTACACGTTGCCTACAATCCTGTATACATACCAACATGTTTACTAAAAGTAAACGAAACGTGTTTAAACAGTGGGAATTTGTGCTTGCATGTTCACCAAAAATGTTCACGTATATGTATACCAATTTGTAACTCAGGTGTTAGAGGGGTGGTAGTAGTTTTTTTTTTTTATTTTAGTTTGGGAAACTTCAATATAAGAAAATAGAGCATTGACAATAATTTCACGGAAAAAGCTTGAATTGAAAATCCGCGAGATAGAAATATAGATAAAAAATCCGCATGTTAAAAATATAAAAAATTAAACTAAATATTGAAATTTTAACGCTTACACGAACACTTGCCACGCGTCTCCGACGAAGATATGTAGAAGTAGTGAGCAGAAGCTAGCAAATGCATGCAGTATCCCATTCTAGCAGCTGTCAAAGTACTTTGGACATGTCCTATCGGGAGCCGAAATTAAGCTGTCGAGGGTTAGCTTGTCCAAAACTCCAGTCAGAAGCTTCAACTTTGTTATTTTAAACGAGCAGAACATGGCCCACAAAACCCATTCTTTAGTTAGTTCTTGTTCGACTGTCTCGTCCATGGCTGAACTACTGTAGGTTATTTAACCGTTGTCCGGTCCCTGTCGTTCCAAGCCAATTACATCTGCCCGAAACCTCAACGACAATCGTTTGCCTTACCACTCTTTATATTATTGCTGGTATTACAGCAATCCAAGGAGGTTTCAGATGGGTGGAAATTCCCCATTACGATAGAGTATAATTGATTTTTCTCTCGTCACTTGGGTAATTGGTTGAATGCCAACGAATAAAATTCGATGCAATGGTATTTGTTTGTGGTTTCGGTTAAGTGGACTTGGCTTCCTCCATCTCTTCTCATAATCTTTTTAGGATTTCATATTTTAGCTTATTATGCATTTTAGACTCAAACGTTGTTTGCAGGTAGGTCCAGTTTCTATTTTCATTTTAGTCTGAATAATTATTTGTAAGTAGGCTGATCTTCAATCATGAAGCTGTTTCTTCAAAGTTAATAAATATCCGTTTTTACCAATATTTTTGTCATTGCCTTCTATTATGCTATGCAAAAATAGTGCACAGTTTACATGTTGTTCTAAGACCGAGTAAGACGGCTTGGTTTATTTAATTATCTCCGAAGTCAGCGGCTTATCCTACAGGATCCTCAAGCCGATATCTTTTCGAAGACTTTGGAACTTAGTAAGCAAAAGTTAGTGCAGGCCTTAAAGTGGGTCTCAGAAGTGTACAAACAGAAAGTGATTGGAGAGAGCTCTACTTTTCTTCTCATTAGTAGGGCTTGCGGGATCCGTGAGTTGATTTTTCTCAAGATCAAACTGTAGTTTATCAATATTAGTGCCCACCTTCAATGAAGAGTCTGGGCATACAGTTTCTTAGATATTCTAACGAATAAGACAATTGGAAATGGATTTTTTCTTATTTCCTTACGCTTGGAGCATGAAAATTATAGGTTTTTGAGTTTGACACAATGGCAATAGCTCAAAAAACGCCGCAGACTGATGTCGGTAGCTCCTTGGGAATGTTCCTCCTGGTCCATCTTCTGCCAGCTATTTAATCAAATCTAATCTATTTGTCATCATCATCCTCCATATGGAGGTGATGTACAGTTGGCAGGACGTTTTAACGGAAAGTTTGCCATCGTATTCCTTAATGATCTAGTTCTATTTTTCCATCTGGAGTAAGAGATGCATTGACATATGTACGTTTGACCTATTCACGGAAAGTCCACGCCATGCAATGTATCCAAGTGAGGCACAGCTTTATAGAAATTCAATTAGGACAGAAAACTGGCAAGAGATGAGCCAATAGGCCCATTCCCACGGAGGAGACTAGCCCTAGGCTCTAAAGCTAGCAGAGCTATTGCTATAATGTAACAAAAGAGAAAAATTCAGATATCGCAGGGAAAATATCAGCCATGAGGGTGACGCTGGAAGAATGGCCAAGCTGATGAGGCTTCTGAGATGTTAATTTACTTTGGGAAAGGAAGATAATGGAGCGTTGCTGCATCTACTGCAGTTACGCATTATGAGTTGAAGATTTCTAGATCACCGGTTGAAAGTTTGTGGCTTGAGCTGCTCCCAGCACTTCTCCAGGCGATTCTTGAACTTGCTGGCTCTGTGTAGTTTTTTAGAAGTCGATATTTGATGATTTGCTTGTTCTTCTCCAGGCGATTCTTGAACTTGCTGGCTCTGTGTAGTTTTTATAAGTCGATCGATATTTGATGATTTGCTTATTCTTTCGGAGGCATCACAAACACCTCTATAAAAAAATCTCATTGCCGGCTCGCTGTTGACGCTATTCAAGCATTTTACTTTCTGGATCATTTGCATCGTCTTTGTTCGACAGAAATGAATTGAAGCCTATGGTGCTGCAATTTTTATGGCTAGCTGCGCAGCTGGAGCATTAATGTGATCGCTTTACTTTGGATTCTCTCCGCTGTATCAAAGTTTTTACAGGTATACGGCAGCCAGAATTGAACAGTAAACGTTAAGTGCGGCCAACTATTACTTTGTACATTATAAGAACTACGTCCTTACCTCCCGCGAGCCAAATAAAGAGCCGTGATTGTTTTCCATTGAAGATTTAAATATATTTGTGACAATATTCATCTTATCCCCCACTTGAACTTCAGAATTATATTAATGTAGCTTTATTGACTGAAACTCACTGATTCTGAATACATAGATCTTCATTTGTAGAAATTCTGTTTTGTTTTATCAAATTTTCGTCTTTTCATCTTCTTAATTGACCCGTCGGAGCTCGCTGCTGCTTTAGGTTAGGTTACATGCGTATGCGTAAGAGCCAAATTCACCCCTTTTTGGCCGTACTGGTGGGTAGTTAGGCATAAACCCCTTCAGATTCAGCCCTCTTTAGACTGTACTATCTGGTAGTTAGGCATAAACCCATCATAATATCGGGCAGGTTAGGTAAGGCGCTGGCCTGGTTTTCCAAATTTCTACAAAAAAAAAAAATGGATGTCATTTTCGTTTTCAGCACGCCTCAATTATGCTAGAAATGCTTTTCTTATCCCATTACTCGGGTGGATGATAGGACGAATATTAACCTATATTTGTTTTATTTAACTGTTTGGCTACCCAGAAAGAGGGAAGAGTTGAGCAATGTTGATGATTTTTTGCAGGGAGTCAGAGGAATTCACCTGGATGTGGAAAATGCCAAAACTCTAGAGTTAGCTGGCCATAGAAAATGACGGCGTTGAAATTTGCTCCCACTACGTGTGATGGTTTCACGCCACGTGGTTTTCTCGTTAGATTTGTATTCGAAATCTCTCGTAATAACGCCCAGGACTCCGGTGGAACTTTTGAACTCTCGTGTACTTGTTAATCACGTTTTACTTCTGTAATAATTATTCATAGTTCACAATACTAATGATTCATGCAAGTTCTTGCCGTTCATTTCTAAGTAGATGGATTTGATATTTTTTCGGCCAAGATGCATTACCAAATATATGTGGACACTGAAGTTCATCTGCCTCATTGTGGTCCATTCTAAGAGGCTCTCAAGATCCCATGGAGGTTTGCTGTGCCGCTGTCCGAGTTGGACGGTGAAATAGTTAAATGCCATCAGTATTTTACGGTCTTTTTGGTGGACATGATGATCAAGTTCGCTTACACATATCAATTATGAACAAGAGCGCGTATAGCACGAAACCTTCTGGGACGAGACAGGCGTCTATCCACTTGTCACTGCTTAATGTCACACTCGTCATTAAGCCAGTGAGCCATTCAAGAATCAAGTGCGGATAGTCTCTCTGGATGCCTTGAGCCTTCGAAATTTTGTCTTGAACACTGATGGGGCGCTTTTGACGTAAGCCGCTTCGGAAATCTAGGTAAACGAGGTCTACTGGCTTAGCTTCGTTTTTGGTGTCCGTAATCCTCGAAAAGATATCCTTTCGGTATATTAAACAGCTTCTCCTATCTCGTATGCCATGCTGGGTGCCAGAAAGGATTGGATAGTTAGCGCTGCACTTTCGAAAGTAGTTCGGTAGTCCTGCTCACTACTGAAGTCTTAGTGACTGGTCGATAGCTACAGGAGTTTTTTCAACCCCCTCTAAGCGGGTTGGAGTCAAGTTTGCGGGTTTCCAGCCCGTGGCACTTTTCTCGTGTTCAGGGGCAGATTAAAGCATTTGAGCAGTGGTGCTGTGATGGCAGGAGCCACTCTCAAGTGAATACTGGGAGAAGCATCGCGTGAGCCGTCGGACTTGGGACATGTTCATTAGGTCAGTGTGTGAAGGAATTCAAGCTTCGTAATGGAAAGATGTGTCTCAGGAAGTTACCTGCATCGGGGCGGGTTCCGGAATATTCATTGTATTTCAATGGTGAATGATGAGGTGAAAGCGTCACCACAGCTCCTTTACTACAGATAGTTATGTCAGACAATAGAGAATGTAGTTGAAGCATAGTGACGTCACACAAAATGTATCAGCCAATAGCGTCACTCCTTTTGCCATGGGGCATCCTGGGTAATCCCAAGGCAGAGGCATCTTGGGTAATTTCCAGAATGGCATCGTGTGTGCTAGAGGTGAAGTGTTTGACACCATTGTTTATTATATGAGCGTTGGAAAAATTGTTCAGTTGCAGTTTATTGTGTTATTCATGTGTGTATAACATTCTACTTTATAATCTGCTGGTATGGAATCTGTTGGCTTAGAGCTGCTATTATACTCTCTGTAGTAAATAAACTGTTGCGTCATTCAGAACAATGGCTTGTTCTTGTAGGTCATTTTGACTTTACCAGCAGGTCTTTTCAGTGAGAATTTAGTTTCTTTTAGTTTAGTTTCCTTCCGATTACATACTTGTAGACAGTGAGGCGAGCAAGAAAGCTGTTGGGGTTAGGTCAGAATCGCGAATGAACAGAGCTACCTGGAGGGGCTGGATGTCAGCTCCTGTACTATCGACAGATGTGAGGCTAAGTATAGACAGGGTGCAGCGGTACAGCTGAGGTAATAATTTTAAGGCTAGATATTGTTCTAAGGATGTTAAGGGACTCTAATGTTGTGAGCTCGATTGTGTTGGAAGAGTCTATGGTTGAGAAGTTTTTCGTGCTGATGGAATGGTTGTTTCGCTCGGCATGTAGACGAGAGGCTGAATGCGAGGGTTTCGCAGGTGATATGCCGGTTCCACTGGATACACCTAAATGTTGGTCAATCCGGGGTTTGAAGTGTTGTCCAGTGCTACCAATGTAAGAGGCACTGCCGGCCTGGCATTGGTAACGGTAGATAACACTGGTCTGTAGTGGTGTGGGGGTTTGTCTTTAAATTTGAAGTGGGACCCTCTGATAAATGTGTTTTTATAGGAAAATTTGAAGTTTATATGTGAGTAGGCTTCAGAGAGGAACGCTTTCAAAGAGTTTACAGCACTAACGGAGGTTTTGTTGTAGTGCGGAAGTGAGTGAAAGAAGTCCAATTTACGGACTGAGGGTTTGTCAGTGGCAGGATCGACCAGTTTGTCCAAGAACAATTTGCAGTAGTGGTCCAGAAAGGGGTGCGGACAGCCGTTATTTTTGAAAAATGTTCGGAGAAAATCAACTTTGTTCGAAAATGTTAGGTAGGACGAGGACAAATGGTATGCTCGAAATAGTAAGGTTTTTATTGCATTAATTTAATTTGATGTAGTAGTGGCTGAAGAAACTGGTTCCGAGGCTTGAGAATGTCGATTTTTTGTGAACTCCAAAGTTTAATGTGGAGTCTTGGTTAGTTACTATAACATCTAGAAAGGCTATTGAATTATTTGAATGTTTTTTGACAGTGAATTTAGCGCCAGTTAACAGGAGTATAATGACAGCTCTCTTCCTTATTTAAATATTGCAGAAATAAATCAGAATCTGTTTGACTGTTGAATATGAAGAAATGTCATCTACTGTACGTAACGATTATAGTGGATCGGGTTGAAGTCATTTGGGCAGTAGTTTAGCCAGAGAGTTTCATGATGGCAGAGAAAGATATTTGCTAGAGAGGGGCTAAGTGGGGAGCTCATGGAAACTCCCTCTATTTGCTTTTACAGTCTGTTGTTAAACATGAAGAAAGAATCTTTAATGGCAAGATTAAGGAGAGTTTTGAACGTAGGTTTGTCCGTGTTGTGGAATAGGTCCGTGTCATCAATGACAGCATCCATGCACCCCTCACTGATTAAGAAATAAAGAAATTTTTTATAGGTTACTTGTAGACATATATGCTTGCCATAGCGGCTGCAGAGTTTTCTTTCGCCCATGAAAAAGTCCTGACTTGTTTCTGCACCTCCCGGGTTGCTCTATGTAATCGCTTTACTTTTTCTCTGATGGATTGTTACTTTCAGCCGTTGTAACCCACTAGCCGCTTTCTATTGCAATTTTTGACGGTCAAATTCATCCAGAGGGGCTCATTGCTTGTACGTAGTCTCTTGTTAGGGCTAGAATGTTCGTGTTCAAGATATCGGAATCTTAATCTTCACTGCAATAGACAATAAAAGTTATACGATTAATGGAATTGTCAAGTAGGAATTTCTTCAACAATTAAAATCTACTTTTCTAAGTCGGTTCAAGCTAAGAATTATTTTTTGAGCCTGCTCATTTGCGTTCCTTGCTGCATAGTTTGTAAATTGTTATAATTCAAACTGATTAAGACATGACACTAAACAGGGGAGCACGGTGAGAGCCCTGCCCCCTCTACGCAAAGCAATGCTAACAGAAAATACAAATTGGCGCTGCGTCCAATATTTCATTTGATCATCACAAAAATTTTATCAAATAGTTCTCGGGACAGTCTTAGTAATACCAATAAATTTCATAAAGATCTGTCTAAACCATTTTGAGGGATATTGCTGGCAGACGAACAATAGACAGGTAAACAAACAGATACAAAGAAAACAGACAGTGAGGCAAGGAAACAAATAGACGGAAAGATAAACATCCAAACGTTAGCAAAACATGACTTCTTTGGCCGAGATAACTACTTAAAGAGGCTGAATAAAAATAAAACTACCATTCCACCAAAATAGTATACTGATAAACTTCTAATCTGGAGGTGTGACATTGATAATGTTTACGTGCGCTATACTCTTAACAATGAATTTGTAAAATTTTTTTTTAACTGGAGACGTTACTTTTGTACGATGAAACACATAACTTTCACCAGCTAACTGACCAGTAAAAATATCTACAATATACAATAAACATATTCAATGAATGGTCGCTTATATATATGTTCGATTATAAAACACTCCATTTTTCTTGGTCAAAATATCTTTATTAGGGCAACATGTCTAGTAGCCGTCCACTTGGCACTAAAAAACTTCCTGTGTGAAATCTAGCAGTGTTAGAAAGCCGTCCATAGGCTTAATCTGTAGACTAAGTAGTGCCGCACCATCCGTGAAAATGATAGGCGAAAAAATACAACTGAAAAAATTGTTGTGGTTTTCACATTTTTTCCGTTTTATATTTTTCGTCCGTCATTTTCAGGGATGTTGTGGCACTACTTCCTTACAGCTAAGTCCATGTATGGCTTTCTAGCACTGCTAGTCTTCAGACAGGAAATTTCTTAGTGCCAAGTGGACGGCTACTAGCATTGTGGACGTGTACTAGAAATGTTACCCTAGATGTCTCAAGACATCGAATCATTAAAATTCTTGTTCATTCTGTGCGATGAAGGAGCTGGCGAAAGTTGAGAGAGTTGAATTCCTCCCGACGCGTTTCAACCATTGCACGTGGTCATCTTCAGGCAGACGTTGAAACAACTGACGCAGAAGAACGATGAGGGAAACACGGAACGATCTGAGCTGGATTAAAAGAATAGAGTGAACTGATATCTCTATGTTCGTTACCTGCTTGCATCGATGCTGGAGCGTACTGTTGGGCTCTTCTTGGAAGCTGATTGGCTGTTTGGCAGTGTGGTCAGTCAATCATGACGCCTTCAGATACTGGAAGTATTAGCTATTAGAGTAAAAAAAAAACACGTAGTCAACTCCCAAACAACTGATATCAAGTCGTACACTAAAGCTACACTGGAGACCCAGAAAGCTGAAGAAGTAGCCCTGTGATTGACTGACGACAATAGCAAATAACCAAGCAGCTTCTATTAGGTAAAGGTAAAGTCAACTTTCACTGCACCCTCCATTCAGAAATCTACTCGCACTGGTTTGTGCGGCAGACATAGGCCAACTGGCCCCAGAGGAGAAAGTACAGCTGCAGCCAACGACTGGTCGCTCAGAATTATGACGCTGAAACGGAAGGTTCAACGACAAGTAAACCCCCCCCTCCCTACCCTAGGGCAAGTATCCCCACGATAGCTATGCGCACAAGCAAATGCGCGGATTCAGTGCGCCCAGGGCCTTAAGAAAGACTGCGCCTGGTGTGGGGATCGATCCCGGGTACCTCGACACAATTGTGCAACACACTATATCCGCAGCTACCGTGCGTATAAGAGCAAAGCGATATAGCCAAGCATCGATATATGCAGGTAACGAAGGCAAAAAACATTTTTTTTTAATCCAGCACAAATACTGCCGTTTTGCTCTCATCTTTCATCAGCTTCAGTTGCTTCAACATTCCGCCTGAAGATGAGCATCTGGAATAGTTGAAACGCGTCGCGAAGAGCTCAACTCTTTCAACCTTGGAGAGCTTCTTCAACGTACAGAACGAACTCGATTTTAGAGATTCGATATCTCGAAAAATTTAATAAGGTACTTTAACCAAGAAATTTTGTGTGATTTTCAACCGAACTTGTATAAAAGAATGGTTGCTTCTCAATCACACATACATACATATATATAAATACAAAGAGTCGAGCCATGACACGATCAATGGGTCTAAAGGTTACCACGCCGCCCCTCTAACCGCTAAGCAGCAATAACAGTTGTGGCTTAGTGGTTAGAGTGGCGGCGTGGGAACCTCTAGTTTCTCAGATCGAGTCCTGGCTCGACTCCTTGTATTTATTCTATTAAAACACAAAGGTGGACGGATGAGCCTTGTCTGGATAATTCCAGGTGTTGACGGGACGAAAAGCTGCAACATATCTATACAGTTCCTTGTCTCGACCACATAATTATGGCGTCCTGACACTGGCTCCTGCGTCAGCCCCTTTGGTTTATGAGAACAAATACAATAAATCAAGCCAGGAACTCGATCTAGGTAACGGTAGCTTTAGTGGTTAGAATAGTTACAAAGGCTGCGTAGTACGCTCTGGGTTCCATGTTGGAAATCCGAACTCGACTCTTTGTTTTTATTACCTCCGCCAAGGACGTTATGTCTTCGTCGTGTTTGTCTGTCTGCCAGTTTGTCTCTCTGTCTGTCACCAAGATAACTCAAAAAGTTATGAACCGATTTGGGCGAAATTTACAGGGATTGTTTGGAATGTTTGGAGGAACAGATGATTAACTTTTGGTGAAGATATGTTCATCCGTTTGTTTGTTTATCGGCCTCATTTTTTCTCAAAGCCATAACTCAAAAAGTTATCAATGTATTTTGATGAAATTACCATGAATTGTTGGGTATGTAACATAGAGTAAAGGATCAAATTTTGGTAATGATTCGTTTGTTCATTCGTTCGTTTGTCACTGTTTTTAATTTTACGCTTGTTAGCACAATAACTCAAGAAGTAATGAATGTATCTTTATGAAATTCATAGGGGTTGTTAGTGATATTCAAAAACATGAATGATCAAAATTTGGTGCAGATCGGTATGTTCGTATGTATGTTTGACTCATGTTTGTCTTAACGCTTGTGAGCAGTATAACTCAAAAAGTCATGGGCGGATCTTCAAAAAATTGCACAAGCTGTTATTACCATCAAAGGGTACAAATGATCAGATTTTGGAGTTATACAAATAAAGATAGGGTTTCAGAGCCAAGTTGAATTTTTTGCTACCGTTTCTGCACTTGGCGGGGGTATGCGTTCTCAGAGAGCTCGAGTTTTAAATTAGACACAGAGGAAGATGCATGAGCCTCCTTTCTAGATAACACCAAGTGTTGAAGAAACCGACAGCTGTGTTATTGCATAGGTTATCTATTAAATATTCAAGGTAGACCAATGAGCTCACTCCCATTCACGTATAACTTTGCTTCTATGCTGTGGTAGCTTAGTGGTTAGGAATCGGCGAGGTACGTTGCAGGTCCCCAGTTCGAGTTCCTGACTCATCTCGCAATATGAATATATAAATACATATACACATCCACCTACA
>LQNS02278070.1:15352699-15380540 GCA_001587735.2 Parhyale hawaiensis
AGCTTATATACAATGTGATCGCTCCGTAGCAAAGATACCGTTGATACCGTCTTCCCACCTCAAACATCTGTTTCATTTGAGGTGCTCAAATTTTGACCTATGAAGAGAAAACTGCTTCGTCAGAGGAAAACAGTAAGCTAAAATGAAATAATTGTCTACTGCCCGTGAAAACTTATGTTTCGTCGGTTTCGTTGACAATTGCATCAAAGTGGGAAGAATAGCTCACGCAACGAAATCATCTGTGGGAGAAACTACGAATCAAGAAGCATGAGAGTGCCAACGGAAACTTCAGATATCTTCAGTGCTACGATTTCAACTTCGGTAATGCAAGAAATGCATTCAGAAATAAGGTCGCCCTATACTT
The DNA here is from genome assembly GCA_001587735.2 of Parhyale hawaiensis. Taxonomy (NCBI): domain Eukaryota; kingdom Metazoa; phylum Arthropoda; class Malacostraca; order Amphipoda; family Hyalidae; genus Parhyale; species Parhyale hawaiensis. The sequence continues at coordinate 15,353,064 of LQNS02278070.1, forward strand.
TGCCGTACATTCGATGTATGGAGAAACTCATACTCGTACAAATCAGATAAGGCTGCGATGCCTTCATTGTTGGAATTTCAACTGTCCCTGCTTAAGATACGTTGCCATCTACTGCAACCCGGCCTGTTTTCTGCCTATCACTTTCAATGGAGCTTGAGAGGAGCACCAGAGCCTCCAACCTGGGCTAATTTCAGCCCATCTATTTCGTTAAGAGCGTGACACTAAACATATAAATATATCTATATATTTATAGACACACGACGGTCATTCTTAGTATTAGATTAGATTTCATGCTCGATAAGTGATAGTATTTGTGCAGGGCCTCGATTTCAACTTCGAGGAAGGCTACCATCTAATTCGGAATTGATTAACCCAGTTTTTTTCCTGATTACAGCGTAAAGAGTTCCTGAATGAAAATTTGTACCTCGTTGCCAAAGAGAACTCATTATCCTGCAACAGAATGACGAACAGCTCGAGCTGAATTAGAAAACGATTCGTTGATCAGAAAACGATATTTATGGGGCATTGCTCAAGTTCTTGTCATTTTTGTGCTTGGACAGAAGTGAGTGAAAAATGGGTAGCCTTTGCGATTCGCAATTCGAAGAAAAACTAAACAATGTGTAAAGAAAACTTGTATCATAGTGTTACTGTATGATTATGCAGTGCCCCATACTATCAACTACAACACACGAATGAACTACTGTGATAATTATTGCTCAGCAAAGTGCAAAAAAATCCCTAAACTCAATTCATAGAAGCAAACCTAATTGTCACACTGAGAATAATTTGAATGAGCGTAGGTTTTTCACTGGGAAGAATTTGGATGCGCGTAGGTTTTTCACTGGGAAGAATTTGGATGCGCGTAGGTTTTTCACTGGGAAGAATTTGGATGCGCGTAGGTTTTTCACTGGGAAGAATTTGGATGCGCGTAGGTTTTTCACCGGGAAGAATTTGGATGCACGTAGGTGTTGCTAGCGTAGTTTGGTGTGTCGTTGCAATATTCACTAAAGGCAGAAAAATAAATTTTAATTAATTAAAATAAAGTAAGAACAAGCTTCCTAGTTTCATCAAACGTCATATGCGAGTTCAGGTTGCATACTACCATGTAAGCCGCTGCTTCAACATATTGCTGAAATTATTGCTGTTTTGATACATCTTGATGCATTACTGGCTTATCCCCAAACTGAAACACATAAGTGCATCTTGGAAGTACCAAGTGCATCATGGCACCCTTATATGTATCATCATGACACACTTCAAGTAATTTTACTATAATAACAATAAGCAAAATTATATAGGATAGTAATCAACCAGTACCTCGCATGCAGTGGAGACGCCTAAGATAAACTCTATTTAGCCTTAACTATTCTAGTTTTAATTTTGTTGACATGGTCTCGGGAGTTTGAACATCAAGAGAAAAACTATGTGTTGCGGAGGTGTACGGAAAAATAAAATCTCTCGCCGGCTAAGTTCAATAGTTCTCGGTTTCTTACAGGGTTGGCTTCTGTTTTTCTTCAGTACACTGAGGAAAATTTTGACTTATTTATGCACGTAGCTGCATCGAAATTATATGCATAATTAGCCGAATGCAGAAACATGTTAGAGCATTATAAAGGTACTAAGTGCATCATCATGACACACATTCACTAGTAGCACTAATTTTTAGGATGGAAACTAAGTTCTTGCCGTTTTTGTAGTTTTTTTTATTTATATTGTGGAATGCATTTTATTTTTCATTTCTAGAATAATTTTTTCAGAAGTCATACTTTCAAAATGTTTGCATTTTTTTGTCCTCTAGTATTCTTAGTTTATTTCTACTTATTTTCAGCCCGCGAAAATAGAATGCCAAGTCGTCCAAATCGAGCATATTCGTGTTCATCGCATCTCCGTCTTGCTTTTAACCAAACTTCTAAGGCCACAGAAGTAGCTCAGGATATCTGCTCTGTGCATGGAAGGGGTGCCAGAGCTGAAAGGACCCCTCCTTATTGGTATGAAACGTTCAAAAATGGAAATTTGGCATAAGTGACTCACCTCGCCCTGCTTGTGCAACTGAAAACGAATAAACTATTTTTTGTCCGAAAATTCTCATCAAAGGACAACGGAACTGGCAGAAAATGCTCAGACACTACTGTATAGAAGCTTCTTCACTCGATGGTAAAGGTTCAGATGCATGGATCATGGGTTCCGCATGCTTCAATTAAGTGACAGCAACAAAAGACAATGGGAGACAATCTTCTCCGGTTTGCTTGTTCGTCACCGCTCAACTCATGGACACAAACGCTGCTTTTTCTTAGAATTGTCACTTGATACCAAATATGGTGCCTGTTGATCAATATGAAGTAACATAAGGATAGGCCTAGCCCCGATAAACAAGCGACACAGCACGTGAACCAAGATCTTTATCCACGAAACACGATGTTTTTGGTATGGTCAAACTCAAAGGGAATTATTCGTCACGATCGCTGGAACGAAATCATACTGTGAATGCGAAACTTTATGTGTGACAGATGAAACGACTAAATACGGCTATTCAAGAAGCAGGACATAATCGGCAGCATGGATTTTTTTTTTTTTTTTTTTGCTGCACGACAATTCTCGCCCTCATATCGCTGTATGACAGGGGAAGCCATTTAAGCCCATTGCTGGGATGTCCTGAAACCTTAAACCCATTGCTGGGAAGTCATGAAACGCCCGACCCCCTCTTCCATTTTCGCACCAATTGACTTTTACCTCTTTTGATCTCTTTCACCAGCCATGCGCGAAGTTGTATTCATGACGGATGCATAATTGAAGCCTGGTTGGATGAAATTTCTTGCGGCAAAACTGGATGGTTTTTACCAACTCAGTATTGAAAATCTCGTTCAACGTTAAGAAGAAATTATAAACAACAATAGAGAATATAGATACCTATTATTGATTGGTCATAAAATTTTATCCACCTTGAGTGCACGGGTCTAATTTTCACTTATCTGGCAAACCCTTTACTCGCAGGTCCTCCATCCAGTTGTGACGGCATACCTTTCTGAGTGACCTCGACCGTTAGTTCCCTCTACGCCTTCGCATCGTTGAGTTCCCTTTTTTTTTACCGTTGAGTTCCTTCCCGATTCTTTATTTAGCGTATTGGTCACTGCGTGCGGACTTTGTAGATATACCCGGAAATCGCCTATTATATCTTAGCCATTTAACTCGGCCGCTGTAACTTCTCTTCATAATTGTTGTTAAAATTTTTTTATTAGCTATTATAATTGAGGAATCTCATCATTTAACGCGGTCTATTTTGCCTTGGCCATTATTTCGAGGAATGCTCGCCAACAACTTTTTTAAATCCCCCTTGGCTTAACTTGACCAGAACCCGAAGTGCTTCACGTCTTCTCAGCTTCAGTGTTGCAATTAGCGGAAATGAGCCAAGTATCTTTAGAAATGCTGAGCTACAGTGTGGTGGATCCCTTTGCCTTGTTCCCCCTTTGCTTATAAGAGTGAAAGCTGTGTGAACGTGTTGCCTCTGACATTTTCCCCTTTTTTTATGAATTATTGTAGGGCGTTCATCGTCGCCTGAGTCTATGAGTGGTGATTAATTAAATTTTGCCTATTCTTCCCTTAGATGGATTGCGTTACTATCTCCTACATGCTTGCCTGTTTCTACCAAAGAACGCACTAGTTTTTCTCTATTCTCTCATGGTATCTACTCCCACTTACTTACGGATGCCTAGCATCTTGCTGTAAAATATCTCTACCAGATAAATCTTCCCTTTAGATTCCCTTGCTAAAATTGACTATGTACTTGTAAAAAAACATTGTCGTTTCATAATATTTTACGCAAATGCCTCTCTTTTATGCCCCTACTACATCGTCCTTAAGTGAAAAATGTCGTTAGGTAAGTTCGCTAATGCGAATTTTTACCTGTGTTTTCGTCGGCTTTGTTGTCTCTCAGTCTCTTATTCTTTCTGTCTGTCACCAAGATAACTCAAAAAGTTACGGACGGATTTGGTCGAAATTTACAAGGATTGTTAGGTGTGTTGAGAGAAACAGATGATTAACTTTTGGTGAAGATTCGTCCATCTGTTTGTTTGTTTGTCTGCCTCAGTTTTCTCAATGCCATAACTCAAAAACTTATGGAAAAATTTTTATGGAATTCACATGAGTTGTTAGGTATATTACGAAGAGTAATGTAATGATCCGTTTGTTCGTTAATTTGTTTCTCACTGTTTTTGATTGTGTGCTTGTTAGCACGAGAACTCAAAAATGATTAATAGATCTTTATTAAATTTATGAGAGCTGTTATTAATGGCAAACGATATAAATGATCTAATTTTGGTGTAGATCGGTTCGTTCGTTTGTATGTTTGACTCATGTTTGTCATAATGTTTTCTAGCAGCATAACTCAATAAGTTATGAACAGATCTCCAAAAAAAATTACTGAATCTGTTACCACTGCTGAAGGGGAAAAATTGCTAGATTTTGGTGTTGACGCATTTAATCATGGTCTCAGAACCAATTTTGGTTTTTCGTAACCGTTGCCTTGCTTGACGGAGGTATGCGCTCTCAGAGTGAAGTCATCAGTACAAATTACCTAGGCCAGCTGCCGAGAAGGCGCTCCTTCGTTGCCGCCGGCTTTCATCGTCCTTCGTTGCTTCTCGTACTCATGATCTCTGTCGGGCTGCCTAGGTAATTATTTCTTCTATAGGCGCAGTTCATCGATTCCGTTCATCCAGTTTCTTACAGTCAATTTCTGTGGTTGAGTTGCCAAGAGCTGAGATAGGACGCGATATATGCTTCAAGTTCTCGCCTGAAAGACAGTTCTGTCCTTTCGTTTAAATTTCGTTTTTATATTCAATCCCTTTCCCTCTTTTTCTCTCTCTCCTAGTCCTTCCCCTATATTAAGCTCTATCGAGGTTTCTTCCTCTTCCCTGGCAAACATAACTAACTTACCTCTACGTGAATCAGGCATTACGATACTGTACAGCTCCTAGTCGGCGACCGATGTCAGTTTGTAACCGCGGCTCGTACTATCTTTCTGTAAGCCAGCGGCCTGAGGTATTGGTTTTGCCAGCCAGGATAAGCTCATCTCCTTTCGACTCCTAGCTTCTCAAGCCCCAAGTTGGTCTGTGAAGTTTTGGCTGCGGAGGTAACTTGAAGGCCGTCGCAGTTGTTAGGATAACAGCGCGTCGCCTTACTTCGCTGTTCTATATATTGTCAACTATTTGTCATTTTTTATTCGTTGCTTTTAGTAAAAAAGAACGAACCGGAATTTTACATGCTGGAATCGTTCTAGAGTTATTTTTGATTCTAGGCAACTTTCGACCGTCTTTTAAATAATAAGTTAGCCACGCTTTGTCGTGTGCTTGGCCTCCTTGAACAATAAACATGTTTGAATATCTTCCTTTTTATGACCCTTACCTAATTAGGTTTGGCGCGGAAAAAATTCCCACTTACTTTGTTGTTATTTTTTATTGAACCTTGCAAAAATATTGATGTAAAAAAGCGGCAAGGACTTAATTTTCAACCCAGTATAATAATAATCATCAGAATAGCAATTAAAAGGATCTATGTACAGCATTCAGACCAGACTGGTTTCGAATATACTTTCATTATCAATGAATGCGTTTGAAAATAAAGAAAAATAATACCGAAAAAAATATTAGTATATGGTGAAGAAAATTCTTTGTTGTCAACAATACAAGAAAAAAGTGGTATATGGACGTAAGCTAAAAGGAAGCTTTACTGAAGAGGAAACTTTACTCTAATAATATTGTAGAAAATGAGCAAATAACTAGAGGAAGTAGAAATTATTGCGTTTAAAAAGGTACGGCCGTCTGGTCAGAGTTAAGAGTTGGTCTGTTTTTCAAAATATGGAAGGATTCTAAAATTCTAAATGTGAAGTATTAGCTACAGATACGAATTCAAAATGTGTAAGAGAGATGTATGACCGGTCTTTACGCAGTGCTGACTGGGAGGCAAATGAGGTAGAAGTATTAAAATAAAGGTAAAGAAAGGTAAAGTCAACTTTGACTGAACCCTCTCCTGGGAAATCCATATGCACTGGTTCGTGCTGCAAAATCGGCCAACTGGCCCCAGAGGAGTAAGTAGAACTGCAGCCGACCACGGGTCGCTAAGAACTATGGCGCCGAAACAGAAGGTTCAACGACCCGAGCCCCTTACCCTGTCATTCCTGGTCAGGCAGGTGCCCCCACCCAGCTTATGCATACCAAACAATTCCCGACTTAATAACTGGCCCCAGAGGAGTAACTAGAGCTGCAGCCGACCACGGGTCGCCAAGAACTATGGCGCCGAAACAGAAGGTTCAACGACCCGAGCCCCCCACCCACCCATTCCTGGTCAGGCAGGTGCCCCCCACCCAGCTTCCGCATACCAAACAATTCCCGACTTAACGCGCCAGACGCGACAGAGATTCTGTGAAAGATTTGTCGCTTGAACTCGGCACATCGAGCACATGGGTCAGGCACACATGGCATCCTGCTCTTGTGGGTTCTGAAGGAGTTACCCGTATTTTAGAATGCTTCTGAATATTCCAAAGTAAGAAGTCTGGCAGAGTTCTTAGCAGTCTCAAATCAGATTTTATCAACATATGGGACGTTCCTTCAGAACGAACCTTCCTCTAACACTTTTACCTCATTCCCCTCCTAGACAGCACTGCGTACAGACCGGCCACACATACTCTCTCACACATATTGAATTAGTATATGCTGCTAATACTTCAGATATCAGAATTTTACAATCCTTGCATATTTTGAAAAATAGACCAACTATTAGCTCTGACCAGACGGCCGTACCTTTGTATACGCAATAATTTCTACTTTTTCTTGTTATTTACCTACTCATTTTCTACGATATTACTAGAGTAAAGTTTCCTTGTCAATCAGGTTTACTTTCAGCTGACGTCCGTATAACTTTTTTTTTTCTTGTATTGTTGACAACTAAGAATTTTCTTCACGATAGACTTATATTTTTTACGGTATTATTTTCTTTATTTTCAGACGCATTCATTCATAATGAAAGTATATTCGAAACCAGTCTGGTCTGAATGATCTAAATAGATGCTTTTAATTGCTACCTTTATGTTTCTTTTTATTCTGAGAATTAGGTTTTCAACCAATTGTCCTATAATAATAATCATGTAGTATCTTCATTGCAGAGAATACACCTAACGACATATTCCTATATTGCCTTAATTACACAATCTTCAAGTGCAGATACCAAAGAAAAAGAAAAGTCAGCGCTTTGAGAATCCGAGAATGAAAGTTAACCGACGAGAGGTATTTCATTCCTCCGTAGCACAGATTTCATTTCCTGATCCTCACACTACTAGTGTCATATTGTCCAAATTCTAAAATATCTGAGGCAAAATGAAGTCTATGTTAGACGAATCCACTGTATACAATATATTGAGGGGCATTGTTATCATAGAAGTAAAATTATGTGAAGCGTACATGAAGTTGCATATAGGGTTCTCGTGATGCATTTGGCGCTCTGATGGTGAACTTATGGGTTTCAGTTTTGAGACGAGCCGATGACGTACCAAGATGACCAAAACTACAAAAAATTTACGCACCTAGAAAAAACGAAACTTTGTTATACAATAGCAATCTACATGGTAGTATTCAGTCTTGAATCACTTCGTATATGTAGCAAAATTACGAAGATTTTTTCACTTCTTTTAGTTATTTTTTTAACTGCAGCGTCTGTTGAGATGACACACCAAGCTACGTATGAAACACCTATGTATGTACATTCAATTTTTACTCTGTGAAACACCTATGTGAATCCACATTTTTCTCACTGTACCAGATCTCTAAAATTTACAAGTAGAGCAAAAACAATACATCTTTAGGGATATTTACTGTACGTGAAATAGCACATGATTTTTATTATCAATACAGTTGAGTTAATTACGGTGCGTGTTCATGAGGCACTTACAGTAGCACACTGATGGTGCATTTGTGTGCCTCCGTTTTGAGGCAATAATGCATAAATTTTGATAATTATGAGTAAATAAAAAACAGTCAAAATTTTTCTCTCTGCGTCGCTAACGTACCGGAATGATTTACAGTACGTTACCTTTGATTATACAAACACAATTTTATACCTATTTTTCAAGATAAGTGTCAAGCATTTAAAATGTTATTTGTAAGTTAGTGTACAGGTATGTTGTAACTATAAAAACAATTAGAGAAAAATGAAACGGAATCACGTCCCACGTTTTGGCAAAATTTGCTTATCGCACGGGGTGCTGCTGTTAGCTACGCCAGATTATGCAACATCACTCTCTAGTCAACATTGGCAAGGAAGGCGGTCTAACCAGTGAAGAAAAGATGAAAGTGATCTCGTTTATGGCCTCTAGTAAGACAACACTCGAAGTTTCCAAGAAATTACAGCGTGATCACCGAACAATTAAGGCTTATGCAGTTAAGGTAAAATCAACCGAAAAACTCCCGATAGAGCCTCTACGAGGAAATTGACTGCTCGGCATATGCGACATTTGAAGGTTTCTATCGCTAGAAAACAACTTTCTACAAGTAAGGTGGTATTTGAAGATGCCGGAGCCCCAATACTAAGCAGAAAGACAAGATGTGAGGTTCTGCAGAAGCTAGGAAAACTGAAAAAGGTAATTAGACGACTACTTCTAACAAAAACTCATAAATGAAATAGGGTCAAATGGGTTGAGGAGAACTTGAAAGCTGATTTCTCCAATGTCATATTTACTGAAGAATGCAGAGCCACTTTTGATGGTCCAGATGGATGGGCGTCTGGATGGGTCCTCCATGACCGACCTCAACAGACACGGCTTAAGCGTCAACAAGGTGGTGGAGGTATAATGTTTTGGGCCCGGATAGTAGGTGACACCCTTATTGGTCAATTTGAAGTGGCAGAAGGAGTTAAACTGAGTGTAGAAAGGTATTGCCAGTTTCTTGAAGAAAACCTGATTCCACGGCTTGATGAGCAGACTATTGCACGCAGATCCAAATTGGTATTTTAGCGTGATAACGCTCCCTCACACCGAGTATGACACAGTGCTAATTGGCTTGCGGATGGAGGATTTAAATCAAAAAGGGTTATGAACTGGCCAGCAAATAGCTCCGATATAAATCCCATTGAGAACCTCTGGGCAATGATCAAAAGGAATGTCTATGAAGGTGATCGGCAGTTTTAGAACAAAAGTAAGCCTGTGGAATGCAGTAAAAATAGCTGCAGATCAAACCTGACATAGTCTGTTGATAATCGCCTACTAAAAATCACGAATAATGGAGGTTGTCATGTTTAAAATTAACTTGTTATGTTTACCACTACAAAACACTTATTTCAGTGTTTTTCATTGAATTGTTTTGGTTATAATTTCTTCGTTTTGGACGTTTAATAAAAATATTCCTGTTCACTTGTGTTTATTTCCTCTCCATGACGTTTTTATTAACTTGTTGCATAATCTGTTGTAACAGTGAACAACTCGAAAAGAAGCAAATTCTATGATAAACTTAGCAAATGGTTAAATATTAATTTTACACGTGCTGCTTATTATTGCAACCTAGCCATACATTTAGTTAATATTGATACATCAAAGTTAGACACTTATCTTGAAAAATGAAGTAAACAAATTGCATTTGGATAATCAAAGGTAAGACACTGTAGACTAATGAGATTAGTTCATAGCTAATGTGAGCCAAGCTGTGATTAATAATCACTGCGTTACTGATACTCAAGAGTGTGATACAGAGTGTTCTATTACAATGGGTTTACTCACCGGATACCATGTACTGATACTCAAGAGTGTGACAGAGAGTGTTCTATTACAATGGGTTTACTCACCGGATGCCATGTCGTCTCCTGAGCTTCCACATCGACATCGTCTCTCAGAGCCGGGCCCAAAGTCCCCAACATTATCTTTTAAAGTGCTCTTCATGTTTTCTTTAATCATTTGCTCAGATGCGCCCGCTTTTTCGTTTATGAAAAGCGAGCTGTTAGCGTTATGTAATGCCTTGGAACAAGGGATCTTTTGGAGGCCATTGTTGACAAACTCTTCTTCATTGGAAGCTTTAGAACGTCCTTTTGTTTGAGTTTGCAATTTGCAGTCTAGCACGTCAGCTGGAGCATCAGGCATATGAGTTTTTCTTTTGTTTGAAGCGTTCCATTTGAAGTTTGCTGGATGAGCTTCTGCGCAGGAAGCAGATATATCTTCGGAGGATCGGTGGTTGAGATTAGGAATCAAAGTCGTATCCCTGGTAGCGGGCCCATGATTGCTGCTTTTGAAAGAATTCCATCGAATGCCAAGTTGCGAGCTTTGGCGCTGTGAATAGGCAGGGGAGCTGGTCTTATTTCTAACGCATCTTTGGCTATTGCGCCTGTCCAACGCAATAGATTTGTGCAATACTTTAGAGATGGCAATGTATGCCATTACCATCAGCAGCAGAGGTATTATGATCAGGCAAACCATTAGGGAAATCGAGTAAGCTTTTTCTAGATGTTCGCTGGGCCAGTTTTCTCGGCACTTTTTTCGACCTGTGAGAAGAAAAGGAAATGAAAGCTATGAATGAAATTATACAAGTGCATATCTAACACAGGCAGATATAAAATTTGGATATATGAAGCAAAAATAAGGGAAGTGATTACGAAATCAGTTTTCTTTACCAATGTTTCTCCATATAAGATTAAGATTAAATTGAAAAATAAAAGCAGGTAATACAATACAGTATATCTAGATACATCGTACGAAACGGAGTTAGAGAAAGAGAAAGGTCATTAGAAAATAATATAGAGCACAGCGTTCCCAACGAAATAAGTCACTGGGTGTTTAAATAATTTTACTTGCAATACAACAAGACCGTGAGAAAAACGTGAGATAATAATAGTGAGAGTACTAACTTCAATTATTTAAAAGTAAGATTTGGTCTTTGAGTCAAACATCACAACATATTGCATCGGCAGATAAGGATAAACAGGTGTAGCTATAGTAAAATTGGCTTGCGCTCTGCACATAAAAATATTAAAATTATACCTTTCCTTTTAACATAACTGGAGATTATAAGTTGCACACCCTATAATACAAGGAATAATAAATAAGTAGAAATTCATTAGACAGAGATACAAGCCCAGGCAATCAGAGTTACGATATTCATGTTGTCTACAATAATAATATTAAGAACACTGATCCCTCATCAGGGCCTGAGTTACAAAATACTGACGTGGTTTAATTAGTCTCAGCTTGCAATTTTTAATAAAAAATATCAATGTACTGAGAGTGGAAGAAGTCCAACCGTATTTTTAAAACTAGAGCGCTCTGAGGGCGCAGGGCTCCGCATACCGATAATTTAACTTGGTTTTGAGATTATAATTTCCTTCGTATCAGCACCAAAATCTAATAAATTGTCCATTTAGACAGAAATAACAGCTTCTGTAGTTTTTTGGAAGATCCGTTTTTAACTTTTCGACTTGTGTTGCTAACAAATATTCTGACGGGTAGTAGTCAAACACAAAAATAGACAAACCTATCATCACCAAAATTGGATCATTTGATTTTCAACATTTTCAACAATTCGTGTAATGTTCACAAAGATCCGCAGATAATTTTTTGAGTTCTTTTGCAAACCCACATAAAATCATTCACACCTCCAAGCAAACGAACAAACAGATCACAGAAATCTGGTTATTACTCTTCGTAATAAACCTAATGAATCATGCAAATTTCATAAAATCTGTCCATAACGCTTTCAGTTATTGCACTCAGAAGAAAGAGTCATACAAACGAAAAAACGGGGTTAATCAAGTACCAAAATTTAATCCGTGTAGCGATGCGAACAGATCTTTCTAACTTGTGGAGTTATCATATTTTTCTTTAGTGTGGAGGTTGTGCTTTGCTGAGAGTTGGCTGTTATGAGGAGGACATAGTTTCGCCGTTACAGGAAGCTAAGCATCACTAGAGAGAGCAGGTCCTCTGATTCCGGAGCTAATAGAATGACCTCCCTTGTTCGATGAGTGATAGATTTTTTATGATACCCGTAACGGTGCACAATAGGGTTAGTATTTTTCATGAGTATATGGGCGTAGGTATGTATGTATATTGCTTTCGACTAGTGAAAGTGAATTTCATTTACATACACTACTTTATTAACGGCAGTAGAAAGTGTTTTGTTACTTTTGCTTCAACGTATACATTTTTAAATAGCAAAATATCATGTGTTTTTTTACTGATGTTTATGTTTGTACGTTGTAAGTCTGTGAAGATATTCGTGATGATCATGCATTTGGGGACACTTTTTTCTTTTCTTATTTTTTTTACTTAGCCGACAGCAAATTACGCTAACATATTGTGCATATGTACACAAGGGTGTAAGTGCGCGCCATTGTCATTGTGCGCCATGCAGACACGCCCTAGACCAGTAGACTATAAGAGCAACCTGTCAGTATTGTCACTAGCTCATTTGACAGGTGGACGCTCGGTGATCAACTAGCCAGTGTGCTTATCTGTCGTGACTCGNGTACCACAATATAGTTCTGCATCTAAAGCTTGTCTCATTTCCCCGCTAATAGAATATCCGTTATAGACAGAACCCGTACACAGGCACCGCAATTACAAGGGTTCTTGACATTTGTATGCGATAGGCATATACACACATTTATATTTTATAATAAGCGAAAGGGAATTCCATTTACGTTGTGTATTTATAATAATAATAATAATAAACTTCAGTTATAACTCATGGAGACATTACAACACTGAAATGCTACAGGGTACACAAGAGGATGGATCCTATTTCTAGGTTGCAAAAAAAAAAACAAAAAACATGTCGCAGTGGTCTTACATTGTACAGATCAGTACGCCCCATATTGCTAGACCTTCGTCAGGCAACTGTATGCGCTGCCATCGTATATGATATCAGATTGTTTGTAGCCAGGGCCATTTATGTAAAGAGGTATTTCATAACTTTTCAAAATAATTATACTGCACTGTGGTATCATAAAAGTGAACAATGTGAAGTAACACTGTTCTACATGAGTTCATAGTACTTTCAATTCTTTAGTTTAAATGTTTACTGTCATGTTTTGATTCTCAATATCTGAATTATTGAACATCTATTTCTTGTTTAATCAACAGCCATTGAGAAATGGAGAGACTTTGGCTTACTATCAACTAAACTGTTTACAGCAATGCCTTTAATTGCTAAAGGTAAACGATGGATGGTATGAATGCAGAGTAAACGATAAGAATTAAGTTTGGAGGGTTTTAGCTGAGTTTGCCTCAATAGCATTCAATAGGATGATAGATTTTATTTCAAACTAGGGGTGTGCCGATCAATCGACATCGGTATCGGCAAGAATCGGCACTCTTGGGGGTATAAGCATTTGTAAGAATCGGCACTTTTGGAGGGCCTGGAATCGGCATTTTTATCGGACCTTTTTTTTTTGCTTAAGTCGATAATAATTCTTTGGGCAAATTTACCTGCACTGGTCACCTAGCACAATTCGGTATAAGGGGAGCATCCTGGTATTTTATTTTTTTTTTTTCATTTGGAGACCGATTGTTCTGAAATTTGCACTGTGCATGCATTTAAAAAATATATATATATTTTCCTACAACTTTTTTTATTTAGGCTTTAGTTCTTGAGATAATGGGGAACATAGATTTATAAATAAATATTCTTGAAAATTTCAAAATAATATAACTCCATGAACATTCATGTTAGAGATAGAAAATGAAAGTTTTGGAATCCTGAAAAACATGCGCAACATAGCTACAGAGCCAGATTTTTAATTTTCTATATCATATCCTTTTGGTATATATGTGATTTTTGATCGTTCAGTGAAATATAGTAAAAATAAGCAAAACTTTCGGCTTTGAGAGCAAAAATGGAAAATTTGGCTCTCTAGTTTTGTTAGAAATCTTTCGCACTTTCTAAAACTGTGTTTGTTATTTCCTAGCATGAAAACTCATTAACTTCTATTCATTTTTAGGTGGAAAAATCGCATTTTACACGATAGGCAGAAAATGTAAAATAATGTTGTGAAAAATCATAAAATGCACATTTTGGCACTATTGACAGAGTTTTAATGTTGTATTCATATTATATTAGCATCTACAACTTATATATATGCATGCATAAATTCATGCCCCGCCCCTATCATAAGAGGATCCCTCTTTATTGTTCTGGTGTATAAACTCCATGAAGTATTAGGACACAAACCAGATTTTCCATTTTTTTTTTTCATTTGTGGACAGATTGTTCTGAAATTTGCTCAAAATATGTACTGTTAAAACAATATCACATTTTGCTCAAACAATTTTTTTATTTAGGCCTTACTTTATGAGATAATGGGATACAATATAGCCATATATATATATATACGTAAATTTCAAATCAATGGAACTCAATTTTTTATGCTAGAAATGAAAACAAACACAGGCCTAGAAAAGAAAGGCCTAAGGCCGAAATCAAAATGTTGTGGGAGCAAAATGTGTTTTCTCTTCAAAAATAGATAGAGCTTTTGTGTAAATTTCACAGCTGTTGGTCTACTATTAAAAAAGTTATCCCAAGGTCAGTTCCATTCTGAGCCCCCCTCCCCTTCTCAGGGGTTGTAGTACCCGTGACCTCATAATAATTTGGGATACACTTTACCACGACCTCATAATCCTTTCTCAGCAAAAAAAAAAAATAATAATAATTATAATTTTCACCAAAATAACTGTGATGCCCCCTCAAGATTTTTTTATCTGTCATAAAACAATTCTGATACCTGAATATGAAAATGACACCAGTTTCTCTGCATCAGGTCAGGATTTTGTGCTACACAGATGATTAAAAATGAATATGACCTGATTAAATCCACAACAAAATAAAGCTTAAGTAATTCGATTATTGTTATGCTCAGTAGTTTGAGACTCCTTTTTCTCAGCAAATGACAGTATCAGAGGAGAGTGAAACTAAATAGCTATAGTAAGTCGAAAGACACGTCGAATCTATAGACATATTGTACTGCATTGTCTTCAAGACCTGCTTAAAATTTGTGCCGCAATTCAGATATTCCGCTTTAGCGAGTGCCCCTTGCTCAGTTTCCAATATCTCTTACATAATTTGATATCTCAACAGCACATATTTAGAATTTATAGTTATAAGTGCACAGAAACATTGGTTTCAAGAATGTGAAACATTGCGCTGTGCTGCCTCTCGTGTGCAACGAGCTTAAAGTAGCCTGTCTATAGTAACATACATCGCATACAGAAGCATACCAATCTAGCCATTTTGATATCACCAGTGGATCAATCAAATGTTTTACCTGCGAAGGATTCGCACTAGTATGACGCTAAAGACAAAGACACAAAAAACTACTATAGTAATCTCATTTTTAAAGGCATGTCTCTCAGTGCTCTTCATTCCTATTTAGCTACCTGTCATAGTTGTGTTTCTCATTGTGTGCTGATAACATGAATTAGCCTTTCATATTTTCAATATTGTCACATTCCACCAATGTAACGGATGTTTCCAATTCTATAGCAAGTCCATGGCTTTTCTATACAGTAGCTCTTCTTTTTCCTGTACTTCATGCAATAGCTCAACGACGAAAAATAAACCCTACTTGGCCAATTGTTTCAGTAATTACTTCATTTTGCTGTAACCCATTTATGTCAGTAAATGTTACTTCTTTAAAGATCTTGATTTCCCTTATAATGCTTTAGAATGATAGTCCACAACAGCTTGCTTCGTACCGCATCATGACGACGAATTTCCCCATGTTTGGATCGTCATGAGACATCAACTAAGTAACAATTATTGTATATGAAAAGAGGTAGTCCTATATATGATTCAGTTCACTTGAACTATCTAGAGTCTTTACTTTAAGACTGACTGAATTTTTTTTAAGAGTGCAACTGTTCTTAAAATTCCTTCTAATCAAAATCGGAGCTTCTAACAAGTTGCATCTTCCGCTTCCAAAAAACGCTGGAAGCACTACGTACAGACAAATGGAGGAACAGACGTAAGTTTGGAAACACAAGCAGGATAGTTTAGATTATTACATAGGCTTTTTAAGCTTTCCTAGATACAACTACGGTGATTCGCGACAGGAAAAGGGAGATGACGTATGTGAATAGAAACGTTAAACTCATGGACGAGGGTGGATCAGCACGCATGTAAACATCAAATCACGAAAGAAGGGGAAAAGTGGAGCAAACCATCATCAGCATGAGTATGAAAACGGAAGGAAGCAACATGGGTACGGGAGACAGACGTACAACCCAAAAGTCCAGCTAATGGCAAATATAACCTACAATATCTCCCTGATGTCGCTGTTCCCCATAACATTGGACAGCTGAACCTAACTAACACAACCACCTATGGCCTAGACCCTATCCCATGCCCCCCCCCTCCCCCAGGGAGGGTACTATTATTTCATAGCAATAACGGATAAGAGGTGGAATCGGCGTCGGTATCGGCACCTAAATGGGAATCGGCATCGGCAACTAAGGGCAAATAAGAATCGGCATCGGCAAAAAAAAAATGGTATCGGCACACCCCTATACCAAACACATGGATGAACTCGCAATTAATGGTAGAACTATAAGAGGTAGAAATTGCAGAGTCTTACATGATATTTGAGGTGTTTTTTTTTTCTATTTTTACAGTCCTACTGTTCGTCTTGGGGGTTCTACTTGATCGATTCTAGCGAACAAAGCTTCACTTACTGTAATTAACAGCCATTGACAGCCTGGTCTGAAGCCTTCTTTTACAAAATTTAATGACCAGTGACTGCCTGCTACCTAATTGTTTATGAAATCATCTTTATAGATTAAAAATGATTTATGCGCAAAAGAAACTGATGGATCTCATCAACGTAAGTACTGGCTGTATAATGTAGCTAGTGTAGTTTTTCTATTTAAAATGCAATGTAATGTTTTACAGTGCATACCGGAAACTAGAGCACTCTGGGGGCACATACCTCCGCAAAGTAAGGCAACGGTATCGAAAAATTGAAATTGGCTCTGATACCATGATTTCTCTTGCATCAACTCCAAAATCTAATCATTTGTGCCTTTTAATAGTATAAAGAGTTTCTGCAATTTCTTGAAGATCTTTTCATATCTTTTTGAGTTATGCTGCTAACAAACATTATGACAAACATAAGTCAAACATGCATAGAAACGAACCAACCAATCTGAACCAAATTTTTCATATATATTTTTAACATTGTTAACAACTCCTGCAAATGCCATGAAAATCAATTTTAAATTTTTTGAGTTATTGTGTAACAAACATTATCACAAGCACAACTCGAACAGAGAAATGAATCAAGCGATCTGCACCAAAATTTAACCATTTTGCCTTTTAACATTATTAACAACTCCTGTAAATTTCATAAACATCCATTGAAAACTTTTTGAGTTATTGCGCTAACAAACATGGAATCAAACAAAGCAAAAAAGATACAAACGAAGAAACAAATCATCACAAAAATATGGTCAGTTACTCATTGTAATATGCCTAAAACTCATGTACATTTCATAAAAATCCTTTCATAACTTTTTGGTTATGGCATTGAGAAAAATGAGGCAGACAAACAAACAAACGGCTGGATGGATCTTCCCCAAAAGTGAATCATCTGCTTCTCCTAGGATACCTAATCCCTGTAAATTTCGTCAAAATCCATACATTACTTTTTGAGTTATCTTGATGACAGACAGAAAGAAAGTCAAACAGACTGATAGACAAACAAACAGACAGACAGACCTTATCTCCTTGGCAGAGGTAAAAAGGTCAATGAACCCCCATCATATAATTATTTCTGTAGACAGTAGCCAGAGAAGCTTTTCAATGAAATATACTATTTAATGTTTATTTGTACAATGCACTTAATTCTCATTATATGTTACTTCGAATTATGCAAAGCGGCGTATATGAATGCAAATGGACACTTGTGCTGCCTGACTCTCTTAATGGATACGATAAAGATTCACTCTCATACGGTTTGTGAATCGGGAGGGCCGACCCGAACCGAGTGTGAATGACTAGCAGCCTTAATGATAATTAATTCAGGGCTGTTAATAATTATTTCAGGCCTGTTTTCCACCGCTACGTCAGCCCTTGTACACCCATACTTAACAAAGCCTACACCAGTCTATTCGCACTTGAGTTTAAAGTGAATATTTACCACTATGCAGTATCTTGTCTTTGTTTTGTTCGTACTATTTTTTTCATATGCATCGATCGCCGTAATGTACTATTACCGTCCTTTTTTCTAGCTCGACAGTAGTGCAGAATTATTGTTCTGAAAAAGTGCCATATTCAGCATTTGACCAGGACTATACGGGTTATAAAATAGGTACTGGAACGTAACCCCTTGTACTTATATATAAGGCAAAGATAGGTTTGCTATCGTGTAAGCTTCGCGTATAACAAAAACTATCGCTACTCAATAACAGCCAAAAATATGATTGTAAAATAGTTACCTGGTAAATTTTAGGGAAATGCTTTTTAGAATAGTTGACGTTAGTTACGTTCACAGCGAGAACAGGTTTTTAATCGAGAAAAGGTTAATGCATCCTAGTCATGTAGCTATTGTCTTCAGGTTTTCATCATTGAGAGCCAAAACAAAAACCAGAACGCTAACTATTGATAGTTTCTAGGTAGTTTCGCACAGACATTACTAACGAACAAAATCCATATTTCAGAAATCGCAGTCCTGCTAGGCCATCCCATAATCAGCTTACACTTCCATCTGTAAACAGCTATCACTTCCATCTACAAAATCGAAATACACTTCCTTACCTTTTCTTCGATAATGAGCTTACACTTCTTTTTATAATCAGCTGGCACTTCCATTTCCAATCATCTTAGAATGATTCCCAGATAATTCACTGATGAATATGATATATAATCATAGTTCTTAGAGTTCTTTGCAAATAAAGCAATTTTTGTCATGTTCCCAGTCATATATTATTCTTCAACAAGTTGCCTTCCATGGGTATGCAATTGGTTTGGAGAGCCAAATAATGTAGTTCCATAAGTTTCTACTAATACTACGTAGAAAGGAAAATATTTTAAAGTTCACAGTGACATGTTGTTCTCCACTGTATTCGATTATAAAAGACCAAATCGCATACCACTGAAAATATTCTCAGTTTTCGCAGTTTCAGCAGAAATTTAATTAAGAGTAGTGATGGTTCAGGACGTAAAACTTTCAAAACGCTGAAGTACCTTAAAAAATTCATTACAATATATTAAAACTATTTGCAGTCCTCTACTGTACATAGACACCAAAAAATGTTTTATAAACGCGTATCATTAACCAGTATCGATTTAAAGTCAAAATCATGTTATTTTATGTCATAAATCATAATTAATTTGGGTAAATTCCCCGCATTTCAAGAGGCCCGCAGCTGACATGCATAGACTGTATAAAATTATTACTTCAGGGAACCTCTGTTGTTTCTGCTATTCTTCCTCTGCTTTAAATATCCAAATAGCACAATTTTCCTTTTCGTTCGTTGAACTTCTACTCAATTAACTTGTGCATCAACAGCTTAGGGCAAATAATGCTTTGGTGTTGGAAGAATGTAAAATTCACTACCCGTGCTGCCGCAGAGATGTACATCAGAAGTCTTCAATAACTTAGTTTTAAGTCTTACAAAGCAGCGGCTCTTCATCATTGAGCCAATATAGCAATGAATTTGGTCTTCGATAATACTGATAGGACAATGGACAGACGAACCGGTCAAGTAACCAACCAATACACAAATGAAAACTGACGAACAAAGAGAAAAAAAAACACAAATGGCGTTTTATACTACAATGTGACATTCACGAACGAGACGATGACTCTTAGATCATAATAATGTAGTTTCCTTCTCCAATCAGCTATCATTACGAGCAAAGGTAATAATGCTAGCCCGGTAATTAAGAGAATCACATGGAAAATAAAATTACTTTCATGTCCGTAATATTATACTGCTGCCAAGGCCGGCCTTTATTATTAGCTTTTTGATTAGCCTTCTTAAGTAGATTTTCGTCATTAATTTACGATGGTAAGAGAAAATAATACAACCAGACCATATTAATATGCTGACAAGAGCAGCATTATGAGCAGAGCTACAAAAAAACCAAGACGAGCTTCCAATCAAGCACTAGACCTCAGTAAAGTAGATCTCATGCGTCCGAGAGCTTCAGTGAAATTAATTAAAGCTTTGATCCAGCGCACAGTATATTTTCTAAAATTTCCGCTCTCGGCATCAATGATATCTGACTTGAATAGATGTACCGTATATATTATCATACACTAGTGGCCCGAACTGTCATTATAGATGACTTCAGAATATTAGAACTTCAGCAAAGCCCCCGTTTTTATATTCTCTTTGCAATTTTTTGAAAGGCTCTTCTTAAAAGAAAATTGAACACTTTTCCTGTAAGCAGGGATATATATTTGACGTAGTTCAATTATATTTCTAGCAGTACCTTTGCATTTACGACGAACACGTTCATGCAGCCGAGCTCAGATTTATATATATATGTCGAATTTGCCTGGTAGAGGTACACCCCCTCCGAGAACCTTGCAGGTTAGGTTCCAGGCTCTGCTAATAGCCTATGTCAAGTAAACAGTAGGTCTTAATACGGGTTCACTATGTCTTAAACTTCATGTTTCACTACGGGAATCAGTCCTGGATTACCTAACCTGCAAGGTTGGCGGGGTAAGAGCTCATTCTAAGGGAGCTGATACTAGGCTGAGTGGTCGGGATGGATGGTGGTGGCAGCAAAAAAAAAATCGTTTTACTATCGACATGTGGTTGTGCGTTGGAACGTAGACTTAATTTCTTTCAAAATGAAACCAAATTTGCATAAATCCACGGTGTTTATAGTTTTTTTTCACTTTTTGAAGCTGGAGGCCGTTAGGTGGCAAGGATTTTGGTACCTTTATCGAACCAGAAGGCCACTTAACAGGCCTTATATGGAATTTCTTAGCCATCTAATAGCCCGTTTCAAAATATATATGTATTACTTACCTGCTCTCGCCAACTTTGCGAGATTTCAGATACCGGACCACGTTCTTCAGCTCTTGAATTTCTTCCTATCTTATTTACATAGAACGTGACAGGAAAGATATGAATGCATTTAATTATTTATTAATAAAAGCTCGACATGAATTACTTTGCAATGCTGACTAGTGGCCCGACCCGTCATTAAATGACAGGAGAAAATAGTACTTCACCAAAATTCCCGTTGTCTTTTTTATTATTCTCAAGTGATAATTCAGCGTTCTGCCTGAATCAGTGGCTATTTATACAGGGTATTTGTTTATGCGGACAAATTTCAACTACAAAGAGAAAAACTCAAAATAATTCGAAATACCCAAAGCTCCTTAGTGTTCAAGTTATAATGAATAAAATAAATTTAAAGCTTTAGGTAGGATACTACATGTGCGCCAATATTAGCAAAAATTTTGATAGTTCAGCACGTTTCCAAGACCCCACCAAAGCAGTTTAAAATATTTTTGCAATAAAAACTGTAAGTATTTCATGTTTAGAAAAAAATATCTGCAGTTTCAAACTTAGCACTTGGCGTAATCACACTACTGTACGGCGGACACTACGTCGTCAGAGTTTACATCCGTGTCGCCCCCCCCCCCAAAAAAAAAAGAAAATGCTAGGGTTGCAGCCACCAGAATTTAGACCTTATGTGCGATGTTCAGAGTGGATCACGCAGCAGCGAACAAGGAATCTAAACTTCTCCAAGTTGATTCTCTTCACACATGAAGCGTATTTTACTCACGATGGGGTTTTTTAACATTCACAATAATCATCATTGGGCTCATGCCAAATAATCCTCATGTCATTCGTCCAAATAATCATCAACATCGATACAGTGTAAACGCACGGGCAGGAATATGGTCGAAAAACGTGCGAAACGTTAACATTTAGCACTAACATTTGCGCGCACGTAGTATCCTACTTAAAGCTTTAAATTTCTTTAAGTCATTATAACTCAAAATTAAGGAGTTTTGGGTATTATATCAGTGATGAAAATCGATATATTTTGAGTTTTCCTGCATATGGTTGAAATTTGTCCGCATAAAAAACAACTTGTATATATATATATATATACGGCGTAGATAACCTGGCATTGCCATATAAACTTTGGCATGTACGAATATACTCGTGCATGCTAGCTCAGGTCCATAATAATAAAAATGCGACCCTGGATTAGTCCGAATTCAACTCTTATCATAGATGTCATTTGAATAACCTCACTGCTCAATTTTCTTTCCTATTTTATGTCTGCAGTGCGTTACGTGACGTTACAAATAATATACTATATACTGTATGTATATAAATATGTAATATGGTCATTCTATTATTAGATCGCTACATAGATTAGCTGGTATTTCTCGCTCGAAAGCGTTTTGTCTACAGCAGGACTACAGCTTAGGCTCATAAATCACAACCTTGAAGTTGTTAACTCATTTCTTAAATAACGGTGGTCCAAGCACATGGCCCCATGCTTTCGATTATCTGGAAGCAAAACATTTTCAACTGAGAACTACTGCAAATAAGAGAAAACGTATGCACACACCTATGACTCATATCCTATGTTGGTATACAGAGGTGTGTGAAAATTCATTATCCTGTTCATATGTAAATAACGGTATGGTCGCTCTGAGACAAACCATTCAAAAATAAAATATAGAGGCTCTAAAATTGGAGGATAACGGTGCACGATTATGAATTACCTATCTGATAAAATATATGTATGTAAAATACACTAAGGCAAAAAGTCTAATATTAAATAACAGTCGGCAGAGTTAAAATTTAACGTTTCGGGACTAAGAATCCCATCATCAGAAAAAAGGGTTAATCTACAATCTATATAATAAAAGAATTTTCTTTATTGTCTAATAATCAGGGAGCATTATTGTTAACAGGGGAAGTATAAGAAGCAAATGAACAGAGCTGCATGGAGGAGCTGGATGTCAGCTCCTGTACAGTCAGCAGATTTTAGGCTAAGTGTGCAAGGTATGAAGCGGCACAGCCGAGGTTATAATGTTGAGGCTAGGTTTGGTTCTATGAATGTGGAGAGACTCTAGTGTTGTAAGCTCGATATGATTGGAATAGTCTATGATGGAGAAGTTATTCCTGCTGATGGGATGGTTTTTTTGCTCAGCATGTTGGCGGGGAGCTGAATGAGGTGGTTTCGCTAGTGGTAAGCCGGTACGACTGGATATACCTAAATGTTGGTCAATACGGGCTTTGAAGTGTTGTCCAGTGCTACCTATATATGAGGCACAGCAGGCCTGGCATCGGCAACGGTAAATAACACTGGACAAAAGTGGTGTGGGGGGAATGTCTTTAAATTTGAAGTAGGACCCTATGGTAAATGTGTTTTTATATGAAAATTTGAAGTTAATATCAGGGTAGGCATCAGAGAGGAACGTTTTCAGAGTGTTTACTACACTAACAGATGTTTTGTTGAAGAACGGAAGCGAGTGGAAGAAGTTCAATTTACTGACCCAGGGTTTGCTAATACCATCCCATCGAGCTTACAACACTAACAACACTAGAGTCTCTCCACATTCATAGAACCAAACCTAGCCTCAACATTATGACCTCGGCTGTACCGCTTCATACCGTGCACACTTTGCCTGGATTCTGCTGACTGTACAGGAGCCGACATCCAGCTCCTCCACGCAGCTCTGTTCATTTGCCTTTTAGACTTACCCCGTTAACATCAATGCTCCCTGATTATTAGACAATAAAAAAAATTCTTTTATTTTATAAATTGTAGGTTAACCTTTTTTTCTGATGATAGGATTCTTAGTCCCGAAACGTTAAATTTTATTTCCGTCGTCTGTTATTTAATATATGTATGTATGTATATACGTAAATGTAATACCGATGTACCGGGACAGCTGATCATTACCTATACACGTTTCATAAAAAAAAGTTTAAAATAAAGCCAGTTTCCCTTCTTATTTTTCCACATCACAAAACTTCAATTTTATATCACTAGTACCAATAGGGAGGATGTTGACAGGTAACCCTCCCATCAAAATTAAGGTGGCAGTGCTAAGTAGTTTCGAACAAAACTCTTTTCTTTTCATACATAGACTGTGTCCTAATAGCCTGTGAGACAAGTTAGCATGCCTTGAAGGTTACCACAGGTAATATCTTTAGCAATTCATGACATAGAAGTGGCAGGTTTCTTAAATTCCCAGGCTATAGAGACTTGCTTTCTATATGAAATCTCACAATGTATCTCAATAAAACAAGATACACTTTAAAATACAAGCCCTATCACTCAAATGGATTTCTATTAAATTATTTTATTAGAAAAAAATAAAAAAATGTCATTCCAACAATGCACCATTAATTTCAATTCTCGACGATGTATATCTGAGGTAAGAAAACACTGCGAGTTATTGCGCAGTACAGAAATATCTAAACTCCAAATACTACAGCTCAGAAGTAAATGAGCCGGTATGTAAGGCAAAATCTATTTAAAAAACAGTACGGATAAAATGACACGTGCAGCCCAGACGGGTAAGCTATCGGCAGTAATACGGAGTACATGTATAAGTCCTTCTTCAATCCTATAACTGCGACTTCAATGCTTGTTCCTGGATGTACTCCATCAACTGGATATGTAATCCAGCAGATACAGTGACGGGCGTTCTCTAAAAGTTGCTGCTGAGATGTAATCTAACTGCGCTCAGCTAGCCTCGAACCTGTCCAACCTACATTTTCCTTAGGCTGCGACTGAGCCGAAAATTCACGGCCTCTCACAGAAAGAAAGTAAAATTGACACAAACTCGCCTCCGAAACTATCATACCCATTTTTTTTTTCGAAAGTTGCAATTCAGACGCACGTTTATAGCGTCCCACTGAATGAAATAGCAAAATTCAGTAGCTATTCATTTTGTAGGCTCTTTGTGGTTCTACTGAAATAATCATTGTGTTGCAATGAAGGAGTCAGTGTGTCCCAATAGAACAATCAGTGTGTTTTATGGAAGCAATCAGTGTAGTTCATTGGAAGCAATCAGTGTAGTTCATTAGAACAATCAGTGTAGTTCATTGGAATAATCAGTGGTATCCAATGAAATAATGACTGTGATCTATTAGAACAATCACTGTGGTCCCTCGGAATAATCAGTATGGTCCATTGGAACAATCAGCGGGGTCCAATGGAATAAATAATCAGTGTGGTCCATTGGAATCATCAGTGTGGTCCAAAGGAATGCTCAGTGTGGTCCATTGAAAAAAATATATGGGGTTCAATGGAATAATCAGTGTGGTCCATTGGGACAATAAATGGGGTCCAATGGAATGAACAATCAGTGTGGTCCATTGGAATAATCAGTGTGGTCCATTGGGACAATAAATGGGGTCCAATGGAATAAATAATCAGTGTGGTCCATTGGAACAATCAGTGGGGTCCAAAGGAATGCTCAGTGTGGTCCATTAAAAAAATTATATGGGGTCCAGAGGAATAATCAGTGTGGTCCATCGGAATAATCAGTGTGGTCCATGGGAACAATCAGTGGGGTCCAATGGAATAATCAGTGTGGTCCATGGGGACAATCAGTGGGGCCCAGTGGAATAATCAGTGTGGTCCATTGGAACAATCAGTGGGGTCCAATGGAATAATCAGTGTGGTCCATTGGAACAATCAGGGGGGTCCATAAAATTATAATCGAGGTGTTTACTGAAATTTTCAGCGTGGACCATTGAAAAATATTAGAGTGTTTCATTGAAACAATGAGTGCCTTCTATTGAAATAATCAGTTAATTATTCCAATTATATAATCAGTGTGTTCCCCTGAAATTACCAGTGTGTCCCATTCAAATATTCGTTATGCTCCATTGAAATAATCAGTGTGGTCCACTAATGTAATGTGTGTTTCACTGACATTATCAATGAGTTCCATTAATATAATCAGTGCGCTTCACTAAGATTATTAGTGTGTTTCATTAAAATAATCAGTATTTTCCACTCAAATTAAGAGTGTGTATCATTGAAATTATCAGTGAGTAGCAATGAAACAGTTGATGCATTCAACCAAGGCCCCTGTTATTCTAGGGGGCGTTGGTTCAACTGAATACCCTAAACCTTGAGCTCCGATAAAGCATACCACCGCCAAGCATAGTAAACAAATAGACGAACGGACTGTCACGGATCATCACCAAAATTTAACCATCCGTTCAATATGACATGCTTCGCAGTTCGTGTAAATTTCATAAAGATCCCTCCTTACATTTTTCAGTTCTGTTGGAAACAGACAGATAAAACAGAAACAATGCTTGACAAAAACATATTCTCGTAGACGGATTAATCACTTGGTCCCGGAGGCTTAAACTCACTTCTACTTGAACCAGTGAGTGAAATCAGTGAGTGAGAGAGCGACGCGTCATCAACATCGGTCTGTGCATAAGCCCGCCAAATGTCAGGTGAAGTTAGATAACACAACAAATGTGTAACCCGGTTGTGGGGCAGAATTGGTGTCGCCCCCGGGTCCAATGGGTTAAAAACCAACAAAACATAAATACTGGCAGAGCTATTCTCCATGAGCACCAACCTGTGGTGCCGTTGCCGATGGGCTGGAGCTGGGACGTGAGAGCAATGGGCGACAGGAGCACCAGGGACGTGAGCCATACCCACGTGATCTTCTTCTTCGCGTGGCCAGCGGTCCTCCAGCCCCGGGACCGCAGGGGCTTGCAGATGCCAGAGTAGCGCTCGTGGGCTATGGTGACCAGGGTCCAGGCGCTCACGCTCACTGACACAGCTGTGATGAATGGAAACAAATTGCTACCTAGAGATATGGTGATGATTATCGAGACGCTCTCACTCATTGACAGCGCTGTGATGAATAAAAAAAATCCATAAAAAATGATGTCTCATCTGGAGCACATTCGGGACTACTTTCACCAACATGGTTACAACTTAAAAGAAATTCAGCTTGTTCAACGAAATGTCACGGGGCACTCGAAACGCCACCGGTTGCAATATTTAATAAT
Organism: Parhyale hawaiensis; assembly: GCA_001587735.2. NCBI lineage: Eukaryota > Metazoa > Arthropoda > Malacostraca > Amphipoda > Hyalidae > Parhyale > Parhyale hawaiensis. The sequence goes on from LQNS02278070.1 coordinate 15,380,059, forward strand.
GTACTAGACGCCTACATACTGAAAGTGTCAGGCAAACCAGCTGTAATGCGGCTACGTCCGATGTGGGGATAACTCGCTACTAGCCCTTCCGGTGGTCACGGACTGCAGCTTCATCTCTGCACGAGATGGGCAGTGTGAATGACACCACCTGGACCTCTGGACCTCCTTTGGAGAATCATTAAGGAAATCAAGGCTGGAAAACATCAATTCATCGATCATATGTGAGCAGAAGCTGGTTGTATTGGGAACAGTGTGATATCTGTTGCGCGTATCTGTGTATCTATAACCGTTTGTCCGAGTCATAAGTTACATGCCATTAGCGAAGTGGAGCGAAATTAGATTAGATTAGATAGGCGGCAGTAGACGAACCAAGAGGCCCATTCCCAAAGAGACACCGGGACTAACACCCCGGCTTCTTTGAGCTATTGCCATTATGCTAGTAGGATATAGAGGATTGGGGAAACGAGAGGAGAAAAAACGGA
>LQNS02278070.1:15393717-15426473 GCA_001587735.2 Parhyale hawaiensis
CGTGTGTGGATGTTTGGAATGGTCTTGATGGCTCTGTCTTTGCTGGTGCTGGTATTGGCAGCTTTAAACGATCTGTACACAGAGCTATTCTGTGATCTCGGATCTTTTTTTTTTTTCATTCTTTTGTCTTTCCACCCGCTGGGCTGGTTGCGTGGGGGTTTGTTAACCTCATGGAGTTTCTCTGTTCCTACGTCGCCAGCCTTGTGTGATTTAATAATAATAATAATAACCTGCCTACCTACGCTGCAAGGTTCTCGGCCTAAACTCGAAAGCTCATTGGGAAGGGCTGCTGTACTAGGATGGTGGGTGACAGAATCCAAAACGCGTTTTACTATCGAGAAGTGGGCGTGCGTTCAAACGTGGATTTTTTTCAGTGAAATGAGACTATCCCGGCGAAAATCTACGGTGATTTAAATAGTTTTCAGGCTATTTGAACTGCCCGGGACGATAGACGTACCAGATTCATGGCACCTATAACTAGACGCCAGCCATCTAATAGTCTATATAGAAAAATTGTTGGCCATCTACTTGTCCATATCGGGTTATATATATATATAATATTATATATAAACACACAAATATATATACTTAAATCTTCAATCAAAACATTATGACGTCTCTCACTTTGTTCGCGGGTGATAAAAATAGAAGCCCCGTTCTCCAGACGATCTGCCGCTGTGGAGGCAAGTTCGCACCGGTTGCGGAAAATTCATAGCCGTCATTTTTTATGGTTAGCTGGGTTTCAACAACTTATTGGGTGGACAGACAAACAAATATATATATATATATATATATATACCTAAATCTTCAACAAAAACATTATCACCTCTCTCACTTTGTTTGCGGATGATAATAAAGTAGTGCCCAAGCCAAGCCTGTTACGATACGAAGAACTCGGTTTCTCATTGAAAAATTGCTCAAAAAATAATTACCGAGAATATAGGGGATTCCAGTATGTATATATGGCCCATTCTACCCCTTCTAAGGAAGTTATGTCTTTGTCGACGTTTGTCACTTTGTCTCGCTTTGTCGGTCACTGGGCTAGCCCATACAGCTATGGACGGATTTTCCTGATATTTTTATTTATTTATTATGTTATTTGTTACCCGGTAGAACCAAATAAAGGTTTTAATGAGCGTGACTTCTAATTTTGTTATCTGTATTCTGAGTCACAATGATCGACATTTTCATTATTCATTAATACCTACTCGTAACTGTCATCACCGTTAACTATTATTATCGCTATTGACAGCTGCTATAATATTTTTGTGCTTGAAAAGTTTATACCCGTTATTTTGAACCAAGATTACAGCCGTATTTTACTGATATACTTAGCGCAAGATTGTAGCAACTCCAATAGAATTAGAAAAATGTAAAATTAAGAAATAAATACGGAAACCATTCAAAGAAATGGAAATCCTTCGGAGCGATTCAAAACTGGAAAGAATGACTTTGTCAGCAAGTTCTAAAGAGGTTCCTTGCTCCAACTAATGGATGTCAGTTTGCAGCGTCGATGAGATTTAAGGCTTAGAGAAATTCTCTTCGTGTTTATGAAACGATCTTCTCAGACTGATATTTTTAAACATTATCTTGGTCAAATGTTCACAATGGCTCAATTAATAGTATTATTTTGTGGTAGTTATGATATAGTCGCAAATTTGGGATTATCGCATATATTGAATAGAAAGAAGGCTATCTTGTATTTAATTTTATCAATAAATTGACTGTATATTTTATATTGAGCCCACTAAAAATTGCACTGTATTCTCGCGTAAACAGTTTGTACAGTTTATACCGAGTCCCTAGTATAGGTTAGATTGTTTTTTTTACTAAATATTTTTTTTTCAAAATCACTGAAAAAGTTTCAGTTTCATTCAGTTCACTCAAGGGCTACGGCCGCAGTTGCTGCCTATGAAACATTAATAATTTTGATAATGAGATTAATGATAGAAGTAATAATAATAAAACAGTTATGTTAACTAGAGAACTACTATAATAGTGCATACCTCCACAAAGCAAGGCAATGTTAACTAAAAATCTAGATCAGTCCCGACACCAAAATTTCTTTTTTATCATAACCAACTGGTTCGTACCTTTCAACCATTGAAACACCGCTCAGTCTTCAACACTCAACTTTTTTCCTATTTCATGTAGTGGAGATTCTGTGCATTGTGACGTACAACTACGCAAATGAGTGAGAAATTATCAGAGTATATAATTATATATATATATATATATGTATATATATATATATATATATATATGCATAATAGCAGCCTTAAAAATAGAACTCGATTCATGTTAGTTCCTTCCGGGATCATATCAAGGATATACTAGTTTTCCATACTTAACAGTGAAAGTGTAACGGTCGTACTAACAAGGACAGTTACCTAGCGAAGAAAAAATAAAATTATTATATAGAGAGAGGCAAAACGTAATTGCAAAAGTTTAGGAGTACAGCTCTGTTAGCATGAGAAGCCCAGACCTACCTTCCTCGAAGTTTTTTGATACGCAAACCGGAAATAAAAAAAATATCCAGAGAAGGCCAATGAGTTTCCATAAAGGCAAGAACACACTTTCAACGATGAATGCGTCATGGATATTGATGAAAATCTCCCCCAATCTGCCGTATTTATTTTGTTGCCTAAAAGTAAGTAAGAAAATTTGTAAGTACTTGTGTAGCAAATTGGTAAAAAACTAGAGCACTCAAAAAGCTCATACCGCCGCCAAGCAAGGCAGCAGTAACGAAAAATTCGAATTGGCTCTGAAACCATAATTTTTTTTTGTATCAATTCCAAATCAAATCATTTGAGCCTTTTGATAGTAATAACAATTTCTGCATTTTTTTGAAGATCTGTTCATAACTTTTTGAGCTATGCTGCTAACAAACAGTATGACAAACAAGAGTCACACATAGAAACGAATTAGCCTATTTGCACCAAAATTTAATCATTTATGTCTTTAAACATTACCTACAACTCTTATGAATTTCATACAGATTCATTCATTACTTTTTGAGTTAGTGTGCTAACAAGCATGCAATTAAAACAGTGACAAATGAACGAACAAACGGATCATTGCAAAAATTCGTCATTTACACATCGAGATATACCTAATAAATCATGTAAGTTTCATAAAAATCCTTTCAAATATTTTTGAGCATTGGCATTGACAAAAATGAGGCAGATAAACAAACAAACGGATGGACGGAACTTCACCAAAAGTTAATCATCTGTTCCTCCTAACATACCTGACAATCATTGTAAATTTCGTCAAAATCTGTCTATAACTTTTTGAGTTATCTTTGTGAAAGACAGATAGACAGATAAACCCAACGAAAACATAACCTCCTTGCGGAGGTAAAAATACACAAAGGCCTGTCTGTTTGATAAGGCAAAAACCTATTTCTTGACAGGGTGTTCAAACTTTATATCAGCAAATTTTTACCCACATTTATTAAATAAATCAAAACTTATAAATCAAACCAAACTAAACATGTTGCTTAGCTATCATTCATTCCGAATATCTACAATATTCAATATGCCTGCCGTCGGCATCGTTAAACTGCAGCAAACGCGGCGAGAACGTTTTGCACGAGGCGAAGAATGATAGCTTGGGGAATTTTTGTCCATTCCTTCGAGAGTGTTGCCTTAAAAGCCTCCGCATTTTTTGACGGGACACTGACTCCTTACTCTCCAATATGGACCAAATGCTGTGATCAAGGGGATTAAGGTCTGCCGATGAATAGGTATTCAGTAAAAATATGCATTAATAAAAATCTTGCAACGACAATTATTGAAAACCCTGTATATTTTAGGAATCTACAGCCCAGGAAGCAAGTGAGGAAGTACGCAAAATTCTATCAACTTATAGAGGCAAAAGCCAGTTTCTTATATATTCCCATGCCTATTAAGTAAGTAACAAAATACAGCACGTAACTCGTTACTTTAATACCACCTCGTAAAAAGCACTGAATAAAAAACTGCAAATTTACAGAGGCAAAGCCAATTTTTTAATACTGAACATAGTTTAAACACTAATAAAAATCCCAACCAATTTGCCACAGATTGCGATGGTAACAGGTAAATAAATATGCAAAACCCTCGTCTCATATTCAGTCAGAAACAAGCCTCTGACGTATTCCGATCACGCCTCCTAACAAGCGCCCTTCATTCAATTACGTTGTCGCACGCACACAGTCAACGCAATATAGGCCCACTCCTATTCTAACCTCTGGGATTCGTCCTCAAATTGAATTGAATAGACACTGCATCTGATGTAGAGACATGTCCATGGAAATACGATTAGCCGTGCTGTAATCAACCCTTAACCTTCCCTTGTTCCCGTTGCTGCTGATGTATTTACAAATACTGAAACTCCATAGAAACTCCGCAGAATTTATTTGTCCCAATAAAAAGCAGTACAGGTAAGTACATTCAGTTATAAAACAAGGAATTTAATGAGACAAGAGGCCACGCTAAGCTCGTTCGCTTCTTGGGCCAGTTAAAGGGTTTTAAAAACTTAACAATATAGCGATAAAAGGTTGTATAGACTAACAAAATGACTAGACTGAATTCATACATGTAATACAATTCATATAAATAACGATGAAGGAAGTAAAACTTTTTTCATCAGTAACTGGCAATAACTGCAATCTTAAATTTCTTTGGTATTAGTAATATCATGATTATTTATTATTATTCTTATCATTACCGCATGACCTCCGCTAAGGAGGTTGTGTTTTCGTCGAGTTTGTTTATGTTTGGGGACCACAGCTCACGGTCTATCGTGTTTTTTTGTGAGTGGGTGTACACTGCTCCTGGCTGTGGGTTTCTGCGAGAACTCTAGTTCTTTTGTAGAAATATCACCGTTTAGAACAGACGAGACAGAAAGGATTAATCGCCCCCTAAAAAAACTATTTGGGAGCTTTAAAGGAGTGTTAGGCCAAGGATGAGAGAAGATTACAGGGACTCCGTTAAACTTCAGTCCCGCATAGAACGGAAGACAGAGGCGCACAGCTTCCAAGCGCACCTCACATCGACCGTTCGAGGTTATTGTGACGTCATCATTGTTTTCTGAGGGGACCGGAAATATTTAAATAGCACCGGTATCATGGCTACGGACACACGATTCAGTGTAAGCAATGAATTGTGGCATCATCGAAGTCTCTCACTTACTCACAAATTTACTGAAGGAATACCCGTGTGTATTCATTTTGATTAAATTAGATTAAATAGCTGGCAGAAGACGGAAGGATTAAGAGGCCCTTTAATTCCCCAGGAGCAGCCGAAACTGATGCTCCAGCCCTCTATGAGCTATTACCGTTATGTCATTTGTTTGTCTGTTATCAGCCTTGAACGCTCAACCAAATTGAATGGCTCGTAAAGGTATGCATTTATTTTGAATGACCTATGACCGGACTTTCACTTCAATCGGTATTGATATTTATCAATTAAAATTAATCCAATATGATTCACTGTCTTACTCGAATATCATGTTATGATTTTGCCGGTTAGATTTTAATGTAAAATTTTTTGATATTGGCAGAAACGATTTGACTTTACGTGAGCTGAAAATGTAAGTGTTGACCATAGACTAATGAACGCAAATGGGAATTTCCTCGGTATGTATATCCACAAATAAAAACTTTGCGACGGCGATGATGTCACATTTTTGAGTGGTTGCTTGTTTACATCACATGTTCGTAGACATGATACCTGCTTTACGCAAATATCTCCAGCCCCCCCCCCTTATTTCACTGTAATTTTAAAGGTCTGAGACATTTATTGCTCTTGTCTATGGCAATACCGTTGCTGGCTCAGCAATCGAGACAGGAGATAATGCTGACGTCACAGCAGGGAGAATTGGGGTGCTCTTAGCAGTTGTCCTTTCATGTCTTTGTCTGTCGTGCGGACTTCAATCCAAGGAGGGTTAATAGAAAGGAAGGAGCCAGGAGGCTCATCCCAAGGAGCTTCTATAGAGACAAGGGAGCCAGGAGCCTCGTCCGTGAAGCTCAAGAGTCTCATGGCTGTCAGCCTGTCGCGTATGCACCAATCGCATTTCAGTAAATAGTCTCTTATGGCTGCAGGCAGTCGCGTAGCTATGCACCAATCGCATATCAGTAACTCGGTTTGTCTGCTGCTCCCTCGTGAAACACACTGCTCCCCCGTTACTTCCGCCAATGAGATTCATGAACGCTTCTTACAGCCACAAAAGATCTGGTTGACTCGCTAACGATTCTGTAAATGGGTCGCAGGGCTCCCTCCTCCTCTATTGAAGCTCCTTGTCACATCCGGGAAGCTAAAGCTGCCGGAGTGACTGCTGCCAGTCCCGTCTAACTAAGAAAGTATATGGAGACATACAAACGATTCAACGAATCTTCATCAAAAGCCGGTCATCTGTCAGTGCTAAGATGCCTTACAATCCGTGTAAATTTCATTGGGTCAGTTCATAACTTTTTCAGTAATCTTGGTGACAGACAAAGAGACAGACACGACGAATAGACAACCTCCTCGGTGGAGGTGATAAACATATAAACAACCGATGGTGTTTACTATATTGTTTTCATGGTCCTAAAAGGCTTTACAAAAATTGTGTTCCTTTCAACTTGCTAATAAATTATCATGAAATTACTAGTTCATCAGGGTCTTCTAATAAACATCTTACGGTAAAATTCATCAACACAGCCAACGCTAAAAAAGCTTTAATTTTTGTTGTTGCGGGATAATTTCAGGCTGACAGTTTGAATCCACTTTGAGCTTAACGAATAACGTGGGTAATGTAAATCATTTATGCCTTTCTTAACATGTTATTGATTTCGGTCAAGTCCTTTGTTATCTAATGCTTGCCTGGAATTGATATTTTTATTTAATCATCTGCATATGAGAGCTTCAATCGACTATATTTTTTCACTCTTCGAAGTTTCGGTAGCTACGTCAGCAATTTGATGATTTGTCAAACTTATTGTTATTTTTAATCCATATGCCGAAGTTCCGATACCGCAATTATTGACAAACATTTCCTTCTCTTCGGTACCTCTGCAGTTGGGCTGATATTCTTCTGTTCATTTATTTAGTTTTCTAAAGTCGAAAACTCGTCTTTGATTCGGACGCTTCCTGGTATGTGAGGCAGCAACGGAAGCCATTCTCTGGATTATTTGAAAGCTTCCGCTTTTTTCAAGGAAAAGCTTAAAACTCGCAGTAATAAGTCCCGCAGAATAGCTCGATGTTATTCGTTACAGAAAACTGTTTTGGTTCGGTTTATAGGAAGGAATCCGATAGTCTATTCTACGAAGAACGAAAAGTTGCTGTGCATATAAAGAATTTCTTTCGGATTTGTGGTTCACAAAAGGAATATTCTGCTAAGACAGGGCTACACCTGTGAAATAATTTGTAAAAAAATCCATCCATAGACAGTGGCAAAGAACAGAACTTCTAAGAATGTATTAATACATTAGCGTAATAAAATTACCTACAGACGTGATCGTATAAATATCTAACTTGATCTGCTAGAGAAATGACGGTAAATAGGTCATATATGACCGTCTAAATTTCTGGCTTGACTATGTAATGAACTTTTTGTACAGAGGTCTCAATTGGTCAGTTGAAAGTCTGGGACGCTTGCATAAAAATAAAGTCATGCCCGATTGTGTAAAAACTCTCATGTGATCATCAAAAGACAAAATTATGTTAAGAACTCACATGGTGGTGCGCAGGTCAGACGTGATTGTGCAGCGTATGAAATGATCGTGTAAAGAAATGGTAGATATGATCTTGCAAAGATACGATGACGTAAAGTACTGATATGATCGTGTAAAGGTGCGATGATGTAGGAGTAAGACATTATCGTGCAAAGATATGATCGTGTAAAGGTGCGGTGATGTAAGAGTAAGACATGATCGTGCAAAGATATGATCGTGTAAAGGTGCGATGATGTAAGAGTAAGACATGATCGTGCAAAGATATGATCGGGTAAAGGTGCGGTGATGTAAGATTAAGATATGATCGTGCAAAGCTATGATCGTGTAAAGGTGCGATGATGTAAGAGTAAGACATGATCGTGCAAAGATATGATCGTGTAAAGGTGCGATGATTTAAGAGTAAGACAAGATCGTGCAAAGATATGATCGTGTAAAGGCGCGATGATGCAAGAGTAAGACATTATCGTGCAAAGATATTATGGTGTAAAGTTAATTCATGATCGTGTAAAGGCGCGATGATGTAAGAGTAAGACTTGATCGGGCAAAGATATGATCGTGTAAAAGGCTGCCATGAATGTGTAAAAGACTGAAATGAAAAGCAGGATGGAGAGAAGGTTAGACATGATTTCGTAAATGTCTGATATGATTTCATCAAAATGATCAGTGCAGAGTTGCACCGTATTGCAATTTACGTACTGACATTCGTTTACCTATACTAGATGAAACTGAAAGTGCCAGCAATTTAAAAATTAAAGAGCACAGACATAATTGACCCCCCCCCCCGTGTAAATTACAGGCTTATTTCAATGGAAAAAAAGACAGTCCCCATAAGCTGGAACTTGAAAAGAGCAAAGAATAATAATGTGGCAACATAGAATTAACATGAATAACTAGAAACGGGCACTGCGGTCATTTGCGGCTTAGAAGCAAAGTGGAAAAAGGGCGGAAGTTTCCGGCCCCTCCGGTCTTTATCACCATTGTTCTTGGACTGCAACTGATGGCAGTTACACACCGCGGATTCTGACTCACGTAACTATTACCGCAGGTTACCGTTGCATGGGCAGAAAGTGTTATAACTTCGGTTATAATTGGCCAAGTTTTGATTGAGGTCGCGGAGATGTCGGTAATTGGAGCAGCATGTATATATGCAGGTCTCTTTCCTCCTCGTGTCTTGTGGCTTCCTGATGTAACTAGTGGCGGCTAGCGTGTAGTAACGTGGGGATGCCATTCGGTCCTATTTAAGGATACTCGTGATTGATTCAAGAACTATATACTGGCACCGCAGTAATGGCACCAGACGTGCACTAGTCACAAAAGATTTGCAGTTTACCCGACATGCACCTATGCTGCACCACAATATTGCTCTCACCATCTTTCAATTATGTTATCATCCCCCTTGGTATATTTGCACGATTCTCATAAATAAATATGCTTTATTAGGCACTCATAGGTACTTGGTACACGAGGGACACCTTATTACTAGTGTTACATATAGATGCAAAGATCATGTAATACTATCATTAACAAACTACACTGCATTGCGGCCCACTGGTTTAATTGTTTGTAGTGCTAAAAAAAAACATAAAATAAAATATGTTTCTTGGCTATCTCATAATTATTGATCATCCTTGAAGTTCATGAACTTTCCAAGATTACCTCAAAGCGTCAGCAAAGCCTGCCAACCGACCTCAGTCAACTCATGGATATGCTACATTTGGGGTTAGCCTTATATCGTAAATAAATCAGTAACTTTAACGACGGAAACTTTATTGGTGTTACCTGGAAATCACCTTATATTGTTATACTGGACAATTGCCGTATTTACGCCTTGACTAGTGACTATACAAACGCTTTCAAAGCGTTGTTTATACCAGCTGACAGTTCCCTATAAGTTTAATCTTACTCGTTAGTTCCTTTGGGAAATGAATACAATATTTGCTGACCTTAGATTCCTAAAGTTAGTTATCTGTTGCTGTTAACATGCGTAAGCATCCCTGTAAATTTCGCAAAGATCCGTTCATAACTTTTTGAGTCATCTTGAGGACAGACGAACAGCGAGACCCACAAACACGACAAAAACATTACCTCCTTAGCGGAGGTAAAAATAATATCAGGGACGAGAAGCGAAATTGGAGTAAGATTAGCAAATGTAGTTGCGTAAAATGCTGTACTGTACAATGCTCATTTAGCGGTGCACTCTCGCTGTTCTCGCAAAGCTTGTTTCAGAACACAAATATTTAGGCATGTAAGCTGAACAAATTTCGGACCATGAGTCCATTCTCATTAGACTACATAACTCAACATACCCTTGCGATTACTAATGTTCTCCCTTAATGTCCATTAGCAGACACATTGCGTGTATAAGAACCACGATGAAAACACATAGATGTTCTATTTAGAGTGAGACATAACTTAACATTCAATTTCTGCTCTCATGAAGCGACACAGGTCTCCATTAAATAGTCAAGCTCGTGTAGATTCAATTTGCTCGCTGTCTCCAAGTAATATAATTCCACCCTGCTGTCTTCTTTACAAGATCAAATTTTCGCGAATTTTACTCATATCTTATGCAGCATACAAATGTGCCTCGGAAACAACAAGATTGTTGCAAAGAAAAGTAAAGTTAGCTTAACTGAACCAGTTTTCATATGGAAATTTTAAAATTTGATTCAGCACCTTGGAAATTTATCATATGTGAAAAAAGAATGCATAATTGATTTCTAATGCAAGTTCAATAGCACCATTTGCAATTGATATACAATACACTAATAGAACCATTTGCAGAGTCTTGAACATAACTTGGCTAGTAATAAAATTTTCGCAAAGTTAACATTGAAATAGCTATAATAATTGTAATTTTTTCTAGTTTACGAAAAATTGCAACAAATCGAAAAACGGGGAGATAGATGTACATTTATTTTAAATTTTCGTGGGTACAATAATTATCAGCCAGAATTATAAGCATACTTGCATCTTAACTTCCTTTATTTCTCGCTTCATATTACATCAAACGTAGACGAGGCGTACAGTGATGCCCAACTTCTGCCAAACGGAACTTTCCTCATTATCGAGATCCTCGTCAGTGAAACAAACTTGTTACGTAGTGATAATTATAATACAAAATTTTCAACATCCAAGATCTCTAAAGACTATAGACTGCGAAAGTTAGATAACAGGGGTACATAAATAAAGTGAAACCCAGAGAATATCAGCTAAGTCCTAAAAACTTGAATATCACATAAAATAAGCAACTGCAGGGAAGTCCAGAGGACTTTGTGAACTGGAAAAATCTTAGTCCAAGGTGCATACAATTCGAAAAAGGTCAATATTAAGTAAATAATGATATAGTGGAATACAGAGCTGTAAGATTAATTATTTTCCTTGAAAGACTTAACTTTCAAGACTTGAATTCTAATCGATGCAATGATGGTCTAAAAATAATACTGATTGAAGCATTCTACTTTGCAGTAGGCTTCGTGAACGTTAAATGTCAGGAAAGAGTTAGAGTTCTCCCTGAACTAAAAAATGTTGGAGGTACCAAAAGGGCATAGTTCGGGATATTTAAATACCAGTTCGATACTGTCTAAATATCATGAGACTCAGAGCACACCCTGTATTTCTTAATGTAGGGATAATGATTTCATGAACAGGTAAAAATATGTGCGGTGGTACCGATTTTGGCCGAACCCAATTTAAGCTATTGGCGCTTTGACAAAACCTGATGTTTTTTCCAAGTTCTGGCAACAAAACAAACTCAACAAGGACATATTCTCCACTAACCGTAAGCAGATTATATATGAAGCTTCTAATGAGGTATTTTGGAATTGCACTTGGCCTTTATAAAAGGTTGTTTTGAAGGGAGAACTTAGTAAAAAATAAAGCAGGAAGATAACGTTATTGCGACATTAATGTTAGTATGGAAACTAAACCGAGTAAAACGATATTGTGATTCACATAGAGTGTAAAATACTTTATGAAATGCCTAGTAAATCCCACCGCGCATACAAAAGGTGTAGATTGTGCAATATAAGCTGTATCGGTTCAGAAGATCTCACAAGAAAGATATTGAAGCATTGTGCAAAGCCAACTGTGGGAATAATGCTCAGTACCCGAATTTTTAACCACTTATTTGTTAAGGTATTATGACACTCCCAGTTGCTCTGAAAATTACGTTGGACGCTCCCTGTTACGTTGTTTTTAACATACAAAGTAATCAGGCCTGTACAAGCAGTAGTATTCAAGTTATTGAAGATTATATTACGAAGTAGAAGGTGAACGAATAATTTCGTCTGTAACTGAACTGTTTAAATATCACTTTAAAAAAATAATAAAATAAAAAATAAAAATTATTAGTGAAACGTTCCATGTAGAAAAGACACCGATTAACAACGGTGTCCCTCACAGGATTCTGGACCTGCCCAACAAAGCGTTAACTTTTGGACGGCCTTAAATTCTTCTAGAGACAAAAAAAGATACTATAGATTGCAATACCTTTTAACGACATTCGAACTTCGTTGGCATGCCCTAATCTCGTTAGAACGAGGTATGGCTCGTAAGGCACGGTAGCTTTTGATCAAACTTTTTGAATTAAAGCGCTGCCTAAGGGCCAAAATTCAATAAAAGTACATTATTTAGTTGTAGAAGTTACGGATACTTATAACTTCTGTGTCTCTCCTTGGCTCCCTTCCCTTTCATGCTATAATTGAATTTTGAATTTTAATGGTGAAATTTATCGCACCATCTTCACCATTTGGTAAATCGTGTGGAGGGTAATAATAAATACAAAATAACGCAAAATGGTTTATACTGAGCCCGCAGTACTACTCTTTATCACCCGTGAACGAAGTGAGAGAGGTGATACTGTTTTCATCGAAGTTAAGTATGTATAGATATATTTGTACATATATATATATATCTGTATTTTTGTCTCTTAACCAAATAAGTGGTCGAAGGAGTTGAGAAATGTTCATTATTTTATGTAGGGAGTTTGGTGGGTGAACCTAAATGGGACCCATGAAAAACAATGACCTAGCTGGTTATAAAAAACAACGGCGTTGAAATTTCTCCACCGCGGCGAATTTGCCTCCACTGCGGCAGATCGTCTTGAGCCACGAGGCGTTTTACTTATTTCCTATGTTTTTATCGAAGAGATAATTATTATTATATTCACTAGCCGTATGCCTCCGCTCCCCGGGGATGATGGTCTAACGCCACGAGGCGTTCTAGATTTCCTTGGGATCTTGGCTTCACTATGGTTAATGCAGTTAATTTGCTTGCTTAATGCCTGATGTAAATGAAGTATAGACAGACTTATGCTCCGCCAGTCTTTTTGAAGTATTCTCTGTGAAGTATAGAAAACACTGATGACTATTACCATAGTTCTTCGATGTTGAAGTTTGAGTTTTTGTCCGTTTTTTCGGATGAGATTATCAAAATTTCTTTGGACAGTCCCAGTGTCAGGACGTTGTTGAAATCATTCAAGTACTTGAACGTTGTTATTCGCTACCCTTCTCTTGTTCGAGGAGATTCAATTTAAGCTCCCGGAAACAGTGATGACATAGGGCTTGCTAGGCAGCTGGGATATAAATATTGTTCCTTTAAGTTTCATTTTTTCTATTTCATCGATGCCATTACATAGATACGTTGATATAGATAAGAATTGAATAATGCACCTATAGGTAAGGACAGACTAGAACTTGTTAAGTGGAAGGATGCTAGTCGAGAATCCTGCAATGAATCCCAGGACTCCGCCGGCTACTTTTACACCTTTGTCTACTTGCTGATCGTGTTTTAGATTTGTAGTAATTCTTTCTAAGTCACGATGCTAAGTAACCAATGCATGTTCTGCCCCGTACACTTCCAGTCTGTCTTTAATGTTCTTTGGGCCAATGGGCATCGCAGAACACATTTTGTCAACATTGAAGCTCATCTGCGCAGTTGTGGTCTTTGCCACGAGGCAGTCAAGGTCTTCCTGGGGATCTTAAGTGCCAGTGTCTGTGTCAGCCCTCTAGCAGAGTTTGTAGACACCCGTCAATTTACTAACTTTACACCCGCTATGAAGATTAATATTGTTGATTAGATCATGAATAATGCTAATCATCAATGTATATTTATATGCTGTGAAATTACGGTTAACAGACAAAAACTAGGTTAGGTTGAAAATTTTGGTGAAATTTAGGCAGTCTCAATAGTGAAGGTACCTCCTATTTTACCACATTAATGAAGATTCACATCTTAGTGACATCATTGATATTGGATTTCCCTATCTTCCCATTCAATTTTCTAGATCACGATACTAACAATATTTTATTATAAGATCTGACAATGAGAAGTGTACGATGGTTTTAGGGCAAATAAAGCTGAGAAGTGATGAAAACCTAGGTTCATAAAAAAGAAAAATCCCTCGTACATTTCATTCCGTCGAGGGTCTTTAGGATTGTGCACTATGTGAAGTCTACTGTCCTTGGCTTGGCCACTCTCTAACTGTGGCTCACTTTGGCAGCCTGTAGGCCTTTGTCAGCCTGTAGGCCTTTGTCAGCCTGTAGGCACATCAAAGTTTCATTAACATAATTATTTTCCATTGTCTCCCGTAAGCACTCCCCTTAGGCACAGTAAAGTCTCACTGACATTTCGCCCTTTTCTTCTGATAGACACATCAAATATTTACTGGCATTTCGTCCCTCTTCTTCCGGTAAACACATCAAGGACTTATTTGCATTTCGGCCTTTCTTCTTCCAGCATGCAGATCGAAGACTAACTGGCACTTCGCTCTGTTGTTTTTCCATAAGTACGTCAAGTCTTACTGACATGTATTGATTCTTTATCTGCTTGAGAACATATCAAAATCTCACTGAGATTTCGCCCTCTGTCTGCCGGTAGGCGCATCAAAGTCTCACTGGCTTGGTCACGAAGGAATCCCTGACTTTTAGCAAAGTAACTTTTCACCCCAATACTTAGGATCCCAATATGCCGGAACGTCCAATAACTCGCGGTAGGCATAGTTTCTGTAAATTGCGTCCGCCTCTTAACAAGGCATCCCGGCACGACATGCTAAACAAGAGCAGGGATTTGAATGCAAACAAGAATACAGGTCATGCCTCTAATTCGAAAGAGACACCGTCTGTTACAAGTATTTTTTGGCACAGGCTCCAATATCTAAAAGTAGAATGTGCCTTGCATGCAAATGACAAGTCCATTCCGAATCAGTCCATCAAGAACTACTGGAAGATAAGTAGGAACTTTTAGTAATTATTCTCTGTTTTAGGACTTAGAAGTTCGTTACTTTATGGACTAGAATACAGAGGGTCGTTTTTATATAAAACTAGACATCCGACGAGACAGAATGCTAGAGCAGCAGCCTCAAGCACGCTAGTCTCGTCGCCAGACAGGTATATTCTAGCTGCATTTGGCTCGCTAAGTCAGCAATTCAGGCGTTCAGAACCTGCTGGGGGGGTTACGATCCTGTCCATGAATTGGGACGGTCATGGGGAAGGCGTGAGCGTTCAGTCTTCGATAACACAACTCTCACAGTCGGTTGCCAACTGCAGCCGTACACTACTCTATGATCAGCAAGCATCTATCTGTAGCACGAACCAGTAATCCAGCTTCATGGAGGTCAAACTAACTTTACCCCCCTACCCCTACGATATATGAAAGTGGTCAAAGTAAGATGCCTCCCATGTCTTGATCTTGAGGCGGCGGCACAGTCAGTGGAGATTATTCAGCTGTGATCCACGAGGGCTAGTGATGTGTTTATATTTGGTATTGGGTTCGGTAGTAAGCCTGGTATTGGTTTATCAGTCCACCTAGTATTGGTTTAGTAGTCAACATAGCATTTGGTTTGGTAGCCCACCTAATAGCTTCGCTTTCCAGGAGCAAATAATATCCGAATTCCTCTCGTCAGTTACAGTGCCTTGTTTTTGCTCTATAATTCATTAGAGTTTTTGCTATAATTACTTCAGTCACAGGATGCGCAACACGGCTTAAAACTTCCACAGTGGTTGCAATTCTATTAACTGTCAGTAATACACCTACTGCTGGAATCAAGTCCACTTCATATGTAAAAAAAACAGAAAATCCCTAATTGGAAATTTAGAAACAAAAGTGTAATCTCTGATGCCCTATATTATAAACATGGGCTAATAGTAAAAAAGAATAATTGACTGAGTGGGACGCAGTTTGATAAATTAGGAATTCGACAGCTGATCAGTTCAACGTCATATAAATTATAACAGATTTTTCGTAATACTTTCTAAATAAGTCGAATGTCGTTTGGTACACTTAGCACATCAGCATCAATCAAATTTATGCGGAATAAATAAACATTTCTGCCAGAATCTACAGTTCCGACTATCTAACCTATTTTGCTGTCAGTAATACAGTAGATGTATTCACTTCTGAAGCCAGTCCTGATCACTACTTTTAGTACTAACCTTCTGCAACCGAGAAAAGTAGTGATCGTTAAAAAAAATTGAAACATATCACATCAAATAACTTGACGTATTCTCTCCTATAACAAATTCCATTTTCGATTTGGGTTACAAGTGGCAATTCGATCCACTTTTGTAACCAGTTCGGATTCCAAGGTTTTGTACTAAATCATGCATTATATGTAACTGAGTAGTGGGATCCTATCAAATAACTGCCCCATCCAGAAGCACGTAATCAACGCTGATAAAACTTGTTGTATTCACTTTTCTGTCATGTAGTAGTTCTTATCTTTATCACTGGATCCAACATTCGTGAAAAGAAAGTCCGCTAAATGCAGTAAAATTACAGTATTAATGAGTCTCTCAGAATGAATCCACAGTAATTTATGTAATCGTTTCTGAACGAAATAATTGGCAGAAGCTGAATTGACATCAGCATCGAAGAACTAGATAAATTTAGAACTTTTACACTGCTTCGTCGAGAATATTTTCAATAGAGTTGCTATTGAAGCTGTCGGGTACAGATAATCAATATATTCAAAAATTCTACTCAAAAGTATGGGGAGGACCACCCTCCATGGCTTCGAATACCTCATTCATAGCTCTCATTTAGCTTTTAGCTCAGTCATTAATTAATGGCAGATACGTTTCATTATTTGCACAACACACCTCAGGCGTATTGGAGCAGCTGGGTTATCTTTGCACGCTTGGCCCTTTGGCTGCTGTTTAATGCATTCGCCCATTTATTTCTGTGATGGCAATGGCTTAGCGTAAATGGAAGACTAGGCTTTGACTCCTGCCTTCCGTTGGGTCTCTTGGTCCATGGTTTGTTTATTACCTAGTATCTGAACTAATCAAATCATATCTGGTTCTAACATGCCAACTCATTTCACTATCAACAATAGCACCCTGATCGAGATCGCATACCTACGCCTAGTAAGGAAGGCGACAATAACAAAATACTGCAATTGGTTCTGAACTTATGATTTCTTTGGTTTATCGGCATCGAAATTTGGTCGTTTGTGCCTTTTGGCAGTCGTAACAGCTTCTCTATTTCCCTAAGATCCGTTCAGAACTTCTCGAGTTATTCTGGAGACAAACATTCAGTCAAGCGCACAAACAGACCAACCGATCATCACCAAAATTAGCAATTAGCCCATTCGTGTCTTTTAATTTTATTAACAATTCCTGTAAGTTTTATGAAGATCCGTTCGTAACGTTTTGAATTATTGTGCTAACACACATACAGTCAAACATAGATACAAACAAATGAAGAAACAGATCATCACAAAAATTTGGTCATTTACGCTTCGTGATGTAGTTAGCAACTCATGGGAATTTCATAAAACAATCCGTCAAAAACCTTTTGAGTTATGGCACTAAGAAAAAAAGTGGCAGGCAAACAAACAAGCAACTAAACGGCAGAACGGGTCTTCACTCAAAATTAATCATCTATTACTCTTAACATACCTAACAATCCTTGTAAATTTCCCTGAGATCTGTTCCCAACTTGTGGATTTATCTTGGTGACAGACAAAGAGATAGACTGACATACAGTCAAGCAAAAATATAAGCTCTAGAAAAACCAGTGGAGGTAGTTTTGATTCTATATCCACTTGTGGCTGATGTCAAAAAGCCGGCAATGAGAAGCTCTTACATAGCTGAAAAATTCAACATTAATTCAGCTAGTTCTAATTCAATCAACGTGCGTTTTTAAAAGAAACTACCATTTTTTAATCCACCCACCTCTTTGCTAATGACAGAAATGTTTTTGAAGCTGGTGACAGTTTCAAAATTTGAGCTAAATTTAACAGTCAAAAACAGCACGAGACTATATATGAAACTATTTTCCTATTCAAAGAATCACCCAATCCAGTACCGATTGCACAACGGTTTTTGCCAGTCACATTTCTAATTTTATGTGCTCAGTATCAAATAAAAAACAGACAGCGCAAGTCTGTCAAAAATTACCCCATTTAGAATAATAAAACAATGCCAATAATACTCCGATTCCCTCTTCTGTACCCTTTCACACACAGTTCCTATAGCTCGAACTAAATACAATATTCACAGAGAGACAGTGTAATACATACTTTTAAAAATTATCCCTATTAAAAATCATTCACTCACGAGCAGACAGTGCTCGTATTTTCACTTCCACAGGCAGTTGCAGCTCCAAGTTATTGCAATAAATTTAATATTCAAAAACAGGCAGTGAGGTTCAGCCGAATAAGTGGGTCATTCAGGATCCCTGAGAGCGCATATGTGACCCACAGCCTGCGGGCAGCATCAGTCACTGTCACAAATGGGACAAATTTAGTCAGAATTCATGGGAGCGGTCGGACGTAAGCTCGTAGTGAGATTGAAAAATGCCAAAATTCTCGCCATGAAGAGCATTATTAATTCTCATACAGGGAGCTGTACTGAAATTGAGAAGGGTTTTTCCCCTCAAATTAGCTTAAAATTGCTCGAAGTGCTAGATATAACTTAGAATTTTACTTTTCTAGCAGCACGATACATAGAAATTGATTGGATGCTATGGTGTGTCATTCATATTTAATGAAAATTCTTCTGAATACAAACTATATGTTACTACTTTTCTAGTTGTGAAGTAGCGAGATACGTCAAGATTGAGAGGGTTGCTGTTTATCTCAAGTTTACTGAAAATTGATACAATATTTACCCCCGCTTAAAATTCTTTTGGAAATTTCGGTAACCGAGATTCACACATTATTCTTTATATCTGATTTCCGGAACTTTCTAAAAGAAGTCCAGTAAGTTAGTTAAGTAACTTCTCCTATCTAGCCCGGAAGTCGTCCTGAGGATCGGTAATAGGCTACTGCATCATCAGGTGTTAGGTATTTTGTGATAAACAGCATAGTGGTTCATAAATCTCGGCAACAAACTGGAACTTTACCGAATGAAACTGGGAAAGATACTCCTTCTTGTGTTCGTTCCGTGTCATTTTTTTTCTTTTCAGATAATAAGCGCTTACCTACGATGAGCACCTTCTGCGTCACAAGTTTCATTGTCCCAGGTTGCCCGAAATTGCTTTTGGCTTCTCGAGTCTGCTGTCAATTGCTTAAGGCCACTAGAGCGAAAAGAACACACTCCGAGCAACACAAAGTTTTTCTAAATTGCTTCAACTTCTTCAGCATTGTTATTTATTGTATTAGCATATCACACATTCCTGTAAGTAGTACAGAATCACTCCGTGTTGATGAAATTGCTCCAAATCATGCGAGGTAGGCTGAAGGAGCTGAAAAACTCAGAACTATAAATCTCTCAAAACTGCTTCAAGTAGTTCAAAATTCCATCAAGTCGTTCAAATTTGCTCTCAGTACCTCAAAATTATTCCAAGACGCTAAAAAGTCCATACATTGCTTGATCTTTCTCTGATCTAATTTAAAAAATCTTTCAGAATTTCTATTAATTGATTAATTGTTTGCCGTCGGTCTACATATACTCCTGAAAACTGTGCTAATCCAAATTGTTGTATGTAGCTTCAGCAGCTAGTATTCACTTTAAGCCGCTCTAAATTGTCATATCTTAACATGTGCTGCACTAAAGCACTATTTAACTACACCAAGAGGTCTCTAAATTGTCCGTTATAATGAGGGCCAATATAACTGGAGAAGCCGTACTTCTCCCCTGCTCTAAGTAGTTTAAAATTGTTCTAAGTCATTAATTGG
The DNA here is from genome assembly GCA_001587735.2 of Parhyale hawaiensis. NCBI lineage: Eukaryota > Metazoa > Arthropoda > Malacostraca > Amphipoda > Hyalidae > Parhyale > Parhyale hawaiensis. Next base: position 15,413,538 of record LQNS02278070.1, read on the forward strand.
AAGTTTCTAGGTAGCCTAAAAGTGCTTTAACTGACGTGAAATTTCTCTAAGGGTTTGCAGTTTCTCAAAGTCTATTAAACTACTTTGAAACTCTTGAAATTATTCCAAGTCTCTTGAAGTTACTCTAATTTTCTTCAAATTGTTGTCTTTTAAACTTGCTCCAAGTCCTTGAAACTGTTTTAAATCTCTTGAAATTTCTTTGTGGCGCTTGAAATTGCTTCAAACCTTCCAAAATTGCTCTAAGTCTCTTGAATTTGCTCCAAGTCACTCGAAATTTCTCTAAGTCTCTTAAAATTGCCCTGGGTCTTTAAAAATTACTGAAATCGATTAAATTACACAAAGTCGTTTGAAATTGCTCCAAGTCTTTTGAAATTACTCTACGTCTTTTAAATTACTCTAAGTCTCTTGAAACTGCTTCAAGTTCCTTGAATTCACTCTCAGCCTTTAAACATTGTTATAAGACTTTCGAAACTGGACCAGGTCGCTTGAAATTGCCCCAATTAAGTCGCTTGAAATTGTTCCATATCTCTAAGTCATATAAAATTGCTGTTGATATATTGAAATTACTCAAAGTGGCTTGAACTTACAGTACTCTTAGTCCTTATGCACGTTTTGCGGCATCCCTCGCCTTCCCTAGTCAATGGCATGCACAACTTGAAGATTAACGAGTAAAATTGTCGCCAGTCCTTCGAAAAATATCATTTTCTACTTGCCCGATCAGAAGAAATAACCTTAGAAACACTACCTTACTATTTCTGCCGAGATAACTTACTCCACTTGGTGGCGAGAGCAATGCACAAACTTCGTCAAATGCATCAACGTTTTACAGAGAAATTCCAGCAAACACTACGCGGTCTTGGAAGCTCTGTGGCAGGAAACATCTAAAACCGTATCCGTATTATCCACTCCGTATATTTCTGTAGAGTCAATCAGTTTCAAAATTCCTACCATGGTGTTCCGTAAATTTTCTTATCAGTTTGGTCATCAGTATTACTTCGAGTAATATTTTTTTAATTGAACACTTTGTCATATGGGATTTCAAAATTATATGCTGGGGTTAAAATGCGCGGACCTCACAATAACCTGCTAATTGCTTTACTAATGCTTCTTCAACCCAATTTTACTCAGGTAGAGCGACCTCACTATAAATGATATTAATTTATTCCTTAGGACTACAAGAGAAGAAAGTAGGCGAGGGTTAAATATAGGCACTTTCGACTGAGCGCCAAAATTAAACCTTCGAGGCCTGACTTATACGAAACTTCAGGCAGAAGCTTTGGCTTCGACTGGTCGACTCTTGTTATAAATGTTAGAAGTAACCCGATTATGTTGAACCGGCTAAAACTACCTGATACGGAGTGAGAATGAGTCTCTAGAATCTTCAAAGTTAACCTAATAAGGGTTAATGCCAGGAACTTAATTTACCAAGTCCAAGCTGACGTACCTGCTTCAAGTTTCGAACATCTGATTTTGGCCCTCAATGGAACATGCCCCATCCCTCTTCCACTACAATTTTAATTCTTCGATTCAACGAATATTTTTACCAATAAGTTCTCATAATATCGATGATTCCAATCCAAAATATGAATACATCACCCAAATTTATTTCAAGAGCAAGGACCTAGGAAAGTACTTTTTTCGAATTTAATTCCCTGGTGCTACAGAAAGGGTTGAAGCATAAATTAAAGATCTCTTCTTTTCATGCTAAGCTTGAGCACTCTGAGAGATACATATATACCTCCACCAAGCAAGGCAATCCTAACGAAAAATTGAAATTTGTCCTAAAACTTGGATTTCTCTTTTATGATCACCAAAATGTGGTCATTTGTGCCTCATGACAGTGATAACAGCTTCTGTAAGTTTAATAGAGATCCGTTCGTAAGTTTTTGAGTAATATCGTGACACACACTGAGATAAACATTATTCCAACACAAAAAACGGAGGGACCGTTCATCACCAAAATTTTGTGATTCGTTTTTTTTAATATTATTTCAGTATAACGATTCCAGCAAGTTTCATAAAGATCCGTTCGTAACTATTAGAGCTACGTTGCTGACAAACATTTGTCACGGACAAACGAATGAAGAAATCATAATCAAAATTTGGTCATTTATGTCTTTTTTTTAATATGTCTAGGAGTTTCTGCAAATTTCATAGAGATCCATTCTTAACTCTTTGAGTTATGTTGCTGGCTAATATAAAACCAAGCATATACACAAAACCAGAAAAACAGCTCATCATAAAAATTTAGTCTTTTTTTGTCGAAACATAGCTTATAATAATTGGTATAAACTTCATAAAAATTCCTTCGTAACATTTTGAGTTATGGTACTAACAAAAAAAAGAGACAGAGAAACAAACAACCGGTTTACCGGATCTTTACCGTAAGTTTATCATTTGTTCCTTTGAACATGTTCAATAATCCATGAAAATTTCGTAAGGATTCATCCATAACATTTTTAATTATCTTCGTGATGGACAAAGAGACACAGGCAGACAAATTCTAAAAAAAAACCTAACCTCTTTCGTGGAAGTAATAATCTTGCTAGCAATTATTAGTTTTAGTTGAAGTCATTATCTATTATCGACAGGAAATCTCAAAAATTTCCCTTAGGCTTCAGATAAAACTACAAATAAGCGAAAATTAGCGCCTACGAAAAATGTGCTCTTGAACTAATGTTCACCTGCTGTTTCCCGCCGGAAAATATTCTTTTCAAAGACGGCGATATTAAGACTTGTTTTTTCCTGCTGCTTCCAGGCGGAAATTAGGTATTCTTCAAATGACTTGGTGATGTTAAGACTAATGTTTCCCTGCTGCTTCCCGGAGGAAATTATTCTTCAAATGACATGGTGATGTAAAGTTTGCTGCCAATCGCATAGTTAGACTTGACTTATCGTGCTACATTCTTCATACTTAACCTGAACTCCTAATACAATAATTACGTAAAAACAAGTTCCAAGAAAATAAAATTCGTAGAATCGGAGCAGTGCTCGACGATCGATACAAGCTCAAAGAAAAATTTTGCGTGGAATTCGACTGATCTCGAAGAGGCGCAGAAAATATCAGGCCTTGCCCAGATTAATTAATTTGTCCGATATATGCTTGGAATTCCTTTGTTGTCTGTAATGACTATATTACATAGTGTGCCACAACTGCTAATGCCCGTGCTTGCGACCCGTTGCTCCCCTACATTCCACCCACTTTCGCGTCGACGCGAAAATGGAAGGAAAAATGGGAACACTGAGCTTCCCTCATGAATAATTTCAGGAGTAATTAGCATTAATGTTATCCTATATATCTTTGACAAAAAGAGGTAAAACATTATTTGCGATGGCCTAATGAGCTAGTATCCTCTACGAAACTCATTGGAGTATGTCATTACGTGCATATATCAAAGATAAAATTGTGTATATGTATATATATATATATATATATATATATATATATATATATATATATATATATATATATATATATATATATATATATATAGTTATGTACGACAACTCCTGTGTGCTTCCTATCCACACGCTATTCCAATACTACCAACTCAAACCAAATCAACTTAACTTTTACTTTATGTTTTCCATATTTTTGGTTCTCAATGGCCAACTTTTGGCTGGCGTTCATGCAGTGCACCATAGAACATTTAGAGTAACAGCAACTCAGCCCGCAGGCTGGTTCAACTTTGGTCGTATTTTTCTAGTTACAAAATTCTTGTTTTCGGCGGCACGTGATATAGGAAATGGACGACCTATTGAGCCTCTCGATGACGGAAAAAATTGCTGCATCAATTTTGGGAAATGAAAACTTCCTCCCGGTCGAGTTGGTTTCCAAAATGAAATGGAAGGTAAAATAGTTCTATTGTGAAAAAAAAAACGGGTATACGTGATTAATATAGACTGAATATAACGCTGATATGCATTAGAAAATATGGGATTATCACAATGAAAATGAACCAACATTAAAATTACCATCTGGACTAAGTGTGCCTATTTATGAGAAAAGTTACTAAATTATCTAATCATCATGAAACAGAGCCGGCAGGTGCATGTAGAACTTATTTAAATATCAACATGCATACAGGTGCTAGAATTCTTTACATGCCCATAAACATATTTAATTATCTAGTTTTTCTTATCAGTAAGCAATGATTGCATGAGAAACCAGGGCCACAAATAATGAATTGACACACAAGAAATACAATTAACGGATAACATATATAATAAATGCAACCCTATACCTTCTCAAACTAATACAATTCACTGAAAAAAGTAGAAAATAATGAGAGTTTGCCGAAATGTTCTTCCGGTTTCACTATCGACATATGTAGAAACGCTTAAAAATATAATCAAAATTTTATTTTATGCTAGCGTTGACTCGTTTGTTCAAGTGCTTGCGACTGCGTTCGAAAAAGAAATGTTTGAAGTTAGCAATTCATATTTAATCATTTAACCCAAGCATAACCAGGTTATGCTAGCTTTCTACAATGACTCATTTTTGCCGTAGAAAAACAATGGGATAAGGAACCTTTGCAGCAAATAACACAACTTGGTATAGAAAGGGGTAATTCCGGACTGCATTTTCGGCCGACCCAGAACGTGCGAAATATGAAGCCACTTACCTTGCAAATAAGGTATTATGTGGCAGGCCAGCCTACCGAAGATGAAGTCCTGCAGCAAAGACCCAGCCAGAGTGAAGGGAACGCACACCACAATCAACATTAGGTCCGACGCACTCAAATTCAACAGAAGAATGTTGGTAGGAGTTCTCATTCTTCTGTGCTGCAGGAGCGTCACCAACACCAGCAAGTTCCCGGTCACGGATAGCACCAAAATTATACTGTATATCGTAAGAAGAAATATCGCTTGTTCATTTAGCCAATTGTAGCTTTTCACGGGTGGAGATATGGGTGTATTTATTTCGATTTGTGTACCGTGACATAAAATATCTGCTAGCTTTTCTGCGTAGGTGTAGTTGTTAGTCAAGTTCGCCAGGAGTTTTGAGCACACTTCAAGGGATGAATTTTCGAAAAGTTCAAAAAATTCTATGGGAACTTCAGCTTGGTCGTAATCCTGCATCTTTGCAGTTCCGGTTGGATCAAGGAGGAAGTTTTAATGTGCGAATATGATGCTACCAGTACAGTAGTCTTACGGATAAATATATATACCATATATATCTTGAAGAGTATTGTAAATCTGGAAAGATAGTGCAACAGAGATTAAAAATAGGTCTGAACTGCTACTTAAATATTAGGGAAAAATAAGGGTTGTACGGGTGAAATGCTTGCCTTGTACAGTAAATCTGAATCTGGAAAGATAGCAGAGGTTAAAAAGAAACAATTAAGTTCTGAAGAGCTGATCATAAATTCTGAATACATGAATGTTCGTGTGAATGCAAATTGGTAAATATATATCTACAGGTGCAAGGATTGTTACGTTTCTCCAAAGAAACTAAAATTTAAATCACCAATTTCATGCACTAAGTTCAGCCATCGTTGATCCAGAAAATAAATTTCACGACTTAGGCAGTACAAATTATTTCTAAAAAGCAAATTACATAGAAATAAATTTTAATTGTTCCAAGATTCTTTGCTGCAAATCCCAATTCAAAATTTTCGGTGGAATTAACGTGGTGTTTGGTCCACATACGGCCACCATAGGTCGCCTTTTTGAGCGGGGCTCGGGTGCTGCACGGTCACTATGCTCGTTTTAGGGGTGGCACCACGGGCGACTTCGTTCCGAACATGAATCACCCATACAGGACGCGCTTGCCCGACCGTGTTCCACGGATATTCCGCGCCTCCGCAGAAGTAGCAGTATACTGCTATTTTGGCCAAGACGCGGAATATCCGTGGAACACGGTCGGGCAAGCACGCAATGTATGGGTGATTTATGTTCAGAACGAGGTCGGTCGTACCACCCCCAAAAACGCGCATAGCGACCGTGCAGCCCTCCAGCCTCACGGATGCCCCGCTCAAAAAGGCAACCAGGTGCACACCATACGCCGCGCTTGTTTCACCGAAAACTTTTAATTGGGAAGCGTACTGTTTCTGGGTTCCTTCTGTTAGGGTAAAAAAAAATTGTCAGAATAGTAACGATAAACACCACATAAATCTCGTGAGCAATACTGATGATGAGAATAGCAAATATTGCTCATGAGATGTTTTGCTTCTGCTGTGAACCTTTTGTCAGGATGATTATGATAAGCAATACATAAGCCACGGGCTAAAAAGCAGTTCTGAGCATAATAAAATGAAAAACCCGCAGAATTATGGCAGTCATAGATGGACCTGGCAAAATTACGCTAGTACATATTATTCTTGTACCTGTTGAACAGAGCAGAGAATAATAACAGTTAGCTGCACTCCATACATTAGATGTGCAGTAAGAAGAACATACATACAAACGGACCAACAGGCCGATTCCTAGAGAATAGCCGAAACTCACCGAGGGCAAAATGAACCCAGCCGAAAAGGCGACAGCGCAAACACGATTAACTACAACAGACCGGTCACAACGCGACCAGAGTAATTATTAATGAGTTCTTACACTTGATGGATGTGATAGCTGTAATACCCACGGGCCATAATTATAGCTAAATATAGCTAAATGCGATCGGTATTTATATTATCATTTTTTCAATAGAATGGTATCATAATTTTCATATAAGTTTCATTAACAATATTTTCTATAAATATATAACTGCACAGCCAACAAAAAGTTTTCTTCTGCGAAGGGGAGGGAGAGCGAAGCAAGAAAAATGGAAATGCAAGGTGATTTATTATCTACTCACACGTTATTCCTATAATTACCTCCGCCAAAGAAGTTAAGTTTTCGTCCGGTGTGTGTCTATTTGTCTCTTATTCTATCTCTCTCTCTCTCTTTCTGGCTGTCTGTCTCTTTGTCTGTCTTTCTGCCTGCCTTTCGTCAAGATAACTCAAAAAGTTATGGGTAAGTTTGGACGAAATTTTCAGGGATTGTTAGGTATGTTAGGAGGAACAGATGATTGACTTTTTGTGAAGATCCGTTCGTCTGTTTGTTTGTTTGTTTGTTTGTCTGCCTCATTTTTTCTCAATGCCACTACTCAAAAATTTATGGACGAATTTTTATGAAATTTACATGACTTGTTGGGTATATCACGGAAAATAGATGATCAAATTTTTGTGATGATCTGTTTTGCTTGTTCGTTTTTTTGTCACTGTTTTCTATTTTATTTTTGCTAATAAAATAACTAACAAAATTGCTAATGGATCTCTATGAAATATATAGGAGTTATGAGTAATGTTAAATGACATGAATGATTAAATTCTGCTGATGACCGGATGGTTCTTTAGGGAGTTTATGTAATGTTTGTCAGAATGTTGGTTAGCAGTATAATTAAAAAAATTATGAACGAATCTTCAAAAAAATTACTGAGGCTGTTAACACTGTTGAAGAACAAAAATTATTAGATTATGGTGTTGAAACGAAGAAAATCATGGTCTCAGAACCAATTTACATTTTCCGTTACCGTATTGCTTGGCGGAGGTATGCGCTCTCTGAGTGATCTAGTTATTACTATTTCTAGCGCTATTACTATAATCATCACCATTATTACAATTACACATCATCATAACTTGAAGTACTGCATTCTTGTACTGAATGCTGTTATACGTATACTGCATAGATTATGCGATGGCATTCCTGCGTTGCTTTCATCCCTGCTCGAAGATCAGCTTACCGAAAAGAAACCGGATTTAAAAAAAAATAATTTACCCCCGACGAAAATCCTTAGAGCGCTACAATGCATTAGCCTAATTCTTTAGAGTGAATTTAATTTTTTATGTTCAAAGGAAGAAAAAATTCCCTCGACGTCCTGAGTCCAGTGACGGAACCTTTTGACAAATGGCTTCCCAGCAACTGCAAAAAGAAGTAAGAAAATGCACTTAAAGCTTGAGAGAAAGAATTGCTTTCATTCCTGATGGGAGTAGAAGAAAACAAAAAAAAACTTTGCTGCAGTTCCGAGTTAAGTAACTCACAGCGTAAGTGCGACAAATTTGTTCAATTTTCATTGCCGTCTCTCGTTTTCGGCAATGGTAATGTACTTTAGTTGAAGTAGTAAGTAAATATGTAGTTTTTTATGATTATTCTTAGCAAGGCTCTTGTCATCCTGGAATTGCTTACTTTTCATTTGGGCTCCATTACCTGTCCATGGACGCCCTGGTGTGTAGTATTGATGAAAATTCTTCCACTCTCCAAATTTTATCAGGATAATCATTCCTAAGCAAATTTGGTCGGTATGCTTTATTCCGAACAATTTACACCTTGAGAGCATGACATCTTGCCGGTCATTGTATATACCTGGTCTGCCGCAGACAGCTTAGAACGTGCACTAATACTAAATTAAGTCATTTTCTTCTATGCAATATAGTCATTTAGGGAATGTCACGGCACTATAGTAATGCGTAGGAGACTCTTAAATCATATTCCCATTAGCAACAATCATTTTAAATGGACGTAAGTAGAGAATTTGTACATTCTTGTTGACATTAATTTAAGCACGCTGTGTTTCCACAAAAGCTCATTAATTAGAGTATCTTAACTCGAGTTATTATCTCCCTAAGATATTATATACGGATAAAGTTTCATGATATAAATAATATTATCGTCGTTGATAGTTAGCGCCTCTATTAACTGCCTATGCTGTGTATTGACCTAAAGTCAGAAGCGTCTCAGCTTTTCGATGTCAGAATAACCTTGTTTACATGTGTAAATATATCAATTATGCAATGCAAACTGTATGTATTATAAATATCATCGTGTGTTTATACGTGTATAGAGTTATAACTAGGCTCGTAGGGAAGACGTGTGCAAGGGTGTTCAAGAAACGGTTAGTACATAGCTTAGAGAGCAATAACCTGCTTACATCAAATCACAAGGCTTTTGCCATAAACGATCAACCACTTCTCAGCTGCTTGAGCATTATAACTCCACTAGTGGACCCGTGCGTGAAAATATTCACGCAATAATCAACATGTTTGCTGGCATAGAATGTTTATCTTCATACTAAAGACGGGACTATACAGTAGACTTTATACTTCACATTTGTACCACCGCACAGCAACCAAGTATCCGGCCGTATCTTTGTAAGTACCGCCGTGTGTCCAGTAAAAGATTTACTGGATCGTTAGCAGTCAAGTTATACGACTTAGCAAGTGTCACAGTGAGAATTTTGGATACCTCCTCAAGTTTGGAGTGAAGTACAATTCTCGAAGCTATATACGTTGCTTTTATTTCAACAGACACAATAAAGCAGACACGTTGTGATGCATGACCTTACTGCAGAAAGACTATATCATGTGAGCCAGCCTTAAGGCGTACACCGTTTCCCATGTCATTTATTTATTTTTCAGGTTATGATGTTCATATTTTTCCTTCACGACCACTCCTACATGACATACACGAAGTTATGTCGTTTGCTTCGTATGTATACTCGTCTTGTCATTACCAGCTTCATACATTTTCTGTGATAGAGCATCGGAGTTATTTCTGACAGATCGATTCGCGATGAGCAGTGCTATAGAAGCAATTCGCTGCTGGCTCTCTCTTTGTCTGTAAGCTGCAACCCAAGAGACGTAAATAAGGATCGTTACTTTACATAGACGTGAGGTATCATGTGTAACGTCGCCTGGACCTCGTACGCAGACTCTCAACATTCATAAGATTCATGAAATGAATTCTTATATAATTGCACTGCATCCATTTCCAGCTTCACAACTCTGTGCCAATAGCAACTGCTACAACGCCAAGCCAACATAATGGCAATAGCTCATAGAGGGCCGGGGCGTATGTCCTGGTGTCTCTTTGGGAATGGGCCTCTTGGTTCGTCTTCTGCCGCCTACCTAATGTAATATTCTTACATTGAAGATCTTGTTTCTTTTGCTATTATAGAGTGATGTCTGTCTTTGTCCTCATTCGACTTCTCACTGGGATCCAGCCTCCAAATCTATTTTCTGGCAGCTAGTCTAATCAGGGCCCTAGCCTGCTGGTGAATCTTTGTCTGTTTTCTATAAAATTTAATTTTGGCACTGGCCTCTTGGTGAATCTATCGTTTAATATCGAATCAAATTAAATTTGCTCTTGGTCAGCTTCAACAAAACTTTGACCACCTCAGGGAGTGGACTACAACGTGGCAGAGTAACTTCAATGTCAGCAAATGTTAGGTAATATGCATTGCATTGGAGTGAAGAACATCTCAGCGTGCTGGAAACGCAAACGACAGACATAGCAGCTGCCGCCCGATATCGTGGCCTGGCAAAAACTATCACAAACGAACTAAGCTAAAAGTGTCTACATGGAAAACAGAGTCCTGGGAATCAATAGAATTGATTTTCAATTCAAATATTTTACATAATAATTTTTCGTTTGAACAAAGCACTAGTGCACCCGCATTTGGAATTTGCTATTCAATCCTGGTGGCCCCATTAGAGCAAAGATACACATAAAACGGAAAGAATCTAACATAAAGCAGCAAAATTGATGCCTCAGCTGCGAAACACGCCATACGAGCGTTGTCTATTATATTTCAGACACATCTCTCTTAACCAAAATAATAGATATGACTCAAGGAGCAACTAATGCAAAATAGAAATACCTGAATGGCTTTAACAGCGTGACTACAACTGAGACGGCCAAACATTCAAATATCACGATAGAAGAACCACTCAAAGGAAGCAGCTTTTCCCGTACTTTATAACGAGCATTTGGAACAGACTCTCCTCCGAAGTTTAAGGTGCAGAGACTGTCAGTGAGTTCAAAAATAGTCTTGACAAACATTGAGTGCAACACCCTCCACAGGTACGAACTCCTCCAGGATTAGCCAACTCTTAATGGCTGAATCTTTAGAGGCGCTGGTCCATGATATTGTATGCCCCAACTAAGTTATCGACTACGAGTCTCCACTAGACTGCTATTACTAATCGTGCTTGCACTATCATCTCCTTGGCCGAGTTTCTATTCAGTTTTTTCTTCCTTACTCAGATTTTAAATTAATTTTGATACAACAGCAAAATCTCATAGAGGACCGGAATGCTGAGTTCCGGCCGGTTTGGGAATGGGGTGGTTTGTCCGCCGACTCGCAGCTATTTCATCTAATATAATCTATTGTCTTGTATCTTATTACCTCCGCAAAAAAAGTAATGTTTTTTGTCGTGTTTGTCTGTCGCTTTGTCTGTCACCAAGATTGCTCAAAAACATATGAGCCGGTCTTTACGTAATTTACAGGGATTGTTAGGCATGTGAACAGTAACAGATGATTAACTTTTGGTGAAAATCCGTTCATCTGTTTGTTTGTCGGTCTGTCTGCCTATTGTTTCTTCGGGTCATAACTAAAAAAGGTATGGACGGATTCACATGAAATTGATACGAGTTATGAGGTATGAAAGGAAGAGTAAATGACCAAATTTTTGTGATGATTTATTCGTTCGTTCGTGTGTTTGTCACTGTGTTTGATTTTAGGCTTGTGAGCACAATAACTTAAAAAGTTAAGAATTGACCTTTATGAAATTTTCAGGACTTTTTTTGTAATGCAAAAAGACAAATATGCTTAAATTTTGGTGATGATCGGTTGGTCTGTTATGGTGTGTTTGACTTATGTTTATCATAATGTTTGTTAGCAGCATAACACGAAAATTACAGAAGCCCTTATTACTACTGAAAGGCATAAATGATCAGATTTTTGTGTTGACACAAAGAAAATTATGGTATCGGAACCAGTTAAAATTTTTCGTTACCCTTGCCTAGCTTGGCTGGGTATGCGCTCTTAGAGTGCTCTCTAGTTTAATCTTGAAATTGGTTTGTTTGCTCGTCTATTCTTCATCGTTAATCTTTGAATGAGCATCTTGCCCGGTCGATTGCGTAATCTCTTAACTATTGGCCATATCCAACTTCATTCGCTTGCTCTGGTGGTAGATAAATACGACATATTGTCAGTGAAAATTACTGCAGCTCTGTATATTGTACTAAATAATCCATTTCCAGCTTCATTTCTTCGCTCTGCTAGCGCGTCAAGACCATTTCCCTGTAGGAAATTTTCTATTTAACAGGTCTATTATTAACTTCTTACAGCTTGACGAATTAACTCTGCTAATGTATCATGACCGCTAATGTACGTGAAATTTCTTTTATTTTTTATTATTACTACTCTCAGCGTAGCATTTTCTATATATTTAGAAAATCAGAGACGCGTGCGGCCGTGCGTACGTATGTTGTTTTTACAGAGCTGCATGCATTTACCGGTCAAAAATGCCGCATTCATTCCTCCGTCTTCGATACTACAGAATTATTCAAAATGCACCAGTTGCAGCAAAATCCAATATCTAATCAGAGCAGGCCTTCTTGCTTCTTATTTCCGATGAAAAGCTTGCATGCCAAGATGGAAAAATTTACAATATTTTCATTAAATCGAGAAAACAGCATCACAACATTCCAATTTTCCGGTAGCCTGCAGAGCATAGAAAATATTTTTTTATGGGAACGAATATTGCATTCGGATTCCCAGAAAAAATTAACAACAGCATATCACACCTAGCACTGTAAATTTTTATTCGTATTGCGTCATAATTATTAATATTTCTACTAAAAAACGAAGCAAGAACTTGAATGGAAACGAAAAGGTGTGCACTAGGCCACTCAGCACGAGTGAAAGGGCTGAATTAAATCTTTCTTTCAACAAGTAAACTGCCTTTCTCGTCGAAAGAACACTAGTGTGATTGAAATCTACATAGACCTCGCTGTGAGAGAACAGGTTAAGTAGCAAAAAAATAGGCAAGACATAAGAGAATGAATCACAAGATAGGAAACCGTTCACCTGAGATTTAATTTTACTTAGTGTTATGACGGTAGTGAATTATAAAATAAGCAGCACTACCGTTAAAAATAACACTTTACCAGGGG
>LQNS02278070.1:15436450-15455427 GCA_001587735.2 Parhyale hawaiensis
CTAACAACGTCGGAAGGGTGTCTATTCCAAATGCTGACTATGAAATACGGAAAGAACTGCTGACTTAAGGTCGTTCTTCGAGCTTTGTGCTTGAGTTTTTGACCGTTGTTTCGCAAGCGATCATTTACATCTCTTTCCAAGAGTACCGTTGTAGATACGTCGTTGAAACCATTCAAATACTTGAATGTTTCTATTAATTGCCCTCTGAGTCGTGTTTGCTCGAGAGAGATCAGAACCGGTTCCTTTAGGCGACATTCATACGGCTTGTTTCGCAGCTGAGGTATCAATTTCGTTGCTCTGCGTTGGACTCTTTCCATGTTATCGATATCTGTGCACAGATGTGGCGACCAGAACTGAACAGCAAGCTCTAAGTGTGGCCGCACTAATGCCTTGTAGAGGGGAACGATGATGTCCTTGGACTTGTATTCACAATTTCTGGTGATGAATCCGAGTACTCTGCTTGCCATTTTCACACTCATGTCAACTTGTTGACTGTGCTGTAGTTTGTTTGTAACAGTGATTCCCAAGTCAAGTTGTTGGGTGACAGGAGCCAATTCTGTCCCATTCATTTTCAATGGAGTTGAAGAGTTCACTAGCCCTACGTGCATTACTGAGCATTTGTCAACTTTAGAGCTCATCTGCCACGTTGCGCTAAATTCCATGAGGTGGTCAAAGATCTTGTTGGAGCTCAGCTCTTTTCGTGGCAGGATGGCATAGTTTTGTATCATCCGCAAATTTACTGATTTTAAACATTGTTCTAAGACTTTCGAAACTGGCCCAGGTCGCTTGAAATTGCCCCAATAATTATTAAGTCGCTTGAAATTGCTCCATATTTCTGAGTCGTATGAAACTGCTGTTAATATCTTGAAATTACTCAAAGTGGCTTGAACTTACTGTACTCTTAGTCCTTATTCACGTTTTGCGTCATCCCTCGCCTTCCTTAGTCGATGGCATGCACAACTTGAAGATTAACGAGTAAAATTGTCGCCAGTCCTTCGAAAAATATCATTTTCTACGAGCCCGATCAGAAGAAATATCCTGAGAAACACCACCTTACTATTTCTGCAGTGATAACTTCCTCCACTTGGTGGCGAGAGCAATGCACAAACTTCGTCAAATGCCTCAACGTTTTACAGAGAAATTCTAGCAAACACTGCACGGTCTTGGAAGCTCTGTGGCAGGAAACACCTAAAACCTTATCAGTATTATCCACTCCGTATATACCTATTCAGTCAATCAGTTTTAAAATTCCTACCATGGTGTTCCGTAAATTTTCTTATCAGTTTGGTCATCAGTATTACTTCGAGTAATATTTTTTTTAATTGAAAACTTTGTCATATGGGATTTCAAAATTATATGCTGGGGTTAAAATGCGCGGACCTCACAATAACGTGCTAATTGCTTTACTAATGCTTTCTCAACCCAATTTTACTCAGGTAGAGCGACCTCACTATAAATGATATTAATTTATTCCTTATGACTACAAGAGGGAAAGTACGCGAGGGTTAAATATGGGCGCTTTCGACTAAGCGCCAAAATTAAACTTTCGAGGCCTGACTTATACGAAACTTCAGGCAGAAGCTTTGGCTTCGACAGGTCGACTCTTGTTATAAATGTTAGAAGTAACCCGATTATGTTGAACCGGCTGAAAACTACCTAATGCGGAGCAAGAATGAGTCTCTAGAATCTTCAAAGTTAACCTAATAAGAGTTAATGCCAGGAACTTAAGTTACAAAGTCCAAGCTGACGTACCTGCTTCAAGTTTCGAACAACTCAAGCCTAGAAGCCCTGATTTTGGCCCTCAGTGGAACACGCCCCATCCCTCTTCCACTACAATTTTGATTCAACGGATATTCTTACCAATAAGTTCTCATAATATCGACGTTTCCAATCGAAAGTATGAATACATCACACAAATTTACTTCCAGAGCAAGGACCTAGGAAAGCAGTTTTTTTTTTTTTAATTTAATTCACTGGTGCTACAGAAAGGGTTGAAGCATAAATTAAAGATCTCTTCTTTTTATACTAAACTTGAGCAATCTGAGAGAAATATACCTCCACCAAGCAAGGCAATCTTAACGGAAAATTCAAATTTGTCCTAAAACTTGGATTTCTCTTTTATGATCACCAAAATGTGGTCATTTGTGCCTCATGACAGTGATAACAGCTTCTGTAAGTTTCTTAGAGATCCGTTCGTAAGTTTTTGAGTAATATCGTGACAAACACTGAGATAAACATTATTCAAACACAAAAACAGAGGGACCGTTCATCACCAAAATTTGGTGATTCATATTTTTTAATATTATTTCAGTATAACGATTCCAGCAAGTTTCATAAAGATCCGTTCGTAACTTTTAGAGCTACGTTGCTGACAAACATTTGTCACGGACAAACGAATGAAGAAATCATAATCAAAATTTGGTCATTTATGTTTTTTTTAATATGTAGAGGAGTTTCTGCAAATTTCATAGAGATCCATTCTTAACTCTTTGAGTTATGTTGCTGGCTAATATAAAACCAAACATATAAACAAAACCAGAAAAACAGCTCATCATAAGAATTTAGTCTTTTTTTGTCGAAACATAGCTCATAATAATTGGTGTAAACTTCATAAAATTTCCTTCATAACATTTTGAGTTATGGTACTAACAAAAAACAAAAAGAGACAGAAAAACAAACATTCGGTTTACCGGATCTTTACCGTAAGTTTATCATTTGTTCCTTTGAACATGTTCAATAATCCATGAAAATTTCGTAAGGATTCATCCATAACTTTTTTAATTATCTTCGTGATGGACAAAGAGACACAGGCAGACAGATTCTAAAAAAAAAAAAAAACGTAAGCTATTTCGTGGAAGTAATAATCTTGCAAGCAATTATTAGCTTTAGTTGAAGTCATTATCTATTATCGACAGGAAATCTTAAAAATTTGCCTTAGGCTTCAGATAAAACTACAAATAAGCGAAAATTAGCGCCTACGAAAAATGTGCTCTTGAACTAATGTTCACCTGCTGTTTCCCGCCGGAAAATATTCTTTTCAAATGACGGCGATATTAAGACTTGTTATGTCCTGCTGCTTCCAGGCGGAAATTAGGTATTCTACAAATGACTTGGTGATGTTAATACTAATGTTTCCCTGCTGCTTCCCGTAGGAAATTATTCTTCAAATTACATGGTGATGTAAAGTTTGCTGCCAATCGCATAGCTAGACTTGGCTCATTGTGCTACATTCTTCATACTTAACCCGAACTCCTAACACAATAATTACGTAAAAACAAGTTCCAATAAAATAAAATTTGTAGAATCGGAGCAGTGCTCGACGATCGATACAAGCTCAAAGAAAAGTTTTGCATGGAATGCGACTGATCTCGAGGAGGCGCAGAAAATAGCAGGCCTTGCCCAGATTAATTAATTTGTCCGATAAATGCTTGGAATTCCTTTGTTGTCTGTAATGACTATATTACATATTGTGCCACAACTGCTGATGCCCGTGCTTGCGACCCGTTGCTCCCCTACATTCTACCCACTTTCGCGTCGGCGGCCGCTGCAAGACGCTTGTTTCCTGCATCAACGTGAGCGGAGTTTTTTGTGTTTTAAAAGACATGCGCTATAGTGAGGCTGTCGACGCGAAAATTGATGAAATCTTGGGGAGAGACGCGTCACAAGTACGGGCATCTACAGTTGCTGCACTATGTAAAAAAGCATAAGCAAGAAGCAAATGGACCCTCGGCAGTTGCTCGAATTGTATTTGGTATGTATCGACCATAATATTACCTAAACCACGCTCAAGCTGGCTCCACATTACAACAGTGTAGCTTTTAATTTAAAGCGAATTATTTTACTTTACTAATACCATTATTCCCACCCTAAAATATTGTTATTCGTACAAAGCCCTTTATCATCTAAAGGCCAGGCAGCTGGAGCTTGACGGAAGGCAGCCTTACCTTGTCAAAGCTGAAAACACACTGAATAGAGCAGCGCACCGCCAACAGATTGGATTTTACTCTATTTGTGAATTTGTTAGAACTATTTTGTAGTACGTTATCATTTCGCGTTTTTTCTTTCTCTTTTATATCCACATGATGTGTTCACTTCTCTCTGGAAGAATAATTGTAAACATAAAAGGTCAAGTTGAATCTTCTCTTAGGTACGATGTAGCAAGTAGCCTTTTGTGAAAAATATTACCGGTACTGCCTATTGTGATTTCAGGGCCACATCCAAGTGGACGTTGTTGGATGTTGTTGGATGTTGTTAATTTAAGTTGCTTGTGACCAATAGACGAACCAACAGCGAGTTATCTAAACGGAGCACGTAACAGCTGTGAAGGGATTTGTATGGCGTTCTTTATAAGTGAAAGACTTCTGCATACTTGAAGTAGCAATTTGCAGAGAGCGAACTTTGATCTTAGAAATGAGGCTTATGCGACAATTATTACTGCTTGACTATTCACGCTGCCTTAATAGAGTAGAGAGCTAGTTTAAGATGCAGAAGTTTAAAATTACAGTACGTAATTATATGAATGAAAAATTAGTCATGCACACTCAAAAAAATGAATAGTTTCATTTTAATTTGCTGAGGTTATAAACGATCTAGGAAGCAAATCTATAAATATATATGTTTATATATCAGTGTCTAGTGTGTGTTTGAACCGAGGACTTAAGGGGACCGAACACCTCACTCCCCCCCCCCCCAAAAAAAAAATGGTTATCAAGTTCGTTTTTCAAACTAAGCAGTGCCATGCATCAGGCGGACACGCAGACAAAATTTTAGGCAGTCAGTGTAACCCTAATGGGGTAAAACAGGGAGCTGAAGCGGGGAGGGAGATCAGGTTTTTCTTTTTTCGTAACGCTTCATTTTTGATCTGAAAATTTTTTTTTATTAGTCGTCCGATCTTCATTAAACTCGGCAAAAATATGTAAAATCGGAAAAAAATAGGGGTATGAGTCATGTACATTATCAAATTTTTCGCCATAAAAAATGAGTTATAGAGAGTAAAACGAGAAAACCTGTTTTCTTTGAATAACTCGTTTTCTATGGCGAAAATGGGAAAAGTACATGAGTCTAATGCACATTCTTTTCCGACTTTACACATCGGTACCAAGTTTCATTCAATTTGGAACGAAAATAAAAATCTAGAATTTGAACCATTTGGCGGGAAATTTTACATGGTGAACTTCGGGAATGAGACTATATAAGCAAAGGCTTTCATTTATGAGCCGATTTGAATGAAACTAGGTACATACCTCTGATGATACTTCGTCCAGGCGACGTTAGACACGCGGCCCATCTTGTGCAGGGTGATGCTGCAGTCCGTGACAAGCGGGGTGGCTAACAGCGAGTTATCCCCACAGTTCACGTAGCCGCTTACAGCTGGTTTATCTGGCACTTTCAGTAAGCATGCGTCCAGTAAGTGTTTAAATTTTGCAGTCTCTGTACCTGTGACATTTCGAATGGGACGAGGCATTTTGTCGAATAATCTCGCCCCTCGGACCACGAAACTATTATAATACTTTGTGGCTATTGCATCACCACCAGTTTTGATCGGAATGCGCACCTCAGAAGTGCGACCAATACGGTTTGAATATCTGGCCTGGATTCGCTCATTGACATTAACAGTAATTCCTTTTAGAATTTTCCAAATATATATGATCGTAAAGCGTTCGAATCTCCTTTGAATTGAGTTCATTTGAAGTTGAGCCAGTCTTTCGTGATAGTTTAAATCTTTCATGCCTCGGATTTTGGCAGTGAACGAACTCTGGATAGCCTCGAGGCGCTCTAAGTCGCTCCGTATGCTTCGCATCCAAAGAGATGAACAGTATTCAATCCTTGGCAGTATCAGTTGTTTCCATAAGGTAAGCATTGTGTCTGAATCTCGTGAAGAGAAAGTTCGAAGCACCCATCCGTTCCACTTCTTGCCTTCGGTAACAACTCGAGACACATGATCTTCAAAAGTGGCATTATCTTGTATTCTCACCCCAAGATCCCTTAAAATTTGCTTTCTCTCGATTTCGCTCCCATCTCTCGTCATGTAGGACATGGATTCAGTAAGGGAGAAGTTTTTCCGTATCGTAAAAGTTCAAATTTTGATTCGTTGAAGGTCATGTTGTTAACCGATGTCCAGTGAAATATGTTGGTGAGGTCTAGTTGCACATTCCGTACCTCCGCCGTTGATTGTACCGCTGCTAATATCCGTGTGTCATCAGCGAACGATGAGGGAACGGCAAACTTGCATTGGTGCCCCATATCATTTATCATGATAAGGAAAAGTATTGGACCAAGCACGGTGCCTTGTGGGACTCCACTGAGTACCGGCTGTCGTTAAGACACTTTATTACTTATAATTGCACTTTGCGTTCGGTTTGTCAGAAAAGCTTCGATCCATCTAAGACATTATCCACGGACACCCACGTTGACGAGTTTGAGTAGCAGTATTCCATGGTCTACTTTATCGAATGCTTTGGCAAAATCAAAATATACTACGTTCACACTTTTTGCCTTGGCAGAGTAGGTCGAGAATAGAGTCATAATGCTCAAGCAGCTGCGAAGTGTTTGAACGTTTATGGCGAAAGCCATATTGATTTGATGTAAGCAGCGTATTGCTTTCTAAATGATGCACAAGGTGTTTCCTAAAGACCCTTTCAAACGTCTTCACTACATGGCTAGTTAGGGAGATCCATGCTATTTCCAGCTTTAGGAATAGGTGAAATAATCGCATGCTTGTAGGTGAGTGGAATTTCTCCATCATCCATTGATTTCCGTCACTTAAGATTTGGGGGGTAAGAGATGCTTAGCTTACACATCTTAAGGATTTTTGCAGGCACATCATCTGGTCCCGCTACACTGTTGACGCTAAGTTCATCAATGGCTAGTTCAATGCTTAGTTTTGTGAACTCGAAGTCCGTTAGGTAGTTTGTAGTTCAATCAATTCTTGGGATTTCAGGATTTTGAACTTTGTCACTAAAGACGTTTTTGATATTGACGGCTTAGTCTTCGCTCATTTCCTGGGCATCCTCAGCAATGGATCCTGTATCATTCACCAGCGGCCCGATTTTTGATTTTATCGAGGAATGGTGCGATGCATAGGCAAAAAAATATTTGCTATTGCTTTTAATTTTTTCGATGGATTTCTTTTCTTTTTCTTATTTTTCCTCATAGTGTGATCTTGCAAGCTGACGTTCTATCTCATCTAGCTTCCTTTTGCACTCGGATTTGCGTTGTAGTGATTTCATCGATTGCTGGCATTTAATAAGTTTTGCTCGTTTCTTAAGTAGTCTTTTACGGAATTTGTGGTGTCAACTTTTATGACCTTTTTTTTACCGGGCTAAGGTACTTCATGCACTTTTCTAACAAAATGTTTTCGAATGTCTTATTGATGCTTTCACTTTCTCTTGAGTTATTTAGAAGTACGTCCCAATTTACTGATTGCAGTTCTGCATTCAAACCGTCCCAATTTATCCCTCTATCGTGTACGTTCAAGTCCCGTAGACTGGAGATATTTGTGAATTTTTCTGCGGACTATGGAAATCGCGTTCGCCAAGCTGAGTCGTTATTTCAACAAACCTATGATCAGATAATGTTGTATCATGGATTTCAATATTCTTAATCAATTGTGCGTTATCTACGAAGAAAAGATCTAAGATATTTTCATTTCTCGTAGGTGACAAGATTATTTGGGTGTATAAAACCGGAAAAGAATGGGGTTGCGACTTGTGTACATTTCCATTGAAAACGTGTTATTCAGAGAAAACAGAAACCCAGACTCCTGGAAAAGTCATTTTTTCGACTTCAAAACGTATCTTCTCCGACAATTTTGAAGCTAGAGAGCTGCGATTTTTTGCAGTGTATTCCTAATTTATGTCTCCTGTATTTGAACCAACAAATTTTATTCAATTTTGATTACTTTTATCCGATAATTTCATTTATGAAAAAAGTTGAACAAAATAGAAAAAATAAAAACAAACGAAAATATCTCAGGAGCTAAATCGAAAAATGTTATAGATTCACATAAAGGAGACAAAAATCAGGAACACAATGCAAAAATCCCCGCAGCTATGTAGTACCAAAATTGGGGCAGGAGAAACAGTACGTTTTAGAAAATTTTCGAATATTTCGTTTTCTATAAATAAGTCGTTTTAATGCGTCGTACGAAAAAAATGCCACGAGCAAAAAGTGTTTCTTTTGACGTGTTGCACCTTATGTTGAAGTTTGGGGAAGATCGCTCCCCAAAGAAAGAGGCTTTATAGCCAGGTGTTCTGTCCCCTTAAATATAAAATATTTCTTTTGCAAGGCCAGCATATGATGTCTAAAAGCTGTTGCGGAGGTACTGACCCTATCAGAGACGAGGAACGTTAGGGGCGGGACACAGGACGGCACATTAGAGCTATTAGTCGATGGCGCCATCGCTCTGGACCATCTGTGATCGACTGCAACCGTATACTCCTCTGGAGCCAGTTGGCCTATATCTGTAACACGATGCAGTGCGTGTGGGTTTCCCAATTGGGAGGGGCTAAATTCACTTTACCTTTTCGATCCATGAGCGTAGACCTTGCGGTCACACCGTGCTATGTGTGAGCAGCCGGTGCGAATACTAACAATCCGGTAACGTATTTACTTCCCTTGGAAAAAATGGGAACACTGAGCTTCCCTCGTGGATAATTTCAGGAGTAATTAGCATTAATGTTATCCTATATATCTTTGACAAAAAGAGGTAAAACATTATTTGCGATGGCCTAATGAGCCAGTATCCTCTACGAAGCTCACTGGAGTATATCATTACGTGCATATATTAAAGATAAAGTTATAGTTATGTACGACAACTCTTGTGTGCTTCCTTTCCACACGCTATTCCAATACTACGAACTCAAACCAAATCAACTGAATTTTGACTTTATGTTTTCTATATTTTTGGTTCTCAATGGCCAACTTTTGGCTGCCGTTCATGCAGTGCACCATACAACATTTAGAGTAACAGCAACTCAGCCCGCAGGCCGGTTCAACTTTGCTCGTATTTTTCTAGTTACAAAATTCTTGTTTTCGGCGGCACGTGATATGGGAAATGGACGACCTATTGAGCCTCTCGATGACGGAAAAAATTGCTGCATCAATTTTGGGAAATGAAAACTTCCTCCCGGTCGAGTTGGTTTTCAAAATGAAATGGAAGGTAAAATAGTTCTTTTGTGAAAAAACGGGTATACGTGATTAATATGGACTGAATATAACGCTGACATGCATGAGAAAATATGGGACTTTCACAATGAAAATGAACCAAAATAAAAATTACCATCCGGACTAAGTTTGCCTAGTTATGAGAAAAGTTACAAGATTATCTAATCATCATGAAACAGATCCGGCAAGTGCATGTAAACTTATTCAAATATCAATAGGCATACAGGGGCTAGATTTCTTTACATGCCGATAAACATATTTAATTTTCTAGTTTTTCTTATCAGTAAGCAATGATTGCATGAGAAACCAGGGCCACAAATAATGAATTGACACATAAGAAATACAATTAATTGATATTATGCATAATAAATGCAACCCTACCTGCTCAAACTAATATAATCCACTGGAATACGTAGAAAATAAAAAGGGTTGCCCGAAATGTTTTTCCGGTTACACTATCGAAATAAAAACGCTTCAAAATATAGTCTAAATTTTATTTTATGCTAGCGTTGACTCGTTTGTTCAAGTGCTTGCGACTGCGGTCGAAGAAGAAATGTTTGAAGTTAGCTATTCATTTTTAGTCATTTAACCCAAGCATAACCAGGTTATGCTAGCTTTCTACAATGAATAATTTCCCAATGAAAAACAATGGGATAAGGAACCTTTGTAGCAAATAACAAAACTTTGTATAGAAAGGGGTAATTCCGGACTACATTTTCGGCCACCCCAGAACGTGCAAAACATGAAGCCACTTACCTTGCAAATAAGGTATTATATGGCAGGCCAGCCTTCCGAAGATGAAGTCCTGCAGCAAAGACCCAGCCAAAGTGAAGGGAACGCACACCACAATCAGCATCAGGTCCGACGCACTCAAATTCAGGAGAAGAATATTGGTCGGAGTTCTCATTCTTCGGTGCTGCAACAGGGTCACCAAGACCAGCAAGTTCCCGGTCACAGAAAGCACCAAAATAATACTGTATATCGTTAGCAGAAATATCGCTTGTTCATTTAGCCAATTGTAGCTTTTCACGGGTGGAGATATGGGTGTATTTATTTCGATTTGTGTACCGTGACATAAAATATCTGCTAGCTTTTCTGCGTAGGTGTAGTTGTTGGTCAAGTTCGCCAGGAGTTTTGAGCACACTTCTAGGGATGAATTTTCGAAAAGCTCAAAAAATTCTATGGGAACTTCAGCTTGGTCGTAATCCTGCATCTTTGTAGTTCCGGTTGCATCAAGGAAGAAGTTTTAATGTGCTAATATGATGCTACCAGTACAGTAGTCTTACGGATAAATATATATACCACTTATATCTTGAAGAGTATTGTAGATCTGGAAAGATAGTGCAACAGAGATTAGAAATAGGTCTGAACAGCTGTTTTTGAAATTGTGGTTACTTAATATTAGGGTAAAAATTAAGGTTGTACGGGCGCATATGCTTGCCTTGTACAATAAATCTGAATGTTGAAAGATAGCACAGTTTAAAAAGAAACAAGTTCTGAAGACCTGATCTAAAATTGTGAATACATGAAAGCTCGTGTGAATGTAAATTGGTAAATAAATATTTACAGGTGCAAGGATTGTTACGTTTCTCCAAAGAAACTAGAATTTGAATCACCAATTTCATGCACTAAGTTCAACCATCGTTGATCCAAATGATAAATTTCACGACTTAGGCAGTACAAAGTCTTTCTAAAAACCAAATTACATAGAATATATTTTAATTTATCAGCGAAATATAAGACATTCTCACAGGTGAATGTTCCAAGATGCTTTGCTGCAAAATTGCGTACTGTTTCTGGGTTCTTTCCGTTAGTGTAAGAAAAAAAAACTGTCAGAGTTGTTACGATAAACAACACATAAATCGCGTGAGCAATACTGATGATGAGAACAGTAAATATTGCTCATGAGATGTTTTGCTTCTGCTGTGAACCTTTTGTCGAAATGATTATGATGAGCAATACATAAACCAGGGGCATAGAGAAGTTCTGAGCATAATAAAATGAAAAGCCCTCAAAATTGTGGCAGTCATAGATGGACCTGGAAATATTATGCTAGTATATATTATTCTTGTACCTGTTGAACAGAGCAGAGAACAACAACAGTTAGCTGCACTCCATACATTGGATGTTCTGTAAGAACGTACATACAAACGGACCAACAGGCCTATGCCCAGAGAGCCGCCGAGACTCACAGACGGCAACATTAACTCAGCCAAAAAACTGACAGCGCAAACACGATTAACCACAACAGACCGGCCACAACGTGAAGATAGTAATTAATTATTAATGAGCTCTTACACTTGATAGATGTGATAGTTGTAATACCCACGGATCATAATTATAGCTAAATATGATCGGCATTTATGCTATGATTTTTAAAACTAGAATGATATCATAATTTTTCAATAAGTTGTATTATCACTATTTTTTTATAAATACATAACTCCACAGCCAATAAAAAGCTATCATATGCGAAGGGGAGGGAGAGCGAGGCAAGAAAAATGGAAATGCAAGGTGATTTAATTTCTACTCACATATTATTCCTATAATTATCTCCGCCAAGGAAGTTATGTTTTCGTCGGGTTTGTCTATTTGTCTCTTATTCCATCTCTCTTTCTGCTATTCTGTCGTCACGACTCAAAAAGTTATCAACAGATTTGGACAAAAGATACAGGGATTGTTGGGCATGTTGGGAAGAACAGATGATTAACTTTTGGTGACGATCCGTTCATCCGTTTTGTTTGCCTCATTTTTTCTCATTGCCACTACACGAGTTGCTGGGTATATCACGAAGAATAAATGGTCAAATTTTTGAGATGATGTTTGTTCGTTCGTAAATTTGTCACTGTTTTCCATTTTGTGCTTGCTTATAAAATAATTGAAAAAATTGTAAATGGATCTCTATGAAATTTATAGGAGTTATTAGTTATGTTAAAATACATGAATGATTAGTTTCTGCTGATGACGGGTTGGTTCGTTAGGGAGTTTAAGTAATGTTTGGCAGAAGTTTTATTAGCAGTATAACTCATAAAATTATGAACGAATTTTCAAAAAAATTACTGAGGCTGTTAACACTGTTGAAGAACAAAGATTATTAGATTTTGGTATTGATACGAAGAAAATCATGGTCTCACAACCAATTAACATTTTTCGTTGCCGTATTGCTTGGCGGATGTATGCGCTCTCTGAGTGATCTAGTTATTACTATTTCTAGCGCTATTACTAAAATCAATACCATTATTACAATTACACATCATCATAACTTGAAATATTACATTTTTGTACTGAAGACTGTTATACGTATACTGCATAGATTATGCGATGGCATTCCTGCGTTACTTTCATCTCTGCCCGAAGATCAGTTTACCGAAAAGAAACCGGATTAAAAAAAAATAGGTTACCCCCAGACGAAAGTCCTTTGAGCGCTACAATGCATTAGCTTAATTCTTTAGAGTGAATTTAATTTTTTATGTTTGAAGGAAGAAAAAAAAATCCCTCTACGTCCTGAGTCCAGCGACGGAACCTTTTGACAAATGGCTTCCCTGCGCCTGCAAAAAAAGTAAGAAAATGCACTTAAGGCTTGAGAGAAAGAATTGCTTTCATTCCTGATGGGAGTAGAAGAAAAAAAAAAGCACTGCTGCAGTTCCGAGTTAAGTAACTCACAGCGTAAGTGCGATAAATATGTTCAATTTTCATTGCCGTCTCTCGTGTTCGGCTATGTTAATGTGCTTTAGTTGAAATAGTAAGTAAATATGTAGTTTTTTATGATTCTTCTTAGTAAGGCTCTGGTCATCCTGGAATTGCTTACTTTCCATTTGGGCTCCATTACCTATTCATGGACGACCTGGTGTAAAGTATTGATGAAAATTATTGACTCTTCCACTTTCCAATTTCATCACGGTCAACATCCTAAGCAAATTTGGTCAGTATGCTTTATTTCGAACGATTTACACCCTTAGAGTGTGACATCTTGCCGGTCATTGTGTATATCTGGTATGCTGTAGACAGTTTAGAACGTGCACTAATACTGCATGAAGTCATATTCTTCTATGCAATATAATCATTTAGGGAATGTCACGGCACTAAAGTAGTAATAGGTAGGAGACCCTTACACCATATTCCCATTAGCAACAGTCAGTGTAAATGGACGTAAGCATTGAATTTTGTACATTCTTGTTGACATGCATTCAAGCACGCCGCCTTTCCACAAAAGCTCCATGATTACAGTATAAAAACTTGAGTTATTATCTCCCTAAGATATTAAATACGGATCAAGTTTCGTGATATAACTTGGCGTCGTTGATAGTTAGCGCCGCTAGAAAGGGCAATACTGTGCATTGCCCTAATGACAGAAGCGTTTCAGCTTTTCGATGTCAGAATAACCTTCTTTACATGTGTAAATATATCAATTATGTAATGCAAAAAGTATAATAAATATTATCGTGGGTTTATATGTGTACAAAGTTATAACTGGGCTCGTAATGAAGACGTTTGAAAGGGCGGTTAAGAAACGATTAGTACATCACTTAGAGAGCAATAACTTACTTACATCAAATCACCAAGGCTTTTGCCGTAAACGATCAACCACTTCCAAGCTGCTTGAGCATTATGACTCTACGATTGGACCTGTGCGTGAAAAAATTTACGCAATAATCGACATGATTGCTGGCATAGAATGTATTATCTTCATACTAAAGACGGGAATACAAACTAGACTTTATACTTCACATTCGTACCACCGCACAGCAACCAAATATCCGGTCGTATCTATGTAAGTACCGCCGTGTGTACATAAAAAGGTTTACTGGATCGTAAGCAGTCAAGTAACACGACTTAGCAAGTGTCACTGCGAGAATTTTGGATACTTCCTCAAGTTGGGAGTGAAGTACAATTCTTAAAGCTATATACGTTGTTTTTATTTCAACAGACGCAATAAAGCAGACACGTTGTGATGCATGACCTTGCTGCAGAAAGACTATATCATGGGAGCCGGCCTTAAGGCGTACACCGTTTTCCATGTCATTTATTTATTTTTCAAGTTATGATGTTAATATTTTTCCTTCACGATCGACCACTCCTACATGACATACACGGAGTTATGTCGTTTGCTTCGTACGTATACTCGTATTATCATTACCAGCTTCATACATTTTCTGTGATAGAGCATCGGAGTTATTTCTGACAGATCGATTCGCGGTGAGCAGTGCTGTAGAAGTAATTCGCTACTGGCTCTCTCTTTGTCTGTAAGTTGAAACCCAACAGACGTAAATAAGGATTGTTCCTTTACATAGACGTGAGGTATCATGTGTAACGTCGCCTGGACCTCGTACGCTGACTCTCAATATTCATAAGAATCATGAAATGAATACTTATATAATTGTGCTGCATCTATTTCCAGCTTCACAACTCTGCGCCAATAGCAGCTACTACAACGCCATGCTAACATTATGGCAATAGCTCATAGAGGGCCGGGGCGTATGTAAGTCCCGGTGTCTCTTTGGGAATGGGCCTGTTGGTTCGTCTACTGCCGCCTACCTAATGTAATCTTCTTATATTGAAGATCTTGGTTCTTTCGCTATTATAGAGAGATGTATGTTTTTGTCTTCATTCGACTTCTCGCTGGGATCCAGCCTCCAAATCTATTTTCTGGCATCTAGTGTAATCAGGGCACTAGCCTCCTGGTGAATCTTTGTCTGTTTTATATAAAATTTAATTTTGGCACTGGCCTCTTGGTGAATCTATCGTTTAATATCGAATCAAATTAAATTTGGCTACTGACCTCTTGGTCAGCTTCAACAAAACCTTGACCACCTCAGGGAGTGGGCTACAACGTGGAAGATAAACTTCAATGTCAGCAAATGTTAGGTAATGTGCATTGCATTGGAGTGAAGAACATCTCAGCGTGCTGGAAAGGAAAAGAGACAGACATAGCAGCTGCTCTCAGATATCTTGAACTGGCAAAAACTATCACAAGCGAACTAAGCTGAAAGTGTCTACATGGCAAAAAGAGTCCTAGGATTCAATACATGAGATTTTCAATACAAATATTTTACATAATAATTTTTCGTTTGAACAAAGCACCAGTGCGCCCGCATTTAGAATTTGCTGTTCAAGCCTGGTGGCCCCATTAGAGCAAAGATAAACATAAAACAGAAAGAATCTAACATAAAGCAACAAAATTGATACCTCAGTTGGGAAACACGCCACACGAACGATGTCTACTATATTTTAGACACATCTCCCTTAACCAAAATAATTGATACGACTCAAGGAGCAACTAATAGAAAATAGAAATATTTGAATGGCTTTAGCGGCTTGCCTACAACTGAGACCCCCAAACATTCAAATTTCACGATCGAAGAACTACTCTAAGCCAGCTGCTTTTCCCGTACTTTATAACGAGCATTTGGAACACACTCTCCTCCGAAGTTTTGGGTGCAGAGACTGTCAGCGAGTTCAAAAATGGTCTTGAGTGCAACACCCTCCACAGTTACGAACTCCTCTTCCAGGATTCAGCAAGTTAGTTAACGGCTGAATCTTCAGAGGCACTGGTCCATGATATTTTATGCCCCAACTAAGTTATCGTCTTGAGTCGCCACTGGAGTGCTATAACTAATCGTGCTTGCATAATCACCTCCTTGGCTGAGTTTTTCTTCGTTTTTTTTTATTCGGAAGTTAAATTAATTTTGATATAACTGCAAAATCTCATTGAGGACCGGAATGCTGAGTCCCGGCAACTACTTGGGAATGAGGCTGCTCGTCCGTCTACTCGCAGTTATTTCATCTAATATAATCTATTGTCATGTAACTAATTACCTCCGCCAAGGAAGTAATGTATTTGTCCTGTTTTTTTTTTTTTGTTTGTCTGGCTCTTTGTCTGTCAACAAGATTACTCAAAAACTTATGAACGGATCATTACGAACTTTACAGGGATTGTTAGGCATGTTAAGAGTAACAGATGATTAACTTTTGGTGAAAATCCGCTCATCTGATTGTTTGTCTGCCTATTTTCTTGTGGTCACAAGTGAAAAAGTTATTGAGGGATTCAGATGAAATTGATATGAGTTATTAGGTATGATATGAAGAGCAAATGACGAAATTTTTGTTATGATCTATTCGTTCGTTCGTGTGTTTGTCACTGTGTTTGATTTCAGGCTTGTGAGCACAATGACTGAAAAAGTTATGAATTGATCTTTATGAAATTTGAAGGACATTTTAGTAATGCAAAAAGACATAAATGTTTTAATTTTGGTGATGATCGGTCGGTCCGTTTTTGTGTTTGACTTATATTTGTCATAATGTTTGTTAGCCGCTTAACTTGAAAAGTTGTGAACGGATCTCAACGAAAATTACAGAAACCTTTATTGCTATTGAAAGGCATAAATGATTAGATTTTGGTGTTGACAGAAAGAAAGTTATCGTATCGGAACCAATTTAGATCTTTCGTTAGCGTAGCCTTGCTTGGCGGGGTATGCGCTCTTAGAGTGCTCTCAAGTTTAATCTTGATATTGTCTTGTTTGCTCGTCTATTCTACATCATTAATCTTTGAATGAGCATCTTACCCCGTCGATTATCTAATCTCTTCACTATTGGCCATTTCCAACTTCATTCGCTTGCTCTGGAGGTAGATAAATACGACATATTGTCAATGAAAATTACTGCAGCTCTGTATATTGTACTAAGTATTCCATTTACAGCTTCATATCTTCGCTCTGCTAGCGCGTCATGACCACTTCCCTCTAGAAAATTTTCTATTTAATAGGTCTATTATTAACTTCTTACAACTTGACGAATTAACTCTGTCAATGTATTATGACCACTAATGCACTAGAAGTTTCTTTTTTCGTTATTACTACTCTCAACGTAACTTTTCTATATATTCAGAAAATCAGAGACGCGTGCGGCCGTGCGTACGTATGTTGTTTTTACAGAGCTGCATGCATTTACCGGTCAAAAATGCTGCATTCATTCCTCCGTTATCGATACAACAGAATTATTCAAAATGCACCAGTTGCAGCAAAATCCAATATCTAATCAGAGCAGGCCTTCTTGCTTCTTATTTCCGATGAAGAGTTTGCATCCCAAGATGGAAAAACTTACAATATTTTCATTAATTCACGAAAACAGCATCACAGTATTCAATTTTCCGGTAGCCTGCAGAGCGTAGAAAATATTCTTTTTATGGGAACGAATATTGCATTCGGATTCCCAGAAAAAATGAACAGCAGCATATCACACCTAGCATGGTAAATTTTTATTCGTATTACGTCATAATTATTAATATTACTACTAAAAAAGCAAGAACTTGAATGGAAACGAAAAGGTGGGAACTAGGCCACTCAGCACGAGTGAAAGCGCTGATTTAAACCTTTCTTTCAACAAGTAAACTGCCTTTCTCGTCGACTGAACACTAGTGTGTTTGAAATCTACATAGACCTCGCAGTGAGAGAAAAAGTTCAGTAACAAAAAAATAGACAAGACATAAGAGAATGAATCACAAGATAGGAAACCGTTCACCTGAGATTTAATTTTACTTAGTGTTATGACGGTAGTGAATTATAAAATAAGCAGCACTACCGTTAAAAATAACACTTTACCAGGGGGAGAAGTCAACGATTTGTTAATGATTATTGTTACCAGCAGAATACACTTTTTTTTCTCTCAAGTTGGAAAATTGACATTTAGTCTTACGTTAATTAGGGGCTTGACAAGAAGAACAGTGACAATGCTTCATCCCACCCCTTCTGAGATTCTAAACGGAAGATCAAGCAGGCCCATTATCCAGCTACAACACGAGCATGAACAATGACTGGGTGTAACTTAAATACTTCGACGCCATTTTTATATAGCGGTGAAGGTTAAGCCAATTTGACCGCAGAATCCTACTGGAAAAACCTCTCGCAATGGTTCGTGCTGCAGATATACTCCTCCGGCCCCTGAACCCTAGATTCAGTTCTGGATAGAATGACAGCAAATATAAATAAATATAGATTCACGGATCTATATTGCTGAGGGATTCTTCACTTTGAAGGAAAATGATAGTTGCTCCTACCGTAATTGTTTCACAGAAACAGAAAGGACAATGGTGATGCTTTACCGGAGTGGGTCGCAAGTGAAACGAATTAGGACGGAAACGGAACGAAACGGTGAGGAACCGAAACAAAATGAAAAGGGAAAGAACAAAGCTCTACGGGAAGTGAAAAATAAACTGAATGATATGAAACGCAAAGAAACGGGAAAGAAACTCAGCAAAAAGAAGATAATGACACCGGGAATGAAATGCTACGTTCCCAAAGTGTTATGGAAATTAGCCCAGGTTGGAGGCTCTGGTCGTCTTCTCAAATTCCATAGAAAACTGTTCGGTAGAAAA
Organism: Parhyale hawaiensis; assembly: GCA_001587735.2. NCBI lineage: Eukaryota > Metazoa > Arthropoda > Malacostraca > Amphipoda > Hyalidae > Parhyale > Parhyale hawaiensis. The sequence continues at coordinate 15,454,986 of LQNS02278070.1, forward strand.
TAGGCCGGGTGGCAGAAAATGGCAAAACGTATCTTAATCAGATATTAGAAGCTCGTTTCCGTGACAGGATCCGTACCTAAATAGAGAACAAGTACGTACCATCGCAAATTATTTCCGTTACTGGGTGTACTAGTGTATGCAAAGTAAATTGAAAGCAAGCAATTAGTATACTAAATTTAGCGTCAACTGCAGTATAGACCTATGCATTTATTTGTCTCAGTGATTTGCGTCATTCAAAGGCTGTAAGCTGATTAGGCAACTCTAGCAGATCTTCAATCAGCAAGCATCAATTACAAGTCTTTGTGTAGTACTGGATCGTGTTCGTTGGCAAAGTGAATTGATGCATTGTCACTTCAAAGTGATAGCGACTTACGCAACGGGCAGACTGTTAGTTAATTAAGCAATACCGTTCTCCAAACTATAGCCTTTTGCGGGGTAAATT
>LQNS02278070.1:15455780-15476935 GCA_001587735.2 Parhyale hawaiensis
CTTTGGAGGAGCAAATCGATGCTTCGTTTCCTCAGTGCAATAATGACTTGCGTCATGAAAAGGCTGTACGCTAATCAAGCAATATGTTAGCATTGATTCCACAGTCAAGCATCAATATAATTAACCTTTGTGAATTGATTGAATTTTCAACAAGCCAAATAACGCAGTTTTTCCTCGGATCGATTCTAAAGCAAGTTCACTGGTACCTCCAGCCAGAAAGAATTAACACACACGGGAAAAAACAAATCCACTTTATATCATTGATTTGCAAAGTTCTTTGTACCTGAGTAATTGGATGACACAGAAACAGGAAAATGCCAATTTATTGAAGGTGCTAGGGACATTTTTCACAACCGAACTCTGTCGTGTCGAAGCTGTTGAATAACGTACTGAAGGGAAAATGTCGTACCCATGCAGAGTTTCTTATTCAACAGCAATCTCCTTGGCACCTCAGTGTAGAATTACATTCAGCGGAAAATGCAGATTCAACCAATTATTTCTTGATCCTCATAGAGACGCATGCCCTTTCGTATCTTAGACTTGATTAAATTATGCACCTTTGGAAAGCTACGAGATATCACATACAAGGCAGAATATGGGATTCCACCTATCGAAACTTAAGACTAACATTGTTATCGCTTATTATCGCTCACTCACAAGCTAGAATTTCCTTTTCATTGCCGTAATCACTGTCAATATATTTTGTCGAACAAATGTGACGTTTGAAACATCTATAGAACTAATTCTTGAACTGGTCTTCATAAAATCTATTCAGCACTTTTGAATGGGTTACTAAATCGCTGTTTGTCGTCCAATAAAAGTGTACATTACTGGCAGATCATTTCCCCAGTCCTAAGCAATGGCTATTCGTTTACTTATGTGAAATATCTGTTATTCCCCTATTCCAAGTTATGCCGTATGCTGGATAACAAAACTAGTGACCCACTCTGTCACTGAGTGATGGCAGAATATTAGTATTTCAGCAAAATATTCATTTCTTCTTCGCTCTTCAAAAACTTAAATAAAAATTGTAAGTTCTACCCTTAAATTTGAATTTATCTCCATTCAAAGATTGGGGGACTCCGACGCTGAAGCATTTTGTGAGTATAAGTTGGAAGCCAGAAGGCGTTCTAACTTATACTAACAAAATATAGAAACTAGACCACACGAGACCTGTTGGATCGCTAAAAACCACGGAGGTAGTGTAGAGAGGAGGGCACCCTCTATTTACGCTACGGATGGGGACGGGGGGGGTGAAGAAGAGCATTTTCCTGGAACTGGCTGAGCGGCGTCTCCAATTGGAGAGCGGCATTGCCTCACGGAGCTAGTTTAGGGAGGGCTCCTGGGTTCAGAGTTTTACAACCATTAACCTTCGACGAAATTTCAAACGGCTGGGGCCTTGTACATGAAACTTTCATCCTGTATTTCAACTTATGCAAAGTAACAAAGTGAGGACTGCGACATCGTTATTCAGACACAATTTCTTGCAAAAACACTGAAGGACTGCCTGTCTATGTCTTCCTTAGACTGTGCTCACCCCAGGATTCGGCTCACTGAGAGCAGTCCAGCTAATTTAGCGAGTCCAATGGCCAGCTCCCGTTACCTGAATCAGCCACTTATGCACGAGCGAAAATAGAGCAACAGACTTATAAGTACACACGGGCAGTTTCCAACCGCACTTCAGCTCTTCTTGGAGCTTTTGTTACGTCATGGTTAAGCCATCAGCGTTGTGCCTTGAAGAAATTTATTTCATTTGGGCGGTAAAAACGAGAAAATATTTAACAAACAAGTCAGTAATTTAATTTGAGAGCCGTCTGGCTGCAGAGTTTTGTAGCCAAAAAACATCGATGAATTTTCGAATGGCTGGAGCTACGCTGATGAAACTCGTATCCTGTATACCTACTTAAAAGGGACACAACTAAATGAAGGCTGTTATGTCATCATTCAGATACTATATTCTTGCAAAAATAATGACGAAGTGCCACTCTGTGTCTTTCTTAGTCTGTGAGAGCAAGGAGCTTCAATAGAGAAGCTCCTTGTGTGAGAGAGCTGAGAAAGGCTTTCTCTTCCCAATACTGCTTCCGTGCTAAAAAGTAAACGTTTTTTTTCTGCTCTATTCGTGAATTTTTAATGGGTCATATCAGATCTTTTAGGAACCAAATTACAAAGAGACGGATATTTTTCTGATATGAAAGTAGTGCCAAGCTGTATCCAGGATACAGCGGTTTCAGAGCTTTTCCATATTATTGATCAATTGAAGCTACTACTTGAAGCATTCTTATTCTGAAATTTCCGAGCTCCTCTCAGTGCAAATTCTCTATGTAATAAAACTCCACTCCACTTCAGCTTTGGCCATCTCTTGTTATTGGCCAAGGAAATTTAATATAGATAAGGGAGCCAATAGCCTCGTCCGTGAAGCTCAAGAGTCGGGTGTGGCTTAAAAGTGTGGCTACTGCCAGTCGCCGTATGCACCAATCACAATAAGTACATAGTTTTTTTCTTTTTGTTACTCTCCCGCAAAATTCCTTGCTCTCATGTCACTTTCACCAATGAAATTCATGAACGCGTCACAGCCACACAAGATTTGGCGGATCGCTGGCGAGCCGATCTTAAAGCGGCACGGTTCCTTCATTTCTATTAAAGCTCCTTGGTATGAGCTAAAGTTGTCTAGATATTATTATTATCTATTTTATTACGGTGCTTGCCCTCCGTTAGTTACTAGTAAGACTGTTACACGTTCAGCGATATTAAATAGGAATTAATTAAAGTATCCTCGATACGATCTGGGAAAAGATCAATATGCGAAAGTCAAGGTCAAATTTGAGCTGCTACTACTCGCAGGTCTTAGGTAGAAGATTTACTACCTGATTTAGAACATTTTTCACCCTTTTCGTATGCATTATACGAGTCCCAGGGCATCATAATTTCGCATTCTAGGGGTTAGTAACACTGCAACCAAAGAACATTCGTCAGCATAGTTGAGCAACGTCTTCTCCAGCGAAAAGAGTTTCTCACTAGTGTTCAGAACAAGTAGCAGAGCGCTAAGTACTCTACTGTGAGGCATGCCAGACATCGTCGCCACTGAGGCACTCAAAACCTGACAACAGACACGTTCTGAGTTCACTCAGAAACAAGATCACGAATGATTGACAAAACCATACAACCCACCCCAAACGATTCTTACTTGCACAGTAGACCTATGTGATTGACTCGGCCGAACGTCGCACCGAAGTCTAACTGTACAATGTGTGTCTCAGACCAAAGATCCACCGCTGATTGCACATGGTGTGGCACAGACAATAATGTGTCACAACAACCCAAAGCGGTTCGGGTTCAAGCTGACCAACAGGCAGTAGTCTAGTAACCTCAGGAAAACGACCAAGCTTATGAGCCACCAATTTCTCGAACATTTCCGACAACATGTGTGTCAGCATAATAGGTCGGTAATTGACGGCATTGGGCGACACTGGACCTCTGAGAATGGGGTACTGTTCCCAGTACACCAACAACGGGGAAAATTTCATAACCGTATCAGGTGCCGAAAGATGACACGAAGCTTAAAGAAGAGAAAGCCAGCAAGTAGCTCGTAAAATAGACGAGGCATGCCGATTGGATCTACATCACCATCTGAATCAAGAAGCGCTCTGACCTCGTTAGATCTCAATGCCAAAGAGCTTAAATGGGGTTCAGGGTGATATACATGAGGTTATAACAACACATTTTTGCTTCGCTTTTCGTTGAAGTGAGCCGGAAGATGCTCCGCCTTAGCCAGTGCCAGTAAAAAGCAGTAACAAGGGTTCAGCACCGGAGACTTAATTCTTCAGCTCACTCCACCAACAATACGGATGGTTAATCGTCAGCAGAGACCCCTTGGAACGCTGCGTCTGACGATGGTGGGCCCTCTCGTAAACACGCTTAGCCTCAGCTCTACGTTTTACATAGGTCTGCCCCAACGTGCAGCCACACGAACGCTGCCAAGCTAAAAAGCTGCTTGCTTAGCCTCAGAAGCTAACAAAAAAACGATTATCAACTGCGGTTTGTCCCGAGACCATACAGGAATAGGTCTTTTCGGGACAAAGCTCTTCAAAACAGACACAGCCAAGTCATTAAGTTCAGAGACAGGTTCAGTTCTGTAAAAGATTTGGTGCTGAGGAAATTCCTTTACTGCCCCAGTAATATCGTCCCAATTAGCACTGCTCTTAAGGAACACTGCTCTCTTGGTGCTTGCCACTGAAATAATCTGGTTTAGCTCCAAGGACAAAAGTAATGTAACTTGTATGAAGTGCCGATAGGAGAACCAACTGTCAGAGTCACCTAGTCAGGGACATCAGGAGGTCATAAGAAGGTCGAGGCAATTACCAACAATATGCATACCTCCCGAAAAGGCTGTACACAACTACATAGGGTGCAAAATTAATGTCCAACGTAGCCTCGCCATGGCCATTAGTCGATTATACAGATTCCAACCATTTCCTGTGGGGCGCCTTAATATCTCCGGCAAAAACGAACGCCGATTTAGCAACTATAAGTTGAAGCGAATATTACTGTATGTGCACGGTGGGAACCGGTGAGAAAACCGGGAGTAAACTAGACTGCCTGTGACCCATTGCGTCATTAAAACCTGTCCTATCCTAGGCCTATCCTTTTCCAAAAACCTATCAGATGTCCTTTGTTTTTTCTCGATGCATTATAGAGAAGATTCTGTGTACGGTGACTTCTACAGAAACAAGCAAGCAGAATAACGATCAGAGCTTTAATAAAAGCATTAATGTAGATAGATGAATATATTTCTATATATATAAACTATGACACCCATATGCATTCATAATGGAGTTTTTTAAAGCCTTTATCATTATTTTTTTCATCTTGGGCTTAGTCGACCCAAGTTTCGCACTATTAAGCGAAGCCTGCCTTCAAGAAAAGGAAATTTCAAAGTTCGATTTTCACACCTATGTTAATTTACATGTGTTATGTACTGGCTACCAATTGGAAAAAAAAGCTTTGAACTTATCGGTAAATATTCAGTAAAGGACACAGAAAATGGAGGAAAGGAAAGTTAATTTCTTGGGCACCAAACCACCGGCAGTGCGCCTCAGAATATTAACTATGTCCATTGGCTGAATTTGGATTGCAATGAGAGTGAAATTCTTCAAAAAGTAATCTCGATTTTGGAATAGATATGTCGTAGTCATGTGTTAATACCGGTATCCCATTGACTTGTACAATCACACTCAACGCATGCGAACTGTGCTTCACAGTAATTAATAAGCTTCTCCTCCCCCTCCCAATTACCCCATTATTCCCCGTACCCTGGATACGGGGTATGTTAGAAGGCTCCAGACACACCAAACAAAGAGCTCTCATTTTAGAGTAATGAATTATCTATTGTTTCCATAATGCTAAACTATTCCGTTTATTTAATAATATCATTTTATAACAGCTGTTATTCCCTTCTCCTAAGCTGTAAGGTTTGTTTATTAACATAAATTATCGGTTACTTTCTTAATGCGAAACGACCTGATTTGCTGCTAACGAACTTCCAGCTCTACAGTCATCCATCAAAATTCCTGCCGATATCTACCGCAAGGACTTCCACGAATAAGAGGAAAATCGATGCTGTTGGAACGGTAAAATGATGGCCAAAATTGCGCCAACAATTTTACTTTGCCCTTCAGTTGCATTCAGCTAGACGATGCAAAACAGGGTAGGGATATTTATTTATTTTTTTTAATCTCAATAGTGAGCAATTTTAGAAGCTAATACTAGGCATTATATGTAGAGAAACTGGACATTGGCTGGGTTTGAAAACTAAAATGATGCAACGACTACTACTTTTACAATGGTAAAACTGGACACTTATTGGATGTTAATATTGAAATGATAGCAGTCATAAAGATCAGTCTGTTGCTACCTAAACTTCCTTCAGAATATGCAGTTGAAAACTGACTAAATTCCTGAAATTGAAATTAATCGAGCACATTCGTGGCACAGGGTGTCGTAAGCTTTAGTAACATCATAGTTCAACAGTTTATATCCTACAAATCTTGGCATGCACGTCTTCTACAAGCATATAATTCTCGAAATTGTTTATGAAGTTATGCTTTCTACAGAATGACCGACTATAGACCGTTCAAGTTGAAAATGTTTTCCATAACTTGATTCCAGTTTTGAGTACCAATATAACCATTTTTGTTTACCTATGCCTGCAGAGGCAGGATGTTAGAGTGATGTGCTCTCAGATGCGTGAGCGGGAGTTCAAGCCTGTCTGTCAAAGCTAGCGAGCTCTTGTGGTGCTTGGTATACTGAGGCAGCATTCAGACGCTACTGCGGAAATACTGGCTCTAACCAGCAGTGGAGATAGTTGTGGGATCCTAGTTGTCCCATGAGCCTTCCGTACCTCATACCATAGCTTTATCAATCTATAGTCGACTGCAGCCGTGTACCTCTCTAGTGGGCAGGCATATATTCACAGCACGAACCAGTACCCGTGGATTTCTATATAGGGGGGCGATGAGGTCGACTTACTCCTACTGCGTCTCCAGAATCTTCCTTCATAACTCAAACATCGGACTTGGGTAAATTTAATACTTTATTTGCGTCTCGTTATGCTCGTATCTTTAGATCATCGTAGCCGTATATATGCATCTCTAAAAATCCCATTAGAGTAACTTATTACCATATTGAGGAAACTTTAGTTTCTCATTTGCACATTTTTATAGCCTCAATCCTTAATTGAGTAACCTTGTTACCTTACTTGAGGAATTCTATTACCTAATCCGCGTATCTTTACTTGCGTGATTTTACTACCTAATTTGTGTAACTAGATGACCTTGTTCTGGTCTCTCTAGAGTCCCTGTTTTTCGAAACATGAATTTCGAAGATAGCAAAATTCAAATATCTCATATGGCTCAGGGCAAATTGGCTATCAAGGTTCCATGTCATCTGGTGGCAGTGAGCTCCTTTGATTGATGCAAATGGCCATCAGACGAATTAAATTGAACCGAGTAATAAATGTAGACGTGTCGACACTGTCGTGGTTGTATGATTTTCTAAATTTTCCTATGGAATAATTAGCACCTACTCTAGGTGCGAAATTTTGATCACATCACCCATTGGAATATACGAGTAAGATGCACTAATAAGTACCAGTAGTAGTTGTATTCGTTTGGCTTAACCACCGCTATAAGTAACTTATAAGTTGGCCGGTAAGTAAACTGCGCAATGCGCCAGGAAATAGTTACAAAAGTACCTGTAGTTGCACCAGTAAATGCACCAACCGGTCCACCAGTGTGCACCTGGAAACTCATCGATAAATAAACTAGTAAGTCCATCTGTTAATTAATGTACCTGTACATGAAACTACAAATGATTCTGTTTCTACGAGCGTCTACAAATAAAGCAGTAAATACAACTGTAAGGACACATGTAAATGTAATTGTTAACTGTTAAATGCACTAGTAAAAACAAGAGTAAATAGCTAAACAGTCCACTAAATGCATAAGTAGATCCACCAGTAAATTGAACAGTCAATGCTCCTGTAAATGCATCTGTAAATCACCAGTAAAAGCAGCAGTAACTGCACCTGTAAATGTTGTTTGTAACTATTTGGCTTCTGTTTCTTACTTTCTCCTTAAAATCAATATTCGTAGTTGATAAGGGCTCTCTTGCGACCAAGCTAATTATTACATCTTCATTTCCTCTCTGAATTTGAAGTAAAAAACAGACAAAAGGGAATTACAGCACGTTGAGAACGCAAACCTCAGCTCAGCTAGGCAACATTGACCAAAATTTTATATGATTATCAAACTAGGATTTACTTTTTTCATCATCAAAATTCTTTTAGTTTTGCTTCCGGACAGTGATAACAGCTTCTGTAATATCCTGGAGGATCCATCCGTAACTTTTTAAGTTACGTTCTGACAAATTCTGCAGCAAACATCAGTCGAAGACACCAACAAACTGACAGATCGTCACCAAAATCTGGTGTTTCATGTCATTTTAGCATTTCTAAAAAATCCCGAAAATTTCATAGACATCCGTTTATAACTTTTCGAGTTTCGTTGTTGAAAAGCATAATATCAATCATAAAGACCAGTAAATAATCGACTAAACTAATTAATCACATTTCATTCTTTGTCATTTACTCTTTCTAAAATGCCTATCAATTAGTGCAAATTTCAAAGAAATTCGTCCATAACTTTTTGAGTTATGATGCAAAGAAAAAAAGTAGATAAATAAATAAGCGGTTGAGAGGATCTCTTCCAAAAGTTAATCATCTGCTCCTCCCAACATTCCTAACGATCCCTGTAAATCTTCTGTAGTTCCGTCCTTAACTTTCTTAGTTATTTGAATGAGTGACAGACAAAGAGAAAAGCTCGATAAAAAACATAACCTCCTTGCCGGAAGTAATTAATGAGTATTTTTCACGGATGTTACAAGATCATTTGAGTCATTATAGCAGATATGTCCCCAAATGACAAATATTCACTATATTATAACTGCATTTTACTTTTCTTTGCATCATTGTAGATACGTCAGCGTCATTTTTAAGATCTTTGCGCCATTGCGTCAAGGGTCGATGAAAATGGTCGTTGCGACGTCGATGCAAAGACGCAGCAACGCAAATACTTGCGTCAGTTCCCAGTTCTGTCTATTTATAGCTGGTCTTGTCGGTAAAAACTTCATTAACATAACAACAGTTTTTATTCAATTGAGCTCGTTAATCTTTAGGAGAGGCCATTTTTGTTGCAGAGTCGGAAAGTCGGAAACCGTAACTCTGCCCTTTGTTCATAAATCCAGTAACTTAGAATACTTTCAGAATAAAATGCTTGAACACCCAAGACTCGATTAAAACCTAATTTTTCATTGGTAAAAAAATTAAAGTTAGTAACAGTTTTCAATGACCGATTGAACTTTAGCTTCCGCTACGGTTACTCTGTTATTTTATTACTTTATTTTGATATGGTCTTCGGAAATGCTTGCTACCGGTGATAGCAACTTCCATAGTACCTAACAAAAAGTGGGTATCTTTTACTCTCTCCCTTGAAAATACAATGCGCTATTTGAGACACTAAAATCACTTTTCAAAAAACAAAGAATTGTTTTGGAGTACAATGGCGACTGAAAGAACTCCAGAGTTTTTCAGCCCATGAAACGATGCGGGGGTTTTCGGAATTAAAAAAAATTGATGCTGAAAGACACTGGCCATTAAAATAAACACTCGAGTGTTCCGGGCAGTGAATGAATGGCTCTAGGAAAGTTCGTCTAACTCAATTCTTCTAAACAAATTCATCTAACTCTATTCGTCTAAAACAAGTGTATGTAATGGTAAATTCACCTAAGGAATAAATTAATCTAAACGCACGTCGTCTAATGTCAAGTTCGCCTAAGGAACAAGTCATCTAATCTGCAATACAGGTTGACTAAAAGAAAACATTTTTTTTTAAACCAACTACAATTAACCAGAAGTAGCTACAATAAATTTTGAAGTATTCACTAATACAAGGCCACACACCCTGGTCAACTAAAAGTTGAATAAAAGTTTGTAAAAAAAGCTAGTGTTTATCAATGTAGATATGAAGTAATCTAACTATGTACTAACCTAACATAAATATAATTAACCTAAACTAAACTAACCTGAATTAACTGAGCCTACACTAAGCTAACTTAAACCTAACCTAACCCGCTAGTCACCTTCTACAAAAAATAACGTGACCGAAATTGAAAAAAATACTTGGTTAGAAAAACCAGACCTGCCCTCACCTAACCTACGCGAAGTTATGAAGGGCTCTTTTCCAACTTACCCGAAATTAGTTCGGGTTTTCCGACAATACGGCCTAAAACGAGCAATTTTCGGGCCGAAGTCACTTCTAGCTGAGGGTGACGTACTCTGAACAACAAACTTACCTAACCTAAACTAAACTAGCCTAAGCGAACTTAAATTAATCGAACTAACCTATTCTAAACTAACCTAACCTAACTAATCAAACATAAACTTGTCCAAGCTAAACTAACCTATCCTACACAATGCCAACCTAAACTAACCTTAACTAACCTAACCTACACTACGGTAACGCAAACTAACCTAACGTAACCTCACCCAGACTAAACTAAACCAACCTAGGTATATTACACTATTTCTCTTGTAAATTTATAAACACTAACTTTTTATAATCTTGTAGTCGGCTCTTTGTCGACCACGGTGTGTTATTAGCCTTGTATTATCTGTGCTGCCAGCTAGTATAGGAGCGAAGAGAAACACTTGCGGCCGTTGGGAAAGTACAAGTTATTTTAATGTACTTAAGCATAGACATAGGTAGACAGGTAGACTGTTATCGCAATAACAGGATTGTATTCCAACGTTACTGGAGGGTCTTTAAGACATGGTCTAACATTATTTAATACTTTCAAACTTAATGTAGTTACAATTGGTTTATAGTAGTGGGTATAATAAGAAAATGATTTCTTTTATTCAACGTGGAATGCAGATTATATGACTTGTTCCTTAGACGAATTTACCATTAGAGCAACTTGTTTTAGATGAATTGAATTAGATGAATTTGTTTAGACGCATTGAGTTAGACGAATTTAGCGGCTCCCGAAAGGACATGCCCGCTTCCAAAACCAAGGGCTGATGCAGATATCTAGTGATACCATCTGTAGAGAAATGTTTTGAAGTTGAAACTTCTCTTGCATTGTTACACCTCTTCGAAAGAAAAAACCCTCTGCAAGTCTCGTTTCCTGGGTTTCAACATTGCCACTCCCGCGCTCCACAGGTTGTGATTTTTCTCGCAATATTTGCTCTGGAAACTTTGTCCAGTCGACCGCGACTGCTCTTAGAACTAACGACGAAAGAAACTGCTAGAAAAAGAAGAAAGAATCATGCCTGAGTTGCATGCGAAACAGGTCCCATTCCGGGCAAAAATTCCGAGGAAAGTGTTTGATCAATGGAATGAAGACAGAAATCCCGTTTTCGCTCAAGTAGTTTTACTATAGGAAATGTTTGTCAATGGAATGAAGACAAAAATCCTGTTCTCTCGTGAGCAGTGTTACTATTGAATATGTTGATCAATGGAATGCGGACAGATATCCTTTTCCCAGCCAAATAGTTTTATTAACGGGAACGTTGATGAATGTTACAAAATAGAAATTCTGCAGTTTTCACGCAACCAGTCTTACTAAGAGAAATGTGTAATCGATGTTTGATGGTTGAAAAGTTTGATTAATATTGGGCGGATGACAAAAACCAGAAAGCTTGTCAACCTCATGCTACAGCCTGAGCTAGATCACGCTAGACCATGCGGAAATTTACGATAGACCCATGAAATCTTCCGACAGACTTGGAAAACCTAAAACCTGATTTGCAATACGTTCGAGAAAAAATACCTTGCCTCCGAAATCCTTATGTTAGACCATGAAATACCTTATGCGAGACCCCGAAATATTTGTGCTAGTATTGAAATATCATACATAAGAACTAAAAATGTTTTACATTAGACCCCAAAATACTCTACATTAAACCGCGAAATACTTTCCACAAACCCGCGAAAAACCTCTAAATCAAACCGAAANGAAATACCTTTTGCGAGACCCCGAAATATTTGTGCTAGTATTGAAATATCATACATAAGAACTAAAAATGTTTTACATTAGACCCCAAAATACTCTACATTAAACCGCGAAATACTTTCCACAAACCCGCGAAAAACCTCTAGATCAAACCGAAAATACCTCAAGTTAAACTCCCAAAAACCTTACATTAGACCTTTGAAATACCTCAAGTTAGACCACAGGCTCTAATGACTCCAATCAACAGCAGTTATCAACGGCATTAACCTTTCGCCAATTTTCGTCTTTTGAAGCGACGATAATTCACGACTCAGCTCCATCCTTACCATCAGCATTCCATTTTGGAACTTTGCCCGAAATGCTGACGGGGCCCTGCAGTCTGCAGTTTCTCTTTTCCGTAACTTTCCTGTTTATTTTTTCCTCTAACTCTCCCACATTTTTTCCCCTGCAGTTTCTGCAATCTCAAGAGATTGAACTTTTCCAGGCTTCTTCATGCGGCGGCTATCAGTAACTTTTCGGAGTGTCATGCTCAATTTTTCAGAGAAAACTACCCAGCTGGAAGCCTTCGAAGGTGTTGATGCAATCATTTTTTATGGAAACGTGTTAAAAAAAATACCACCAGCAACAAGGAATGTGCCGGACGTGCAGTAGCTTTTTTTTTTCCTTCCATGATTGTATAAAAGCTTATTTTTTCTCTATTAATGCAAGAGATGGAAGCCATGCTCGAGAAGCCACGCTGGTAATAAAAAGTAACTGAAAAACTTAAACAGCTATACATCCTATATCCAAAGTTAAAATTAGGCTGCCAAGTTTGAGCATTGGATCGGAGTTTATCATGTTTGGCATCATTTTGGCGAATAAACAGCGACTTGCGAGAAGCCAATCTGGAAAGAGAAGCTTGATGAAGTCCGCGCTTCTTCTGGAACCTGCCTAATAAGCTGTGCTTATATTTTTTTTTTCGGGAGGGGGAATACGAACCTTTGCGTAGGCGCCCTCCTCTACGCTGACCGTCCTACTGAGATACTCATATGAGCTCTCTCAGCCATAATTACGAGGCTCTAATAGTGAAAAACAAAGGCTTAGAATTGGCTAAAATGTCTGGCCACAGGTACAGGATTTAACCGCTTAAGGGAGGCCAGTAGTGACGTAACTAAGGTAAGCCAACAGTGACATAACCAAGAGAGGCCAGTAGAGACGTAACCAACTTAAACCAAGGGAGACCAGAAGTAACGTAACTAAGGGAGGGCAGTTGAGACGTAACTAATAGAGGCGACTAGTGACGTAACCAAGGGAGGCCAGTAGAGACGTAACCAAGGGAGGCCAGTAGTGACGTAACCAAGGGAGGCCACTAGAGACGCAAACAAGGGAGGCCACTAGTGACGTAACCAAGGGAGGCCAGTAGAGACGTAACCAAGGGAAGCCAGTAGAGACGTAACCAAGGGAGGCCAGTAGAGACGCAACCAAGGGAGGCCACTAGTGACGTAACCAAGAGAGGCCACTAGAGACGCAACCAAGGGAGGCCAGTAGAGACGTAACCAAGGGAGGCCAGTAGAGACGTAACCAAGGGAGGCCCGTAGAGACGTCACCAAGGGAGGCCAGTAGAGACGTAACCAAGGGAGGCCAGTAAAGACGTAACCAAGGGAGGCCAGTAGAGACGTAACCAAGGGAGGCCCGTAGAGACGTAACCAAGTGAGGCCCGTAGAGACGTCACCAAGGGAAGCCAGTTGTGACGCCACCAAGGGAGACCAGTAGCAACGTAACCAAGGGAAGCCAATAGTGACTTAACCATAGGAGGCCAGTAGTGACGTAACCAAGGGAAGCCAAAAGTGACGTAACCAAGGGCAGCCAATAGTGACGTAACGACGGGATGCAAGTTGTGACGTCAACAAGGGAGGCCAGTAGTGACGTAACCAAGGGAAGCCATTAGTGACGTAACCAAGAGAGGCCAGTAGTGACGTCACCAAGGGAAGCCAGTAGTGACGTAACCAAGGGAAGCCAGTAGTGACGTAACAAAGGGAGGCCAGTAGAGACGTCACCAAGGGAAGCCAGTTGTGATGTAACCAAGCGAGGCCTGTAGTGATGTAACCAAGGGAAGCCAGTAGTGACATAACCAATGGAGGCCAGTAGTAACGTAATCAATGGATGCCAATAGTGACGTCACCAATAGACACCAATATTTCATTGCGGTGGAAGTCCTACTCATCTAACAGACCTAATGTGTCCTCTGATGGCCCCATAGTGCTTGTCGATTCGTGGTTGACTGCAGCCGCGGACTCCTCTGCGGCCAGTTGGCCTATTAGTTCTCGTTTACTTGAGCACAAACCAGTGTGTGTGTGCGGGTTTCCAGTACGAGGTGCAGTCAATTTGACTGTACCTTGTTACCATTACGCTGCCTGTGACCAGCCTCACCATTTACTATCCCAGTCAAATGCTCGCCAAACCTCTTATGCAACCAACATGTTGTGTTTCCACCCTATCACTAATATCATATTACAGCTATTGACTCCATGGGACGCTGAGAGCCCACTGCCATTACGGATTGTACAGACAAGCAGCACCTGCGGCACAGTATTACCGCTCACCTCAATAGTCAGAAGGGTAAGGAGCCCGATTGGAGAGGCCTATGCTACGCGGACACAGAAAATCAAGGTAGAAGCCCATGCCGCTTGGTGCAGAGCCACCCACCAAATGACCTACAGGTGGCTATAAGAAACGGTATTGCTACAGTCGCAAGTTAAACCTCCTCATCAACTGCATGCTTACCCTGAAACTCTAAAAGAGGATTAAAATATAGCAATTTGATATGTAAAACATGAGAAGGAACCGATGGCTAGAAACAAAGAGCAGGAAGAGGAGAAAAGAAGTGAGATATTCAGAATATAGAGCAAATGAAGGATCCAACTAATAACGTATGGCACGATGCGAAGACGGAAGAGGAAGAAGAGCATAAAGGATAAAAGAACACACTATTCACGGAAAGATAGAAAACCCGAATGCCTGGCATAGATTTATCCTCATGGGGGCATCATGGCCCCTTACATAGGAGAGACCTTGCTCAATAAGCCACCTACACGTATGTTCTCTTCACGCCCTCGGACACCACAAGTGCTTCATCAAGCAGTATAATAAGAGCTCACTACGACACCATTTACATCGACTGAGCCCTTATCTTCTCGCGCCATGCCCCTAATGTCGTCCCAATTATTATTGATGATTGCTCTAAAGTTTTGTTGGGTCGCAAAGCCTTGCGTCTATTGTCGTGGAGCTCACCCACGCAGAGATGTACCTGCGGAAAAGTGACCCTCTGGCTCGCTTTGATGACAGTTCGTAAAATTTCGTAGTGCACTGATACTGACCTGCAACAGGCATCACTGCCTGCGTATCTTGTTCAATTTACAGTTTTTGCTCTAGTGTTAGCGTGGCTATTCTAGAAGGCGAGTTTGATATCGACTGTTACGTCGATGGAATAGTACTTTGGTGGACAGAATCATACCTACCATTTCCAATGTACGTAGACATAAATGAGTGTTGTAAGGTAGTATAATGAAAAATATATATGCTCGTAATATTTTCTTTCACGGTGTACTGTGTATCAGTTGAGGAAAAAACGGATACGACCAACTTTTAACTTACGAAACAAACGGACTGTCATTTTTTGACTATTTACAGGTAGGACGTCAAAAATACCACTATGAAATGAACTAAATCTGTAGCTATGGTAGTTTCGCTTAAAAAAATAACTAGAATTTTTTTTTTCGGTGTTCCTTTAATTAATAATATTATTGCCCCGTATCAGTGTTGCACTGAACGTAATAGAAACTTAGAAGTTGAACATCAGGGAATTATTCTTCTGTGAATCGGAGTTTATTCTAAGGAATATTGACAACTGTAGCTACAAACTGCGATACGAGGCACGCCTCTTAAGTTATGTTGTAAAGTTAATGAAAATTGTATGTCGTGTGTTTTGATACGTCCGCTATCAGTGACTTTCGATGTGATTTCCTCATAGCTTATGTCTGTGGCACTCCAGTGATCGAAGTTCAAACAGAATGAAAATTTAAAAAGTGTTCAAATCTGGATTGAGAATTGTACGTTCTGAATTTGCAATGACACAGTTTGAATTTACGACTGCACGTTTAGAATTTGCATATGGAGATTTTGAATTTGTAACTACAAGAATTAAATTTACAACTGCACGTTTTGAATTTGCAACTGGTCATTTTGAATTTACAACTGTACAAATTGAATTTACTACTGCACATTGTGAATTTGCAACAACAATAATTAAGTTTACATATGCACATTTTGAATTTAAAAGTGCATATTATGAATTCACAAATAAGTCAATGAGGCACAACTGTACGGTCGCATTAAACATGTAGCTATTGAGCTACTTCCTGGAACGCTAAAGAAGATTAACAACTGCGGTCTAATCTGATAGATATATTTACACCGTGTTGAACCGTGTTGCAAGTGTTAGAAACAAGGCGATTACGTTGAAAACTCCATTTTATGGAGCAAGAACGAAGTTCTGTAAGTCTCTGGAGTAACCGATTAATGGTTAATGCTTGAAGCTCAAATCACTGCTTCCTGGTTCAGATCTAGAGTACCTCTCTACGGTATTGGATAAGACAAGCCGTGAAGGCTTGATATTTGGGCTCCATCGAAAATTCCGATGATATCCGTTCACCTAGAAAATTATTTTTCCATAACATACGCACCTTGCGGCCCACTGAAGAAAACTTCGTGCCTTCGCGTGTTGGTCCAACATGACAATAATAATTTCCGTGTTTGCGAATACGCGAAGAGGTAATTTTCGTCCTGGATGCGAAAAGCGTGCTCGTTGTGATCATTTCGTCAGTGTATCTATATCTTTTATTAATCTGTTTGACTCTCTAGCCACTGAAGCTGTACCCTCTTATTCGATAACCTCGCCTCTGAGCCCTCATGACTGAATTTCCCTTGGCATTTCTTTTCTATTTGCCCTGCAATCGGGCAAATTTCAATCGACGATTCAATGTCCGGAACGGTAGGCGGCAAATGCATAGGATTCGAATAGGAGGGTCAGACCAGAGCCATTGCTCGGATATGGTTCGTTGCTACTGAATATAAATTGGAGGCTACAGCCTGACCAGTTCTAAGGGCTCGTCAATTCCTCACAGATGCAAGCCTAGAATCTGGTCATTTATTGTTTAATATAGCCATTAAGTTAGAGTATTCAGTTTTTTAACCCAATTTTAAGTCATGATAACGTGGAAAATTAAGGCTTGATTTGAATATATATGGTCTACGTACTATATCGTGGAGCGATGGTGGTAAAACAAGAGAATTCCCCAAAAGTGCTATTATTTCTAATTCAGTTTTATTGTGTCTGGACCTGGCAGAATATTAGCATCATGACGTCTCTTATTCTTGGTGCCCGCTTTTGCAGAAATCGGGGTTCCTACATTGTAGGTCGATAGAGAATAAAAGCCCAATAATGAGCACGATACTTTGACGTAACAAACAAACAAACAAAATAGGTAGTTTATCCATAGCACATAAATTATCGACGCACTTCTGTCATTTACTCGCGCGTTGTTGAGAAGTGCATACGCTTCCGTTGAAGTTATTAGCTCGTCATTATCTCCTTGAGCTGAGGTCCATCATGGAGCTGATTTCCATCAGCAAAATCACAAGACCGAACTTCTCAAACCATAAGCTGCATACTCATCAAGCACCTCCTTAATGTTGCTAGCTGTACGTCCAGGATGAATTTGTACTAAGATGGAACGCACAGCCATGAATAATAAGGAATTTTTATTCATCCCCGGGTTTCATGCTTTTAGTTGATAATAAGAGAGTCAAAATATAATGTGTTGTCATAAACAACATTTATAATAGCTATGACGGGGCTGCCCATTCATTGGAAATCAACAGCTTGAATTATGAAACGTGAAAATAATAATCCTTTCAATGTGGTGAATTATA
This sequence comes from Parhyale hawaiensis, assembly GCA_001587735.2. Lineage (NCBI taxonomy): Eukaryota > Metazoa > Arthropoda > Malacostraca > Amphipoda > Hyalidae > Parhyale > Parhyale hawaiensis. The sequence goes on from LQNS02278070.1 coordinate 15,473,319, forward strand.
AAATAGAACCTTTCATTCAAATCAACCTGTTGAATTAATTTTCCCAAGTTTCATAGAAGAGGCGTAACGTGCAGACTTAGGGAGAAACTAAGGCACAAGTAAGACTAGAACTCATTGTGGCGTAAGACCATCACTTGCACTGGGAACAAATTTCATTGCCGTCTTTTTTTTTATGGCCAGCTAATGCTATTTTTCTTGGCATGGGTTGCATCAAGGACAGCCCAAGAGACTCCCTGCAAAATATCATGAACATTGCTAACTCATTCGACCAGTGATTTGGTGGACAGACAAACATTCATACATAAACTTAAATCTTCCACGAAAACATTATCATCTCTCGCACTTCGTTCGCGGGTGATAATAACTGGACTATGATGACATGTATGTGTTTGATGTAACTAGAATTGTTATTGGTAATGATGCTCAATGAAATTATCACTGATACGTATTTCCATTCACATGAAAATATGAGAGTTGTTTACAAAAAGAACAGAAGATGTGTCCCATATACATACATATCGTGCATGTATTGGCTATATACATCCTTCTGTTCTTGATGTTAATATTTACAACTGGTGCACTCTGAGAGCGAATACCTCCACCAACTAAGGAATTGCTGACGAATAATTCAAACTGATGCTGATTTATTTCATATCGCCATCGAACTTTGGCCATTTGTGCCTTTTAACAGTTATGAGAGCTTATGCAATACACAATATAAGCTTTCACGTGAAGATCTGTCCGTAGCTTTCTAAGTTAAGTTCTGCCAAACACTTTAGGAAACAGTAGTCAGCAGGGAAACGGTCCAACCGATCATCACCAAAGTTTGGTCATTTGTGTCTTTTTAATATTTCTAACAATTCCTAGAAATTTATATGAAGTCTCATTTATAACATTTTCAGTTATGTTACTGACAAACATAAAACCAAGCACATACAAGCGGACAAATGAAGATATCAACATGAAATTTCGTCATTTATTTCCAGTGACAACCCCAACAACTCCGTCAAATTTCGTTGAAATCGACCCATTACTATTAGTCATGCTACTGAGAAACAGCCTGACAAACTAACAAATAAACTGTTGGACGAATCTTTGCCAAATATTATTCATCCGTTGCTCTTATAATACTTATCAAGCCGTGAAAATTTCTCAAGGATCTGTCCATAACTTTTTGAGCTATCTTGAGGTAAGACAAACAAACAAATAGGCGGACAAACTAGACAAACATAAGCTCCGTGGCACTAACAGTGTTGTAAATTGCGATAATTACATTAATTGATAAATAGCATACTTGTCGTGAAATTCACTGGTATAAAAATAATACCAGTGGGCTCGGTTTTGGGTCCCCTACTGTTTAATGTTTATATCAATGACATTGTGTACTTCGAAAATGTAAAAACTATTTTGTTTGCAGACGATGCGGTGTTTTCAGTTAGATACTCTTCATTACAGGTTGCTGTGCAGAAGTTATTCAAATTGATAAATGAATTGTCAACTTGGTTAGAATTAAACAGACTTACTACAAATGCAGGTAAAACCAAGTTAATGTTATTTAGTGCAAGAAAGGTCGATTCTCTTCCAGTGGTATCTTTTAAGGGGGTAACATTAGAATGGGTTAAATCTTTTAAGTACTTGGGAGTAATTATTGATGACAGCTTGAAATTCTCGTTACATATATCTATGCTCTGTAATAGCTTAAGCAGGACAAAAGGGGCAATATACGCTGTCTCAAACCATTTATCTAGGAAAGCATTAATGTTACTCCATTATTCGTTATTCTATTCCCATTTTATATATGGCAAAGTAATTCGGGGAGGTGCAACGGAAAACCATACTAAACAAATATGCACAATCATGAATGAAACGTTAAGGATAAAATTAAATGTCAAAAGGGATACTAACAACATACCTACAATGTCCACTAATGATATGTATTTGAAATTGAAATGTTTAAAATTTAAAAACATTCATCACTATTTTCTTCTGAAATTTTTGCGAATGGCCATTTCTGGTGAGACCACATATTTTGAAAACCATTTTAGTCATTTGATTGGAACAGACCACTATAATATTAGAGGTAATAGATTTAATTTGCCCACAACTCGATTGGAAATTGAAAAATAATTTACTGTGTTTCAGTGTGTCAAGATTTTTAATCAGCTACCTTATGAACTTATACAGCCAATGAATCACCAGACTTTCAAACGAGAATTTAGGAATTGTTGTATACGTAACTATAGTGACATTTAAATGCTCTGCGCCTCATAAGTGTGCAACACTTTTTATGGGTTTGTTTTCAGTTCTAGGTTTTAGTTTTGTGGCAATTGTTTTTACTGTATAATGTTTGATTTGGAAACAATAAGGGTGTAAAGGTGTAATAACTAGAGCACTCTGAGAGCGCATACCTCCGCCAAGCGAGGCAACGGTAGCAAAAAATTCAAATTGGCTCTGAAACCATAACTTTCTTTGTATTAACTCAAAAATCTAATCATTTGGGTCAGCTGATAGTAATAATAGTTTGTGCAATTATCGTGAAGATCCGTTTTTAACTTTTTGAGTTATACTGCTAAAAACGGTATAACATTCATGAGTCAAACATACAAACGAAGGAACCGATCTGCACCAAAATTTGATCATTTATGTCTTTTAACATTACTAACAGCCCCTATAAATTTCATATAGATCCATTCATTATTTCTTGAGTTATTGTGCTAACAAGCACAAAGTTAAAAACAGTGACAAACGAACGAACAAACAGATCATTACAAAAATTTGGTCATTTACTCTTTGTTATATACCCAACAATTCTTGTTAATTTCATGAAAATCCATCTATAAGTTTTCGACTTATGGCATTGAGAAAAATGAGGCAGACAAACAAACAAACAAAACGAATGGACATATCTTCACCAAAAGTTAATCATCTGTTCCTCCTAACAAAGTTAACAATCCCTGTAAATTTTGTTCAAATCGGTTCAGAACTTTTTGAGTTATTTTAGTGACAGACAGACAAATATACAGACAGTCAAACACGACGAAAGCATAACCTCCTTGGCGGAGGTAATTATTGTTATTATTATTTATGTATTTACATATATATTGTACATATATATATATATATATAATACATTATACTACTTGGTTTCAAATACGCCCACAAACGCATAGCAAGTGCTCAATTGGAATTTTATAAGCTTTTATCGGCTGCCTATGAGTAAATAGTGATTTGTATCCGATACTATCGCATAAATGCCAATAAATTTCTGATTGGGTAGTAATATGATGAAAAATTAGCACAGATATGTTTGACACTTACTGTAATTATTTTCTTCTAATTACAATCATGCAGATGTAGTGAATACATTCCCGGTGTAGTATATGTCATGTTAGGCTAGGATACGTTAATTTTCAATAGCTCAAGTTAGTAACTATACGCTAGGTAAGGAAAGGTTCCCTTCAGCTAGAATAGGTATATTAACGGGCCTTTTACTGGCCCGTTCGCTGTTTATGCTCGTTGTTTTGTTTGGTAGCTTTTCTTCTCTGGACTCGTTGCTCGGTTGTTTTCTGCCGATGTATTCGGAGGTGGTCGGTGAAGTAAGACGCGTGGGGGGTTTT
>LQNS02278070.1:15505180-15526804 GCA_001587735.2 Parhyale hawaiensis
CGAAAGCGTAGATATGATACGGGTGAAATGAAGTCAAGTCTCTAATTTACGCCTATCTATTTGTGAAGAGCGTGACTGACACACACACACACACACGTAGATACAAGCGTATTAATATATAGATAAGAGAAGAAACCTGGTAACAAAGTAGCACAGCCTGATCAAGAGGAAAGACCATGTAACGAAGTAGCACAGAATCACCATATAGGGCTACTGCTATTTGGATTATTACACTGATTTAGAAGAAAAAATTATCAATCCTTCAAAGACTTAAAAAGATACCTTGATGAATTCTTCGCCATGAAACCACCGCAGTACTGGGAAAAGGGTATTTTCAAGCCGAAGGAAAGATGAAAACGCATTATGCTACAATATGGTTCAGATTTAGTTGATTAAAGACGTAACGGCTTATATTTAGTGACCATTTTCTTTCCTTTGAAAAAAAAAAATCGGCGCAAACTTTTACAGCAACATTATAGAATAAATTTTTATGCATGCTGAACCTTGTGGCAACTACACAGAATAAAAATGGTTGCCTTCATTAATGCCTCTGAACCCGTATCATGCATACGCAATGTGAATATATGTTCCAGGTCGACAGTAGCTGCTCATCTATTATGAACGAGAATCTCAAAACTAACCCTGGCACAATCGATATGCCACTGGTCTGACAGGTACAGAATTAAAACGAATGCCTGACTCTGTTTATTTTTTAAGAGTGCTAGTTAAGTCACTAGTTAACGGTTACGTGAACTGTAGAGATCATTCACCGCTTGAGAGAGAGCTTCGATTCAACAGGAGAGCACCAGCATCTTGACACAGCAAGCGTTAGGTGGCCTGTAGGACGTCACCTGAACCTCATCCGAAAACTTTGAAGGAAGGGTAAAGCTTGAATTTAACTAAGCTAGGTTACCTTACGCCGATGTCAGACACTGGTCAAAAGAACGAGTATTGTCATCTTTTCGTCCGAGCGTAATGTTGAACTCTTGTGAACACAACTTTAAGATTGCCACGAGTTGGTGTAAAAATATTTACCGTCAGTTCAGTTAACTCTGTAAGTGCCTTTAGTTAACTTTCGGACATATATTTATATCTAGAGGGATTTATAACTCACTATTTTTTGCAAGTGTGTGCTATTTTAGTGGGTACATCAACGCGTTCGGACGAAAAGATGCCAATGCTCGTTTTTTTAACTTGCGTTTGGTATCGGCATTAGACATGGCAATACGGGCCTAGTTTAACGTTTACTTCCTGTTTAAATTGAGAAACCAGGCATCATTATTAGAAAGTTACAAAGTTTTAAATTAATTCCCCGGCTAAATAAAGGAACCAAGTAACGCCGCCAAAAATTACGAACGTCATTCAAACTTTCTCTCCGTCTTAATACTGTAACTGGATTAGTTTGGTAAAAATTACCAACGTCGTTCTTATTTAGTCGTCCTCCACTACGTAAAGAGCATTCTATTCTCTGTAGATCATCATGTCATTGTAGTAAAATTAATAATCACTTCCAGCTATAAAAAATCTTCTATTTTCAGGGAATTTCCCGTCGCCTCGCAACTGCCTTATTAAATATTTCCTTTGGGAGCGGCAGAGGAGCTGAGTCTTGACTAACAAACATACTTCGCTCGCATACTTCAGTTCAAGAACTTATACAAAATGTTTGCGAACTTTCCATTTATTTTCGGTAGGCAAAATCCAGTGGCGGTTGCATTACGGCAGCGGCTTCATATAATTATTTTGCACGAAGGTAGTCCTGGCTTGCTGAACGATTTGTGTGTGTGTGTGCTGTTGTTTCGTGGAGCGGCGAAGTGACAGTGGCTAGGCATTATATCAAGGGAGGCCTGAGTTCGATTCCCGTACGGTAAGCTACGGATATATCCTGCGTGGAGCACACCGGCATCGAGAGGCGAAATGCGGCGAGGGATCCCAAATTGACTCTCAACACTCACCGCTTCACCACCTCTTCACTCAAAAAGCTATTCAAAATTCTAGAATTATGAACGCTAAAAAAAACCTTCTTAGACGTATCCACTGTATGCAGGATGATCTTTTGTTTGTGAATGTTTGAAAATGCTTGCCCCTATTCATAACTGAAGTTTGATAAGCTATCCAGGTAGGGAAAATTAACGAAAAATCCCAAAGTGCTGCTTCGTACTGAAAACAAATTTAATTCATTTGGCCTTTGTGCTAAGCAGTTCGATGTAGTGGTTTGCTGTTATCACTTAGCACATGTTGATAATCCATACAGATAATACAACTAATATTAATACACATAATATATTTCGTTGTTTCAGTGCGAGCTCAGTTGTGTGTCTAGCGCATCAGCTAGCTGAGGGAGTATCACATGTAATGTCTCTGTTATATCTTCATATTCCGAGCGAATAGCATACCCAGAAATCACAGCCTTTATTTGTTCTTTAAATAGAAACGAAAAGACATTCGAGAGCAATATGAAGTTCAAATGCATGACTATAGAGAGGCTTTCCACTGCATAAAAAAGAACACAAAGTGTAGTTGTTGACAACGAATGAATGCATCTCGTGTAATATTTATGCAATATAATAAGAATAGTTTTTCGATGGGAATGCACTAGGCTCTCTACTTTTTATCATCAGAATCAATGACATAACACACGGATGTAACTATGCAGCCCTAGCTAGTCACTTGTGGATGACGCAGATGACGCATCAAAAATACTAGTTACGGTGAAAACGTGCAGTCTGTGCTGAACCAAGGCCGCCTAAAAAACATTGTTTAGGTGGCGTTGGCTGAACCCCATCCCTTTACATTGTGTAGTGTGTCATACTCCTCAGTTGGGTCGGCATTTTATATATTAATTTGTGATGGCATAGACTGCATAGCTAGGATCAGTGTACATCGTATGGAAATGCAGGTGCTCAAGTCAGCCACGAATGTTTTTCAATTTGTCTTCTTAGCAGCACATGGGCGTCCTAGGAAGAAGAGGGGCTTACGCCCCTCTTATGTAAGTTTCATTACCTGTTCTCAAACGTCCAAGCGTGCAGTTTTTTTTAGTAATAATGATACCGTACTAATATTAATACATACCAATACAGAGTCAGTGTAGCGCTCATGTGACTAAAATTGGAACATTTCTTTGCTTTGCTCCATTAATAACACTTTTGCAATAAACTAAATGTATCTCAAATCTATATATGCGTCAGTGCAGCAATGGAATAAGCATACCCTCTAACTCTTTCTTAGTATACGAAACTTGTTCAGCCCCTATAAGATGTAGTCCAGTCTCTGACCACCTATATTAGCTACGACTACCAACTACAGCTACCAACGAACTATAAGTAGATCAGTATCTGACCAACTGCTACCTAAAGCGCAGGCACACTCTGGCGGGATTGAGCGGGCGTCCAGTGTCAACACTGACTTGAGGGCTGCTTGACTTAGCATCAAAGACCGCGTGCACAGTTGCTGGATGGGCAGACTTCAAGCAGCTTTAGAGACCTACCTCCCTCTAGTCTAGATCCCGAGGACTTGTACATAATACACGGGTGTTTCTGTTAGAAATGAATAACTGAGTGTGGAGTGTATGCTTCCTTTGACGTGTAACAGGGCAGTCAAAGAGGAAGAGTGAGGGAAACAACAAAATAATGGCGATGAACTGTGGAACACACAAAAGAGGTATTACTAAACGGGATGAACGGGCATGAGCGCTGATAGTCAGGCAATTGCGAGGAAAATAGAATAAACATAATCAGACAGAGTATGTAGGCGTAAGGAAGCATAGTGGACGTGAAAGAAAGATGTCCCGAATGCTTAGGTATGATTAAGATACGTTTCGTTTCTGCCAGGGGGTCCAAAGTGGTCGGCACCGCCCTCCTGTTAGCTGTTCATTCATATAAAAGTTAGCTAAATATCTTGAACAAGTCTATTCTATTCAAGCGCAACTTTCGGTAAACGGTTTTCAATAATAAGTTTGCAAAATTTCTAACAAAGACTGATACTTCAGAGAGAAAAAAACACATAATTGCTATTAGTAAGTAAGCGCAGTGTCAGGAAAAACAAAGTAAGTTGGATATGGTAATGTTAAGAAGAATAATGTATTTTTAAAGGGTGAGTTGAAAATATGAGAATGTTCAATTCGAAAAGTCACGTTTGAGAGAGTAAAGTTGATGAACGAAGAAGCAAGCTAGAGCACTCTGAGAGCGCATACCTCCGCCAAGTGAGGCGACGGTAGCAAAAAAATCAAATTGACTCTGAAACCTTAATTTTCTTTTTCTAAACTCCAAAATCTAATCATTTGTGCCTTTTATATTAATAACAGCTTGTTAAATTTTCTTGAAGATCCGTTCATAACTTTTTGAGTTATACTGTTAACAATGTTATGACAAACATGAGTCAAACATGTAAACGAACAAATCGATCTGCACGAAAATTTGATAATTTATGTCATTTAACATTACTAACGACCCCTATAAGTTTCATAAAGATCCATTCAATATTTTTTGAGTTATTGTGCTAACAAGCATAAAATTAAAACAGTGATAAACGGACGAACGAACAAACGAATCCTTGCCAAAATTTGGTCATTTATTCTTTCTTATATACCCAACAACTCATGTCAATTTCATCAAAATCCATCCATAATTTATTGAGTTAGGGCATCGAGCAAAATGAGGCAGACAAACAAACAAACGGATGGACATATCTTCACAAAAAGTTAATCATCTGTTCCTCCTAACATGCCTAACAATTCCTGTAAATTTCATCCAAATCGGTTCATAACTTTTTTAGCTATCTTGGTGACAGACAGACAAAGAGACAGACAGACAGACAAACACGACGAAAACATAAACTCCTTGGCGGAGGTAACTAGTACACCCTGAGAGCGGTCTTGCCCGGCTCACCTCCGCCAAGCAAGGTAATGCCACGAAAGATGCAAATTTGTCCCTAGGACTTTCTTTTCTTCACCACAATCTGGTCATTTTCAGCTACAGTTTAGTCAAACCAGCGAAAGCAGTAATTTAGAGGCGGGGCTAAATTGAACGCAACGGTGGCAAATCTAAACCATTAAGTAATGTATTTTGAGTTTTCGACTATAAATATAATTTTATCGATTGAGACAAATTATACTAAGCACTTAGGTCAGATTTGGCCAAGTTGCTTTGCGTTCTTAGCCACGCCCATTGGACTCTTTACACTGATTTGACTATAGTAACAAACCTCCTAATTCTTGAAAACCTCGTGCAGATAAGCAGAGCAACAAATCGTTGAAAGGATCTTTACCCTAGGTTAATTATTATTTTGTTCCTTGCAATCCCCGTAAATTCCGAGAAGCTCCGTCTATGGCTTTTCTGTTATCTTGGTGACTAACAACAGAATAAGAAACAACCAAAACAAAAGTATAACATCACTGGCGGATGTAGTTACCGTAGATCTTGAACAATGCGGGCGATTCCTCGCTCAACTGCGATATTGTGTGGCAATTAAACAAAAAGTACAACTTATGCACATGAACACACTAATAGAAGCGACGGAAGCACCCATCAACAACAACAACAACAAAAAAAAAACAGGAGCTCTGTTCGCCAAGGTGAAAGAAACAAAAAGTTGAGACCGAAATCCAAATACAATACAAAACTGGTGGAAGGCCGTGAAATTACAATAGCAGTTCAAGACACGTGGAGAATAATGGAGAACCCCTGCAGTTTGATGATAAGATAGATCAATGAGAAATAGTTACTGAGGTTGTATATATATTTCTGCAAGATAAGCGGCAGGATATATGTACCTGTAGTTTGTCAGTGTTTAAATTGTAATGTTTGAGTATCTAGCACATCTTACTTCATTTTGGCTGATGGTGAAAGTGAAAGACTTGGAAACTTGCCTCAATCTATAGCCTGATATTTTTCAAATTTATGACTAAGGAAGCTCGAATAAAGCTTATAAATTGATACACTTATGCACCTAGCACTTTCCCTCTTATTTTACAAATAGTAGAAGTGATGGAGCTGACTAACGAATTTAAATAAAAAAGGATCATCACTGTCTACATACTCGGAAATTTTTCAGTCATATCTAGATCCTAGATGTCTTAGGACTAAAGAACAATGAGTTTTAGGCATGAATACTTCAGACATTTAGGCAGTAGAAGATATTCTAAAGCCGATCAAACATTAATTAACAAAGTTATCTATGACATAGGGTCGTGACTTTTCAGTATTGTGGATCACTTTACGATGAAAACACTCAATTATCTAAACTTCTATAAGGGTTCTTTAAGCATTTAGCAATATCAGGAACACCCCCAACAAACTTTATCATGAGGTTTGGAAATGCATTCCATGACCAATGGTAGATTTCCCGTCCATTCCCATCACGTAACTAACTACTCCCTTGTTACTATAGGAAAAATGCAAGAAATACGAATATTAGTTCAAATTTTTGATAAGGATTTGATAATTTCGCATTTTGCCAATTCATACCCGACGCCGTCAATGCTTTGCTGCATGTACCGCCTAAGCGATGGTATCAGTATAGATGGTATCAGTATAAATAGATAGGTCGACGGTATCAGTATAAAGCAATGCCGTATTTACCAGTTGTAAAAATTATTTTGTCTTTTTATCCGCTTGTCGCTAATGCTTTCTAAGCCCTCCAGCATATTTCCCTTCAATTATTCTCTGCCAGCACTTACTCGCATCATCCGATCTGAGCATCTTTAGTGCCAAAGCATTTACATAACTAATCACCCGAGGCTGTGCCGACTCATTCATTACTGTGATCACAAGCCGCCGACAACAGTTACTATGGGCGGATGCTCAAACGCTTCGTAGAGTTAAAAGTACCGTAACTGTACAGCTGCAGGTACGAATGCAACCATGTAACTGCTGATGTCTTATACTTTTACTGTTCAATTTAACAACTGAGTCTGTTTATTATTTAGGTATGCATCATGTGCAGGTGTAAACTAGTTTTATCATAATTTTTTTGAAGATTCAGTATAAGGAAGTGACAAAATCTGAGCCGAGATATCGGTACTTCTTCAGGGAACTGTACAGTTTACGTTATCGTAACTATACACGGCGTTTGTGCATGCGGCCCCTGCTCAAGAAGTTGAGGCTTACATTGTAACGGCCTGAAAACAACCGAATAATAAATTACTGGTACCGGAGGGAGTACCGTCGTCACACAAGCCCTCCATCTCTGACGCCGTAGCTCTGACTATCCGTGGTCGACTGCAGCCGTGCACTTCCTTGTGGAAGCCAATATAATCTATCTGCAGCACGAATCATTGCATGTGGATTTCTCAGTAGGGGTTTGCTGCCAGGCAAGCTAACTTTAAGTTTAACCATATCGCGCCCTATCAGTTTCCCTTTGAAAAATATTAATTAGATGTTTTATGTAGGCAGCAGCTTAGTTTGGAATTGAGACAAGTCATTCACGCTCCTGTTGATGTTACGATTGTTCTGAGCACACAACCTATTAATGTATCCTCGAATTCTTCCTTGTATCTTCTATTCGTCCAAGATGTATCCCAAAAGCCTCACTCTACAACTCGTTTAAATATTATTATCCTAGATGTCAAGAGAGTCTTATCCACTTATCTTCTTTATTTGTCGTGCGGCTAGAGTAGGTTTAGCTCGCACCCTTTAACCAACATTTTCCCAAGTTATCATTGCATAAACTTGTCCCTTGATGGGAAGTCTCAATTAATTCAGCTCCATTAATTTACTCGCGTTATTATTGCTGAAGCTCTTCCTTTGTTAGGAAGCTTCTGTTTGTTTAACGCGTATTCTCTCACGTTATTGCTGGGCAAACATATCCCTTCATAGGAAGTTCGAATTGATTCATTTTTCCAATTACAGAAAGACTTTTAGTGTGCTACTTTGTCATAGAATTTTAACCATCTTCGTTAGTGTAGCACATGCATTTTCCAAAGGCTTCAGTGTAAACTAAAAGACCCTCAGACTCCATTGTCTATTCCACGCTCCTGAAGCTTTATGTCAGTTCAAACAACAATAATATTACAGCAACTGTACCTGTGATAAAAAAATAACGCGAATCATTGGATCTTCTGAATCGCTTATCTTCTTCTCCCTTCATAACCTCTATATCAATTCAAACATCGATATAATTATTAATTGTACCTAAGCCAAAAATTAATATGAGTGACTGGATATTCAAAATCACTTGTCTACTCTACTTTAATGACCCTTGAATTAACTTAGATTTTACTGTTATGAAATTAATCTCTACCGCAATTTGGACCTGGCCTTCTGGAGTCTCAGGCTTTTTGGAATTTTCAACTCCCTCGAGAAATTTGTTGAACAATTTAATAGGTTGCTCTTCCGTAATTAGGTAATGTACAATAAGTCGGCAGCAAAAAATATGTGAATTTAAAAAGGTTCACTGAAGCATTTTTAATATGAAAATATCGTCATTATGAATACCGGAGTCGTATGAGTCATAAGCAATATTCTCTCATTTTTCCATAGTGTGATCTTTGAAAGTTAATTTAAATGATTTTTCGCGTGTGTAATGAAGCTTCAGTTTCTAAGTTATATTATCGGAAAAATATCATCTTGCAATGAACCTACCATGGTTTTCACTGGCCGTGTTACACTGTTTTGCGCTAATAATTCTTAAACCAATATTATTGTCGGATCACTATGCTATTTCAACACAAAGCCTTTTACAACCCTACCTAATTTATGGCGCACATAGCATATTGCTCTATGTGTATACAGAGTAGTTTACTCTTGAATATTAGGCCTATATTAAGCTGATGCCTTGAAGTCGCGTCTACACGTTCGAACGGCGACCCAGCTAGAGTTGATAGGTTGTCGAGGCGTAATATTTGTAGACCGGAGCCGAAATACACCTGTATTTTGTCAGAAATACCTGTAGATTTAAATACTTTCACTAACGTGTGTTGTTTGTCATTTGTCTATAAATTATATTACAGACAGTTTCGAACTCTGTGGGTGATATGACCTATGACAAACTATACCCATCGATCGATGATAGGTTCTAGAAAATACCATTCTACGGTGGCCACATCCGTCAAACACTCAGAACAGTGGCGTAACTCTGTATATAATAGTCTATTAGGAATCCATCTATTTGAAAAAATCCCTCGCTTATCGATTTTTTCTGGCATTAAAATCTGTTAATACACCAATTTTAATCCTGATCTCCTGATATTCAGATTTTTTTAAACTGCCCAAGATCTATAGATATTTAGAGTGATTTGTTGGGAATGCATGAAATTTCAAAAAATTCCTATAAGCATTTGCTACTGGATTCAGGCTATTTTTCTTCTATTATTGTTTTGGTGCTGACATGGCAGTGGAGCTGGGGCGATTGCCCCCAATACATAAACCTTCACATAAAGAATGATTATGCTCCAATGTCAGAATATTTTGAAGAAAAATCAATAATTGACCAATTTATTAAATGGGACGGCTTCCTAATAGAATATATTATATATAGAGTTACGCCACTATTCTGAGTGTTTGTGGGACGTGGCCACCGTAGATTGGTATTTTCTGGAACCCATAATCGATCGATGGGTATATATAGTTTTTCATGGGCGGTATCACTCACAGAGTTCGAAATAATTTGTAATATAATTTATAGACAAATGGCTAGAGCCTGGATTTAGTGCACTTGAAATATTACAGTTATAGCTCCTAAAAATTGCACTTATTGCACCTAAGAGTTCCTCTTATTGCACCTAAAAATTGCACTTATTGCACCTAAGTAGAAAATAAGGAAAAGGCAAACAGAGCAAAAAATTGAAAGGACGAAAAAAAAGACTGATAATAAAGGGGAATAGCATGTCAGAGGATTAACGGACGCCTATATCAGTTGCAAATGTTGCAATACCAATTGTCAGTATACACTGCGCTTGTGCTAATTGAAAATTCGTCCCAATGGCGAAGATGATTCTACCAAATATCCCGCTGTACTTATTTCAATGATGTATCCCCCACACGAAAAAGGTTATAAAAATCTAATTGCCAGATTTTGAAACTTAATTGTGTTTTTACCCCAACAAATACATGGAACAATAATTGATAAGGAAATCATTTGTCATGGTGTTTGAACTCTTGTAACACTTGACAGTGATAATAAGTGCCATGAGCTCACTCGCCCCTCATCGTAACGCGTTCAATCACGACCATGAACACGAGGCGTGCGTCAACTTCTTTTGTCTCTGTCCACACGTAGAAGTGTCCTTCATTAATATGAATGACGCCATGCACCCAGTTATGATCTCGTTTCTTTACGGCTTTGCTAATGTTTCGCCTCGGTTGAAGTCACATTTTTATAGGAACCGCCTATTTTAAAAATATTTATAGTCTGATAAACCGACAGAAGCGAACTCAGATCAGAGCAATCAAATAGACTTTCAATTCAAAGATGGCGTCGGTGTTCTCACAACATGTTAAGGTTTTCTACATTTCTTCTTTTAAATAGGACTACTGTACAGTGATTTTGATCATTAAAGTGAAGATAAAAATAACTTTTTTGTCGACTTGTCCTTGATCTGTGATTGCTGCAGAGGATAAATTTAGCATTTACTTGTTCTGTTTACTGAACTTGAATGACGCAGCGCGTTCAAAGAAAGGGGACATAAGCTACTTTCTTCAGTTTTTCGCCTTTGCTGAAGCTGGTTCTCTCAATTCAACTCGCCGCGTCCCTCAGTTTGAGTGAACGCGTTACAATGAGAGACAAGTGAACAGGACCTAATATATAACAGTTACAGCTCTCATTGCAGTTATTGTACTTATTGCAGTTATTGCACTAACGCCGGAAACTGCAATAAATGCGAGCTCTACAAATGACAGGCAAGACACGTTAGTGAAAGTATTTATGGAGATCTAGAGATATTTCAGGCATAATACAGATATTTCGGCTCCGGTCTACAGATATTACTCCTCGACAACCTGGCAACACAGAGTCGTCGTTCGAACGTGTAGACGCAACTTCCAGGCATCAGCTTAATATAGGGCTAATATACAAGAGTAAACTCCTCTACATAATACATAAAGCAATATGCTATGTGGGCCATAAATTAGATACGCTTTGTGTTGAAATAACATTGCGATCCGACAATTCGTTTACGAATTATTAGCAAAAAACAGTGTAACACGGCCAGTAAAAAAATAATAAGTTGACTTAACCCTTTTTCTCAAAAATTGGTTCGCCTTCCTTTAAGGAATAGCACAATTTGTAATGTTGTACATGGACAATACCTCAAGAAATAAAGGCTAACTTGGTATTAGAATATGTATCACTTTACGGATTCATCCCTCATCAATAAACATATGTGATAATGCGGCGAATTTTACAGCTCATATTCCCTTTGCTTCGTAGTTCAATATTACCATTCTTGCATTTTAATTTGAAGCTAAGATCTGACCGTCAAGAGAGGTGAAATCAACGCTCCTCAAAGATATTCCAGATAAGGAATGCTGAGCGGCTTCACCCCAGCACTTACTGGCACTTTTACTCTTCTAATTGTTGTTACCGCAGTTGTGTAATTACGCCTGATAGTAATTTTATATCACTGCGTGGTAATTTACTCAATTAATAAGATAATGCAGCAGGCGGCACCACTGATTGGAGCGATCAATAAAAAACTATTATAATAGTAATGACCCTTAATGGAAGAACCCATTAATGAATTGGATAGAATCAGGGCAGTCACAGCATCCACCAATATTGGTATTTAATTCCATTCACTCCGACTGTTGAGGGACCCGCACGGACCTTAATTGAATAGATAAGACAAAGCAGGTCATATTGCATACAGCAGCTGCCAGGCTTTGCGTTACCTAGTGATTCACAGGAATTGCATTACGATAGATTGTTGACTATGTGGATTATATTACGTATATTACCAGCTGACATGCTTTGCATTTCTCAAAAATTCACTGAAGGAAAGAATTGTTTAGAAAGTTGATTAACTTTTATTTACATGATATGCAACTTCATTTGACATGCAACATAACACCTTGAGAATCACTGGTTCAGGGTAACATGAAATATCTTACAGCCAAATAGCTTTCAAGGGGTAGCGGGGGCGATACAAACTACTTTTGGAACCTCCAACAGAAGAGATCAACGTGAGTTTATTACCTAATCGCCCTAGGAGGTCGACGATAGCCACTTTGGAGACGGGTGATAAAGGACGACAAACAGAGTCACCAGATTCGTATTCTCTATGTACTCCCAGGAAAGGGGTTAAAACAGTTCACTTTGGAGATGACTAAGTTAGGATAGAGACGGCAGAAAAGGTCACCGCATTCGTATTCCCTAATCACTAACAGGGGCTTGATGCACACCACTTAAAGAACGACTCATCAAGGACAGGAGAGGAGGTCAGAGGGTATTTCATTAATTGCTTAATTCCCGTCGTTTTCTGCCAGATGGCCACCAAGTCGGATTAGCGTCCTTTGCTTTTACGCTGAGCCGTCGTGGCTTTCTCAGAGACCTGAAAAAATTTGCGGCCAAATTTATAATTTCACGGAATATTAGATCGGCATTTTCAGTTCTTGAGCTGCAATTGAAGTTATTCCGGAATTTTATTAATGGTGGCCTTTCGGCAGAGCGTTTTAAAAGTGGCTGTTCGGAAATAAGTTCAATTAAGCACTAAGCAGCTTTCGGAAGAAGATTACTAATATTAATGACGAAATAGTTACTCAGAAATTTTCAGTTTTAATAAATTATGATCGAGTATGATATCTTCTCCCTCTTCTGCTAAACAGATATATTTTCAGAGAAATTAATAGATTTCTCCAGACTTATTTTAATTAGGCCAAGCTTTCGGCACTAACTTTTCGCAGTCATCAGCACGCCCAAGCTCTTGCAATCACCAATTTTAACATAGTCAGCATTGGTTAATATTTGATTTCTTGAAGTAAAAAATTTCAAATCAGTGGCTCTGCCATAAATTCGGTGCTGTTTATATTGAAATTTCGTTGTATTCATAATGAGGAATTATTTGCTTAAAGACGATACCCACAAAGCCATAATCATACTCCAACGTCACGTTAAAGTAACAAGCGCTTCATGAGGGAAATACATATTTAAATCGACTATCGATTCGTACTTACAGTTTTACATCCACTTAAAAAGCTAAGTTAAATTTAAAGTTACTTTCCTCACTCAGGCAAATCAATAATGTTATACCCTACCAGGAGTTAACTTTCTGCTATGAAAGGTTCAAAAGAAACGTGCTCACTTTTCAGCAACATCTCTCTTATTCATTTATTTAATTTGCTCATTGGACATATCGAGTCCAAACACGGATTTCTGATTGCTATTGATTGCCCAACACTTTGATATTGAAGCCCTATGAATCGCTGGTTTCTGTATTTACATGCAATACGATATGGTCGTAATTTACTGCTGCCCATATTCAACAACACGGCTTTTGTCGTCAGTTTATTGGCATGGTGAGACTTTCCTAACTGATACCGTATCAGTGATATATTATTAAATATGGACACAATTAATTCGTATAAAATTAGCTCAGAAAAATTCTTAAGTCGATGGGTTCAATCACGTTAAGTTGAAGGATGTAGGTACTAATTTAACACGCTCACTTTATTTTTAATGATTGTTCAATAAAATTTAATAGATAAATTTGAAAGCACTGAATGTCTTCGGACGAAGTCCTGGTGACGTTACGCACATCACTTTACATACTGGGTTTTACATCACCTTATATACAGAGCTTTAATACGTTTTATCCGTTGAATGGCACCTTTCACCAAAAATGAAAACCAGTACCGGTTTTGAAGGAATGTTAATTACCTCCAGCAAGGAGGTCATGTTTTCGTCTAGTTTGTCTGTCTGTCATCAAGATAACTCAAAAAGATAAACCGATTTCGACGAAATTCACAGGGATTGTTAGGTATGTTAAGAGAAACAGATGATTAACTTTTGGTGAGGATCTCTTCATCCGTTTGTTTTTCTGCCTCATTTTTCTCAATGCTAGAGCTCGAGAAGTAATGGACGAATGTTTATGAAATTTACATAAGTTTTTAGATATATTATGAAGAGTAAATGACCAAATTTTTGAAACGATCCATTCGTTTGTTCGTTCGTTTGTCACTGTTTTTAGTTTTATGCATGTTAGCACAATAACTCCAAAAATGTTGAGTGGATCTTTATGAGATTTATAGGAATTGCCAGTGATGTTGATAGGCATAAATGATCGAATTTTGGTGCAGATCAATTGGTTCGTTTGTATGTTTGACTCATGTTTGTCATATTGTATGTTAGCAGCTTAACTCAAAAAGTTATGAGCGGATCTTCAAAAAAATTACTGAAGCTGTTAACGCTGTTGAAGGGCACACATGGTTAGATTTTGGTGTTGATGCAGAAAATATCATAGTCTCAGAACTAGTTTTACTTTTTCCTAACTGTTGTGCTGCAGTTGACATTGTAAACTAACTTTTATCTATTTTGACTGAAGTTGCTCATAACCATTTTCAGGAATCGATAAATGGCACTAATAATTAACGCTTAACCTCAGCGTACTTGGAGTACGCCAGGCACTTAAGAATTCCTAAAAATATCAGTAGACATATTCACTTAACACTTGACGGTTACGGACATATTATATTACCGGACACGGTCAATTAACTCTTGACTTTTCTAGAAAAATATTGAGTATCCCCGTCATTTAACGTTTCAGGGGGAGGGTGTGTCCGCTTTTTTAAAGCTTTTTTATTATTATTATTATTTACTGTATGATTGCAAAGAAATTTTCACCTAGCATGTAAAACAGAAAGGAAAACTCTTTCTCCCGTTTTCTTCTTCGTTTTCTTTTTATCGTCGAATTTCAGGGTAAACTTGCAGTTTCCTACGTATTGATTACTAATACAATACGCCTGACCTCTCAAACAAAATAATTTTTGGAAAATCTATGCTTCCGTATCATTGATATATAGTATGTACATAGTATAACTCGCAGGTCTTCAAGTTTGGCCTTGAAAACGACTTCCGTTTAGACTGTCGAAAGCTCGGCCAAATATATATTAAAATCCAGTTGAAGTGCTTAATAAACCTTCGAAATATGTAAAATATAAAATAGGAGCAAATTACTGTATCACCAAAATTCAGAGATGGATGGTATGGTACAGTGTTCCAAATTAACGTATAGAGCATGGGCAGCCAGGCGATTTAAGAAAATGGTGTGTATTCTTCCGATATGATGAATCACATTTTGTAAAAAAAAAATTCTCTTCATGCAGAGGACAATCTCACTGAGAAAAAATTTACTTAGAAAGTCTTTTCTCACCTACAAATTTCAACTGACAATTCAGGTCGGATAGAAGTTGCTTTTTCGCCCTAGAAACGAATTGATAATTTCGGAACTTTTTCCAAAAGTTGCCTGATTGGAACGCTACACTTTGGTTAACTTGGGTGAGGAAAATAACTTTAAATCAAACTTCTTGCGGATATAGGTTCTTCGGGCGGCCGGCGACATTCAGTGCTAAAACAAAAATGAAAAACGTGCATCACTAAAAAATATATATACAAAAACTAGAGCTGCCCTTCAAGGCTGCAAACCTCTACCAAACAACGCAATACTAAAAGATAACAAGGTAAGATACACAAACAAACGGACTGACGAATCATTCCTAAATTTTAATCATCTTTTCCTCGTGATATGCCTCAATGCTCTTGTAAATTATCTTGAAATTTCGCAAATAATTTTTTCATCAATGCTGCTAACAAAGAGAGTGTGGCAAATTTCCTTGGCGTAGGTAATTATTGCGTTCTCACCTTGAGTAAACCGCGGATAGTCGGAACTTCGCTAAATCAAAACTAAGTGGACCGAACAATTTGTGCCACTCGAACTTCTCTCGTTAAGCCATCCTTTCGTTTCTGAATAAAATTTTTGACCGATGCTGAAACTTTTTCGCGATTTCATCTACCGGGACGGCCAAGAATTTAGTTTAGGTCCTCTTCGGTTTAAACACCGGTCGAGTACGACGGTCACACCGAGAGCTCCTGTACCCTGCCTAAAATTCTACACAATTATTCGAGATCTATATGGGGCGATAACTCATAGTATCCTATTACTGCCCGTAGATTTTCTATGGGATTGTGCAGACGACAGATTCAAACCACCAACCTCGGGGATTTTGCAAGCAGCAGTTCCAGAAATTTCTGGGTAGAGACACAACACCTCATACATCAGCTCTACAGATTTTTTTTTTTTTTTTTAAGACAAGTCTGAGGACAGGGGCCTCTGAACCGTCGTCAGGCCATGATTTTTGAACCATAATTTACGCCTCTATTAGTTAAAACGCCATCATACTTATTACCTCCAGCAAGTGGGGTATGTCCTTACTTGAGTTTGTTTGTCTTTCTATCACTTATATAACTCCAATAGATTTGGACGGATCTTGATGAAATTTGCTCGAACTGTTAGGGGCATTAATACGAGGAACAAATGACCGAGTTTTTGCATGATTTACTGGTTTATATGTCGTTCCTATTTGTCTTCTAGTTTATCAATAGTATAAGTAAGAAAGTTACTGACGGGTCTTTATGAAATTCGCAGGAACATTTAGATATAATACAGAAAACACAGGAACAAATTTTCTTGATGATCAATAGTCCATTTTTTGTTTGTCTCTCTGCACATTGCTGTTTGTCAGCACATAGCTCAAAAAGTTATCCATAGATCTTCATGAAACTGCTAAGAGCGTTACAAATGACAGCTGCTCATTTTTATTTTTTTATTTGCGATGATTAATATTAAATCCTGAGATTGGTGCCACTATCAATTTTGAGTTAGCATTGTTTTGCTGGGCGGAGAACTGGGCTCTGAGAGTTCTACTTTAATTATAAAGTTATGGGAACCTGCAGAACGATGGTCCAGCTAAAACTGAAAGTAATTAATTCCTACACTAATAACTGACTGGTCACACCGCAGTACAAAGTGAAGCCAATTACTGTTATTGGGCCAATTATTATTGGCCTTAAAATTTACAAAAATGCTCTATGGCTAGGAGAGCTAAGAATAGTATGAGTCCATAAAGGGCCGTTCCCCGGTCCAACAATTCTGTCACCAATTAATCATAACCGGTGAGGCTTCTCCCCGAATTAGTTTAATTAATTGAGGGTCTTCCCAGCCCCTGTTCCTTTTCAAAAATTCAATATACCACAGGTAACTTTATTCCTTTTGAAAAATAATGACATTGTGGTGACTGGTTCATAATATAGTTAACGGGTAAAAAAACCGAGCGCACCCCAAACAATACAATAATAAATCCTGGCTACCTCGGCAGCTCTCTCTCTCTCTATCTCTCTCTCTCTCTCTATATATATATATATATATGTATATTGGCAACTTTAGATTCTGAACTTGGTTGTCGATCGCATTTTTCTTCAACGCAATACGAAAGCTAGGACCATCTGTGATCGACTGATGCCGTACATTCCCCTGGGGCCCTAGTGGGGCATCTGTGTACAGCACGAACCAGTGCACGCGGGTTTCCCAGTTTGGTTGCGCAGCCAAGGTCTTCGAGTTATACATTGAAATACTTAAGCATTTACGGTGTATTTTCTACTTCAGTGTACGAAGTGTGTTCAGAAGGTACCGACCGTTGCCCTGTTGTCTACGATTCAATCATGACTTTCTCGTAGGAGTTACCCTATTTTGAAAACCACACGTAATACATAGGAATCTGCACTGCGAGAAAATAATTCACTTTTTTGAAGTGCATAAGTTGTACGAAGTCTGCACTGAAAGCAAATGTGAATTTTTCGTGCGCAGATGAATGAAGTTTGGGTAGCGTGATTTAGCGCATGGAAACAGGCGCATGCGAAAGCATTTTCCTTCCCTTCCAACTTGCCATACCTTACTGTTGCCTTACCTAACTTACTTACCACTAGCCTTACCTCACCTTATTTGCATTTTCTACCTTTCCTCTACATTACCTTTGCTTGTGTCTTACCTACCCTTTATCTTATGTGCCTTACCTACTTTACTCATGCCTTATCCACTAACTTTACCTTAGCTCACCGTCTGGGCACAACCTCCTTCCCCATCCCCCCGGCCTTACATTACCTATACATTACCTAGTTTGCCATCGACTGAGAGTTTATAATAGTTCTCAAAAAAAAATATATATATCTGTGACGGAATTAGGGTCCCCTACACAAGCACGCACCAATTCACACTGTGCTTCCCCTGCTCCATTAGTTTAGGCCCCCAAAATATTTGAAGTTGGATACTTCTAAAACGCACTTTCCAGGAGAGCTACTGAAATGAAGAACAATACAATGGGACGAATTTCCAAAATTCGAAGATGGAACTGCTCTTGCAACTGTTGTTTAACGGAGAAGTTTTCTCATCAAGAAGAATCTACCACAAAAAGAGGTGTCCACAATTTCAATGAAATTGGAACGTCAGTCATAATTTTCGACATTCAGAGCTCATCATGAGTGGTTTTGGCACCCATGGTTTTCCTTCAAGAAATCAAAAGTCTGTGTTGCCTTAATATGATTTTTATTTTGATTCTGACAAAAAGTATGTTTTTGGCCAAATAAAATCTCAGACGTGTAAGTACTACGATTTACGTTTGCCGTCAATTAGACGTACGAGTAATTGATGACTTCATCCAAAGTTCGAGAAAACATTTATTTTGAAACAACAAAAGTTACCTGAGCCTCTTACCTAACTGCAAAGTGCTTTCATGCATGCCTGTCGACGTTTTGACATTGGTGAAAAAAAACATGAAAAATATACGTACTGTATATATATATATATATATATATGTGTAGTCTTCAAAACAAACGAATTTACTAGTAACTTGACTCAACTGCAGAATAGCAATAACGTGATCATAATTGGTAGTCCGCAGAATGCTGATGGTTCTTTCCATTAGGTAAATAAATATCTGAAAATCAATGAAGCTGTGTCATATACGCAATAGAACTCTTGAGCTCCTTTGATTTTATTCCTTCATAGAACACTCATCAGCCTAACGAGCGATATCAACTAAGAATTCAACAGCATGTCAAAACTATTTCCGACACATTCACTATAAGTTTTGGTACGTATATATTTTCTCTTTAAATAAAACGCCATCTGACGATCCTTCGCGCGGTGCAGGTAAAATGTTCCATTTTTACACAAAGTTCTGAACAGCACAATGCTGATGGCAACAATTGACCTAATTAATAGCCAATACTCGAGTTCTCGGAAAGCTTCATAATCCCATAAAACAACCGGTTTCGCTTGCATAAAGTAAGCAACGATTTTAGAGCTACGGTATTTTTCAATACCAACGCGGGATAAACTCCTAAGTTTGAAAGAAAATTTTGAAAGCAACAGACTGCTGGTAGTGACAGGGCGGGGATGATCCCCCACTCAGCTAAAAGAGATGAAGAAATCATTTGAAAATGATAGGGAATGTTTGTACATTTGCAGGTAAAACGGTGTTTTGCTAAGCGAAGACTGAAAAGATGTAGTTTCTTTCATAATGCGTATACAACACTTCATGTTCGTGCTTCAGTGAGTGAAAACGCAGTTTGTTCGAATTTCACCATCATAGTAATGGCTGAATAACGTGACAGGTTAACTCATGCGCAGGTAGCGTGTTAAGCCCCGCCCACTGCTGTGACGTCAGGTGGATAGATAGCAAACAGTGTTAATTAGTTCATGCCTGTTACTTGTTTATTACATACGGTGAGCGCGGGCTTCCATTAAGGAATGAAAAAGTAATCATTTCTTTTGGTTCGTCTACTGCCGCCTATCTAATATAAAAATAATCTAATCACAGCTGTTAAATTTGCGATGCAAAAATCCGTCCAGGAATAAGGCAATGAAATGTCAAACGAATAGGTAGACAAACGAAGAAATCAATTACAACATAGCTACGGCTTCTTAATTATTGAAAAGGCTTATTTTCTAGTACATACTAGTACACTCCGACATGAAAAACTACCACGGATGAACATGGCCTACGAGAAAAGAAAAAAAAAAAACTACAGTTGCGTACGCATTATTGCTGGAGTATTAAACGCTCCGGCAGTAATTGCAAGTCCAAATTTATTGAATTTACTTGGGAAACCTGTCGTTCAAAGGCCGTAGTTCAAGTAATTAAACAGTTTCCCCGTCGACAGAGCATTTTCTTTTGAGTATTCCGAAAAAAAAATTATTATTAGGGCAACTTAGCTACACATGAGTCTAATATTTAGCAAAAAAAAAATATTTTGTTTCAGGTTTCAAGACTTCTTTAAGAGAAAATTAGTGTTGCCTGTGGCTACATGGAAAATTTTAGAGAGGAAACTGATTTACTCATAACTATTACGTAGTGGTGTATTATAATGCTAGGTAAAATATGTTAGAAGCACAGTAGATGTTACCAGTGAGATCAAAAACTTAGTATACTCTTTCGCTAACGAAACTAAATTTTCCCTGCTCCAGAGCTTTAGGAAAATGAAGAAGGTTCACCTAGATATTTTTTTCCGTGTTCAAATCGCCAAACTTCAATTATCAGCCCATGGCAGTGGAAATAATGGCATAAATGAATTAGGAACTCTGTTGATACTTGTGCAACACCGACATTCTTCGTTCCCTCTGACGTCATACGAGGAGATACGCAGAACCGTCTCAAAATGGTCAAGCAATGAGTTAACCTGGTACATACTGTAGTTCAACCATGATCACAGTATTTGAGTGAATGAAAATTGCAGGAAACTTTTTATTATTTACGGTACGAAGACTTTAGAGATTATTGATATTATTTCATTGAATCTAAGATGTAAAAGGAATATTTGTTAGTTAAGGTACGAAAACTTTTCACGGAATCTGTCGGTATTTATCGAGCGTAAATTGCGCCGTAATTTTAAATTTAATACAAAGACTAAAGGCCACTACACGCTGTGTTCACTTTGTGCTGAGCGCTCTGCTCGGACCATATATGATCTAGTAATTCTTCTTTTAATGAATCAAAATAATTGAGCATATAAAGCTGTAAGTTTCTGCAAACTTCAGAGACAATATTCGTAGTAAATCAATGTTAGCAAGATCATGAGCTGTCCGGACACTCATCGCCCGCTAAAAGGATGCACCATCACCATGACGGAAGAAACAGTTGCCTCAGAAAATAAAATGTCACCTTGATTCGAAATCTCTAACCAACGGTCAAAATTTTTATTTGTAAATGCTCACTGCCGACTAGTCTGCCTCACTTGATAAATTTCCAACCCTGACTGACTGCCTCCACCTTCACTGTAAAAATAGGCAAATACATCGCAGACACAACTAAAAAACAAATATGCAGAGAAACCGTTTGAAAATAGACAAAAAGTGCAGAAAATGCTCATTGTGGAGTTCGCCGTCGTATAGTTTAGCTAGTGCGTTTACTTACATGACCTATCTAAACGACTTTTTTTGGTTGCTGTCGGTTCAATGTCCTTCATAGTTACATAGCATATACATACGTTATTGCGGCAAAAAAATAATATCTAGTGACGACAGAAAAGAAAACGAACAAGCTGTATCAGCAGTTCAACACAATACAACCACCTTCAACAACAGATAATGTGCTGATATGACAGGCTACCTTTATACCTGTAGGCACGAGCCTGATTACAAGACAA
>LQNS02278070.1:15528729-15543521 GCA_001587735.2 Parhyale hawaiensis
TTGACAAAGTCTGACCAGAAAATTTGAAAAAAATTGAGGCCGATTTCACCGCAACTCAATATTATTTTTCTTGAGATTCCAAAAAAGTTGTTGTTGTAAGAGACCAACTTATGGTTGACTGCTCTAGAGTTTACTTTCTATTTTATTAACTTAGGGAAATATTGTCACAAGAAACCAAACTTCGGTTCCTCACCTAAGGAGTAACTTTATTTTGCCGTTTTTCCCACTTTTTTGTTAGGGCTTATAAACCGTACAATTTTTTAGAACAATCACATTTTGGAATCGTTTCATTACGGCCGCACTAACCATTCGCAGGAAGAACGGGGATTTGCAGCTCGCACGTCATTCACGCTACCGTATCTATGATACCGAGTTGAAATAGATACGATTGATGACGAGAGAGATGCATGTACCAGCTTCCAGTTGTTCGTGTGCAAACTGCATACGCGTCCTGGGCATCACATGACGGCCAAATTCAGGGGGCGATATTTTCACTGTTTGTGATACTTCCGTGCGAGCGTTGCTCCACAAGCCATAAATTATTTATTGCCATCACTACTCCACGCTGTGAGTACTTGCGCTAAGTATTCTTCTGCCAGTGATAAAACACCCATTGCTAAATTGAATGGCACGAATATGATTGGCTTCCTCTTAGAACGGCATGCGCATTGCAGAAAGGGCTCCGGGACCTCTCTGACAAGTCGAGGGGCCCGTTTGAGAGACTCTTTGTTTTTTGGTACTTTCGGTTTATGTATTGAACATTCTGTTCGAAAAAATACTAGGTACTTGATGCTGGCCATTACACATAAGCCATCCATGTACTGACGCGGAATTACGTATTGCAAAAAAAAGTAAGCTACTTCTAATCCGGCATTATCACTTTCATGTAGGCTATTAAGTCCACCAGTTGCACTCGATCCACAGGTCCATCAGGTATACCAGGGACGGATAGACTGACGGTCAGACAGCTGTTTTATTTTAATACAAGTGGACCCGTGTGTGAAAAAAAGTCCATGTAATAATCGATATGCCTACGTAATATATGCCGTCGCGGAATCTTCTCTTTTCTGGCTTGCTGCTTCACTATCTTCATTGATCCTTTGTCGTGCTCTCATCCTTAAGTCCTGTCTTCTCTGACTCGTCATCTGCTCCGCTCACGTTCACCAGCAGTTCTTATTCTCATCTGTTACCTTTCTGCTGCAAGTCTTCTTTGACACTGTGTCGCACAGACGCTTCATCTCTCCCTATCGATTGCACGTCTTTTTTCTTGAGACACAGACTAAGGAAGACACAGACCGGCAGTTCTCCAGTATTTTTACAAGAAAACTGTGTCTGAATAATGACGTCACAGTCCCCGCTTTGCTATTTCCTTCATAAATTGGCATACAGGATTCAAGTTTCATCTACATTGCTCCAGCCGCTCGAAATTTCGGCGATTATTATCTGAAGCCAGGAGCCTGCTTAAACGAAATCATCCTAGCAGTCTTCTTTTTGTTTTTAAGATGGTAAGAATACGCAGTGCATTTGAATTTTTATTTAATTCACGACTCATTAGTATTGCTCAGTCTCTATATTTTTCTTCTCGAATGAAATTGTTCATAGCACACCACTGATATCTGACTGATGACGTCACAGGAATCTCGAGCTGAGCTGAGCTGTGTTTTCATTAGTCTCTGGTAGTAGTCTCGTTCTTCCTTTATGTTCCCTATCATCCAATTTCCTTCTTCTTTAATGTGCGCCATCCAGAGTGAGAGGCAGAAGTAAAATCTTGAGTAAAACAATGGAATAAACTTGAATGCAACTCCAGTCATCGTCTATGAAATGTGAGCACTTCATTGAAGTGCTGAAATTTTGGTCTATGAAGCAAAAAATGGTTCGTAAAAGAAACACAGTAAGGTGGAAGAAATAGTTGCCTACTGCCCGTGAAAAATCACTATTTCTTGAGTGTTTCGTTGATCATCTGCCAAATTTATCCGTCGTGACCTGAGAGAAAAAAGTTATAATATCAGACTCCAAAAGCTGTATAAATAGTTTTTTCGATTTCAAAAAAAGTGTTTCAAGCAAGAAGTGCATTCAGTCAAACTCTGATAAAGGATAAGGATCCCACTTTCGCACTCTTCTGCCTCCTGGTCATCGATCTCTATGAAAACGAAACATAATTACAAAATCTGGAATCTGGCCTATTTTTCGTCAAATCTATTTCCTTAAGAGCGGACCCGAAGCATATAAACGAAGCGTTTTATTATATTAAGAGAGATTCATCCATACATGAAGTTTATGAATCCTTTACAAAAATTTTTTCTTGCACTCATAACAGCCTTTCAGCTGCTAGCAGCAACGAAAGCTGTTGAGTGGACATAGGGCATAAGATTGCCAACTAAGAAGCTGGCGGAGCCATCGAACCACCTTAGTTTTCTTTTTTTTTTCTCTTTCATCCACATATAGATATCCAAGTTTCTTTGGGTAAAAGATTGGACTACTCTCATTTCTAATGATATTTATACGACCCTGTTTTCAGGTTTGCTCTGACATCTACATAGGGAAATTCAAGTGTTTTTTATAAGTTTAAGGTAAATGCAGCTTGACCGCTGCTGCAGATATAGGCAACTGGCCCCATAAAAAGTACGGTCGCAGTCAACCACGGTTCGACAAGAGCTAAGGCACCGTCGGTGGCAGGCTCCTATACAACGACCCATACCCCCATGCTCTCATTTCTGGGAAAGGCCAATGCCTTCACGTCAGCCGTGTAGATACCAAAAGCTATAGGTATCTGCATCAAGCTCTGCAAGAGCTCGCTTGTCTGGGTTGGTTTTCGACCCTAATACGTTCAGTGTCATAAGATCAGCACTCTAGTCTTCCGCTACATTCCCCAGCTGTGTCCCTTTCTAGCTGGCAATGATAGGGAAGGTAGAGTCATCGAAATACCATGGTTTGTAGCAAGTGTTAAAATAGCTTATTCCTTACTCAGTATTTGTGCCTGGCTCTAAAATAGATTATACCAGGTTTTGTTCAATGCATATGAGATGTGTAAACAACTAATGAAAGAAGTAGCGGTTCGTTGGACATGGCAATACTTGTGGCTTGCCTCTTGAATGGGATGCCGGCCAACCCGTTGTTCCATAACGATTAGTTTTGTGAACCATTTTTCTTTCGCTTCCATCAAGTCCCCCGATCAGTTCAAAAGTGATTATGGAACAAAAAGTAGAGTCATCAAAAACTATCTCGGCTCTTAGAAAGTAGGAACATGGCATACTCAGTTTTCTTTTGAGTTTCAGAGACGAAATGCCAAGTTTTAAGAGATCGCTCCCGCAGCAGGTTCTACTTTGCTGGCCATGCATCAATATGCAATTGACGGCGCCTGGACGCGAGAGGAAATTACCAGCATCAGGTGGTCGATAAAATGATGCCACTGTACCCCGCTGTCAACTATGACGCCCCGTTCCGTCAGTCATCTTTATTCGGGCAAAGATAAGGCGACTAAATGGTGTTTCCTTCATAAATGAGCCTCACAGATTGGGACAAGGTTTCAACCGCCCTGAATAGTAGCAAGTTAACTTAAATGCGATCGTTTCCGTGACTGATAAGTAGCTATATCACGAGCAATTTTTCGATTTTCTCAAATGTTGTCAAGTTGAACGGCATGAAGTAAGCTTGTCGACAGAAACAGCTGAATCGAAGACAATGTTGCGATGATTTTGAATCACGGTCAGTTAAATTGAATTAGAATTGGTTTTACAATCGATAAGCGGGTGCATTAGGTCCGAAGATAAACTAATTGCGACAATTTTATTTCAGGACGAATTATTTTGAGCTGCAAGTGCCGACAAGTATACCTCAGTAGATACGCTGAGTGTTGCTTCTAGACTATAAAACCGAGTTAATTCCATTTACATCAGCATTTGTTTTTGCTAATGGACTCCAAACAAAAAAGTTTACCCTGATACTTAGAGGCCGCTGTTTGGACTTCTGCTGACCGTGCAAAGATAAGGCGGATAAAGAAGTTTTTTTATATAATATAAAGATTCCCTTTTGTAAAATTTGTAAACTCAAAGGTGAAAAGAATATTGTTTATACTTAAACTCACAATTATATCGAGACAGGAGAAGGATCAATACCTATATATTTTATTCAAAGAACTTACCCTCATTGTGTACTCCAGCGGAAAATGAGTCATTTATCCTAAAGTGTACAATATCCCTCTTTATTTGCCCAACCTTCTGTTTTTCATAATATCACTGACGAACTATTTTACAAGCTGATAAAAGGTAGCTACCAGTGCTATAGTACTTGATTAATTCCAAAAGTAAATCTTTGTCATATTTCTACAGAATTCTTTAATTCTTTACCTCATAGCCATTGGGGATTATGGCAGCTACAATGTGCTCTTCCTACATCAGCAAATACATAATTGTGATGGAGACCATTACTTCTTCGCTGGCACGAAAAAGAACGCTGCTCCAGAGTGTGTACTAAATCACCTATTGGGCTGGCTGCGTGCTGTGTCAAGATTACAGACGGTGTAGGCAGGAAAATATCTTTAGCATCAATGCAGAGAGTGATCAATTTTTCTAAATTTTTTATGAAGACAGTTTGATGGGAAAGTAATGTATGATTAATGAACTGACAATAGGTGGTAGTAGAAGGACTATAAGGCCATTTCTCAGAGAGCAGCCGGGACTCACGCTCCGGCCCTCTATAAACTATTGTCGGATGGTCTAATCGCTAGCAAGGAATAAATATACATATATAAGTCGACGGTGGATTTTTGAGAAGAACAAAGTCTACATGTGTAGCGTTCGTGACCGCAATCGGAACTGTATCGACCATTATCGGATATTCTTAAGTACATCGGATCCATGCCCATGGTTTTAAATCACTAGTCAACGAAAAAGTTGCTACTGGAATTCTTGAAACACCATTGTCATAAATTTTGTTTTGTGATGGCATATCTGCAGACCGTTTTGGACTATCTGGTCCCGATTTCAAGTCATCACGCAAGGTTTCCTGCATATACATTCGCGCTACTTACGCAGTGGGCCTACTGGGAGCATATTCAGTCGCGTCCAATGACGATGCCACAGGCTATCTAAAAGAACGAGTGTCCGAGCTTTGCACCCGAAATTGACGTCTAAAATTCAGCACACTCCCGCTTCTGCGCAAAATTCTGGAATGGAGCCTGCAGCAGTTTTGCGCTCGATTCACTGGTCAAACGTGCGAAATTATGTCAACAAACCGCTACAAGAGACATCTATCGACGGGTAGGTCATTCAGTTCGGTTTCGGAGCCGCAAGGGTTGATTATTTTTAAGATATTTTATGATATAATTAAATTTAGTATTACTTTTGATGGCATTGGGTAAGATCTGTTATATTATTTTACAGGTCAGATGTATTTTTGTCACGGTATTTAGTCGTCGGTAGTCAGCAAAACCATCGACCGCCTCCTGAAAAAGCGCATCACTGATCACCTGAGGATGCATCAGCTCATATCCGACGCTCAGCATGATTTCCGAACTGGAAGAAGCTGCTAAAACAAACTTACTGGACTTTTTGTCATAAGTTACATATATTAAAGATGAAGAAAAGATTGTAGACCTTGTGTATTTAGACTTCAAAACGCTTTTGATATAGTCCCCCATCACCGTTAATTGAAAAAAATTGGAAGCCCATAGCATCCAGGGTGACTATTTACCCTGGATTGGGGCATGGCTTACAGGTCGGCAGCAGCGAGTGAAGCTTGAAGGAGAGACGAGCGACTGGACACAGGTATCATCAGGGGTTTCACAAGGTAGCGTGCTTGGCCCACTTCTGTTCTCAATTTACATCAATGATCTCGATCTTAACATCCGTAGTAAAATCTATAAATTTGCGGATGATACTAAACTACATCATCCTGTCACGAAATGAGCAGAGCACCAACAAGACCTAGACCACCTCATAGAATGGAACGCAACATGGCAGATGAACTTTAATGTCGACAAATGCTCAGTACTGCACGTAGGGCTGGTGAGCCCTTCAGCCCCATTGAAAATGAACGGGGCGGAAATGGCTACTGTCACCCAACAACTTAACTCGTAAATCACTAGTAAAAACAAACTACAGCACATTCAGCAAGTTGACAATAGTGTGAAAATGGCAAGCAGAGTACTGGGATTCATCGCAAGAAATTTTGAATACAAGTTCAAGGACATCATCATTCCCCTGTATTAGTTGTTAGTGCGGCCACACTAAGAGTTTGCTATTAAATTCTGGTGACCACATCTGTATAAAGATATCGATAACATGGAAAGAGTCCAACGCAGAGAAACAAAATTGATACCTCAGCTGAGAAACAAGACGTATGAACGTCGCCTGAAAGAACTGGGTCTGATTTCTCTCGAGCAAAGACGACTCAGGGGGCAACTAATAGAAACATTCAAGTACTTGAATGACTTCAACGACGTACCTATAACGGGACTCTTTGAAAGCGACCAAATGATCGCTTGCGAAAAAACGGTCAAAAACTCAAGCATAAAGCTTGAAGAACGACCTTAAATCAGCAGTTCTTTTCATATTTCATAGTCAACATTTCGAATAGATTCCCTTCCGACGTTGTGGGTGCGGAGTCGGTCAACTCGTTTAAAAATCGTCTTGACATACAATGGGATAAACATCCTCCACATATAAGAACTTCTCATCGAGGAGTCGCAAGCTTTTTACGGCCAAAGCTTGCTAGGCCACCTTCTCTCATTTCTGGAGTCCTATATATCCTACTAACATAATGGCTATAGCTCATAGAGGGCCGGGGAGTAAGTTCCGGTGTCTCGTTGGGCCGCCTAT
Source organism: Parhyale hawaiensis (assembly GCA_001587735.2). Classification (NCBI taxonomy): domain Eukaryota; kingdom Metazoa; phylum Arthropoda; class Malacostraca; order Amphipoda; family Hyalidae; genus Parhyale; species Parhyale hawaiensis. The sequence goes on from LQNS02278070.1 coordinate 15,535,548, forward strand.
CTTATCTAATTTAGTTCAAACCCATGACAACGTCATTTCGATAAACGGACCATTCTCACGTGTGAAAAAGTAGGTGCTTTTCTGTGCAAAAAAAAATTGCACGTTTGCGGCAGTTTCCTCAGCTGTTGGCTAGCGTGTATCACAACGTTTACAATACTATTCCTATGAGAATCGCTAGTATAATCATCTATGAATGCGTATGCCTAAAATTACCGCCTAACAGTGACTTCGGAGCAGTTCGCAGAAGCAAGTGAAGGTCAAATACAATTTCTTCATGCCTGCTCTTAGAAAGCAGCAAAAATTTTTATATTGTTGAAGAAAACAGAGCAACGTTGAATTTTGAAAAAAAGCGTGGCGCAAATCAAAAAGAAGGTCTACGCCGGTGATCCCGGAGCATTTCGTCCCCGCAGACCGTCTAAAGTTCGACAATTTTACCGTGATTCCTTGGGGACGTAGCGAGTTTATTACCTCCGCCAAGGAGATTATGTTTCCGTCGTGTTTAAATTGTTTGTCTGTCTGTCTCTTTGTTTGTTTATCTGTCTGTAACCAAGATAACTCAAAAACGTATGAACCGATTTGGACGAAATTTACAGGGATTGTTAGGTATGCTAGGAGGAACAGAAGATTAACTTTTGGTGAAGATATGTTCATCCGTTTGATTGTTTGTTTATTTCTTTGTCTGCCTCATTTTTCTCAATGCTATAACTCAAAAAGTTATGGATGGATTTTGATGACAATAACATACGTTGTTAAATATATAACAAAGATTATATCACCAAATTTTGGTAATGATCCGTTTGTTCGTTCGTTTGTCACTATTTTTTTTCTCATTTGCTTGTTAGCACAATAACTCAAAAACTAATGAATGGATCTTTATGAAATTTATACGGGTTCTTAGTAATGTTAAAAGACATCAGTGATAGAATTTTGAAGCAGATTGGTTGGTTTGTTTGTATGTTTGACTCATGTTTGTCATAACGTTTGTTAACAGTAGAACTCAAAAAGTTATGAACGGATTTTCAATAAAATTGCACAAGCTGTTATTACTATCAAATGCACAAATGATCAGATTTTGGAGTTTATACAAAGAAAATTATGGTTTCAGAGCCAATTTGAATTTTTTGCTACCGTTGCCTCGCTTGGTGGAGGTATGCGCTCTCAGAGTGCTCTAGTTGTAATATAGAATACGAAGAATTTGTAAGCCCGCTGCAGACGAAAGTCTTTTGTCCTGTGTTTTTACTTTACCGTGTTCGAACGCGTAGCTGTGTCTGCGTAAACGACAAAAAAAGATCACTGCTCTCTGAGATTACATGCGCTAAAATTTTGAAAAGACACAAGACACTGGTCTTGACACTGGCCAGAGAATACGACGGTAAGAATTTTATGGAAATTTTTGGTAGATACGCCGTCGTGTTCGTATAGACAGTGTTAAATATTCGAAGGGGGTGAAGTGAAAACACAGGACAAAAGGCGATCATCGTCTGCAGCTGGATTTAAACTCATATACTAAAATACTAAATAAAACGGAAATAATTGAATATTGCTTATGCGGCCCGGTACCAACTCATCCACGGCTAGAAGGTTGGTGACTACTAGTCTAGGCGACGGTGTGGAGGTTCTACTTCTGTGTCCATATCCCGTAAACAGGGCCTGTTCAGGGTTCAGTGCCTCTCAGACTTTCATTGTGGACGTTGCGTCTTATTTCGGGCTGTGAAATTCCGCAAGGTTTTGGCTTTCTTTCTTTTTTTGCTGGAATTCACGAACATGAAAACACAAACTATGTATGCATCTTCTATAGAAAAAAGGCCCAACCATGAGTTTCGACGTAAAAATGAAAACCCGAGGTTACACTTCAACAGCATGTGTTCGTTTCCTGTTCGAGCTACGCTGCACACTTCTGCAAAGCCTTAAAAAAAACAGTGCAAGGCTGAGCTGCAATCTCTAAATAACATCTCAACGCCATCCTTTTATAGCCGCTCTTCCGAGCACTGAATTGCAGGGAATATCTTGCTGAACTTCTTAGGCCGTCAAAAAGAAATCGAAAGTCTGGGATTTGGTGCAACGAAAGTGATGCATTTTCAAGACTCTGAGTGTCGTGATTTCTTATTCCTTCTTTTTTTAGGAGGGGGGGAGAACACGGAACAGACAGAAAAATTTTTCTAATGTCTCCTCTAACAGCATCTCCAGACGTCAACTTAACTCTTTACCGTCTGAAAACACTACACTTTTCAAAGAAATCGCACTTGTTGAAACTGGACCCTTGACGGTGGGCAAACCCCAGAAAGAAATCTAAAATTTGCGTTTCTCTTATAGATGACATTTTTGGAATTATCTTCCACAAAGGAAATCGGGCCTTATATGTAAAGTTGTCCCATCATTCTACATTAAACGTAAATTTTCGAAAGAAAAGTGTTATGTGAGCGCTAACAGTACACGTGTAGTGACCAAGAAAAAAAAGCTGGAATTTTTTTCTTAAGCGAAAATCACAAAATTAAGAAGCATTTTTCGAGTAAGCTACTCAATTTCTTTCGAAACCAATAGTAGTTTTTTTTTTTTTGGGGGGGGGGGAACTCCCAGGTCTTCCTGAAACCGAAAAGTTGCATTTTTTTTGTTTTTTTTCTAAGCAATATATATTTCATTTCTTGGTCTTGAGCTGCTACATGCATTGAAAACAAGAAGAACAAATTAATCAGGATTTAATTGTGGGCAAAAACCTATGGAAATCTTCAACTAGCGATCTTGGCTATGTCCAGTGTGGTGTATCAGTTTCAATGCAACACAAGAGAATGGATTACTCTGGATAACCACTCACTAAGCCACTCGGCACAACCATAGACTGCATCATCACAAATGCAAAGACGTAATATTTAAACGTTTCGCGATACTCACAACCGTAAATCTACTAAAGTAGATCATAATAATAAAAATAATAAAGTTTGTACAAAATTGCCCTCAGAGACGTCTTGAATATGCCAACTGGCATCTGTGTACGGCTGCAGCCGATTCCGCATTGTCAAGAACTATGGTGTCTTAGACGAAATGCTCTTAGGCGACAATCTGCGACCTCCAATCATACCCATTTCTTGTTAGAGTCATTTATTACTATCAGCGAGGTTGTGATGAAAGCACCATAGATTTTTACGCACTGATGCAATTCCATAGAAATGCTAGCTCGCTGTCGGCCGGCTGTGTCTTAGTGGCCTCCTCTATTTGGTACCGGGCTGGGAGTTGACCGGGTTGAGAAAAATAAATTTATACTCAACTTGACTACGCAACCAATTGGGAAACTCACGTGCGCTGGCTCTAGCTTCAAATAAATGCCAACTGGTGCCGGAAAAATGTACGGCTGCAGTCGACTACAGATTGCCAAAAGCTATGGAACTAAAATGAAGGGCTCTTCCTTAATGACCTGCGACCTTCGACTGTCTCCATTTCTTGTTAGAGGTGTATATGCCCGGAGTGACATTCGGACTCCGAATCAGTTTTCGATGTCCCCCAGGCGCCACAAGAATTCGCCTGCCTGGTAAGCAGAATCGAACTCACTCATTCACTGTAGCGTCTTTCACTATATTAAAAGTATACACTTGAGATAATAGTTTTACATGTTGCCAGCTCACCGTCTATTGATGTGATTTCAATTTCGCCGCATTTTATATTTCAGTGGTATGCATTACATATTTATATTGCATTTTATCTTTTAATAGCACATTTTTTATCCTGATAGTGTATATATCACATTTCATTGGTAAATTTTATTAATTTATTTTTTTACTTTAATAGATGGAGGATAGTGTCTGTTGTATCGAAACATTGCTGCTGTACTCCACTTAGGATTAGTGTGCTTGAGATTTTTGATAACATGTATGATACACTTGAAATGAGCCTCAAAGGGATTTGCTGTATTATTTGCATGCAATGAATTTGAAAGTATGATTATTTATGTTATCCCTCTTATTTAGTAATATATGATTAATGTCATCATCATAATAAGTTAAGAGCTAAATCGTGAATTGGATAGATGTATTTGTCTAAAAAAAGGCGAAAAACATGATACGTAACACTAGAAAATCAGTAAGTACGAAATGCTCGAAATAGAAAGCGAAGAAACAAGAAAAAAGCATACGGCACTAAGAAGATGCCCCATATAGGAAGACTGAGGACCCGAAAAAGGCTGCTAGTCAACCATGTATTTCAGCTTAAATTGCATCACTGTATTCATTCACTGAAAAATGACGTCATTTGCAGTGCAAGATACAGGAACACTTACTGCAGGCATATAAATTACAGATTTGTAACCTTAACTTCTGGTTTCCGACGGTCATTGCTCAACTTCGTCGTTGAATAATGTAATTACCTTCAGGGTTTCGATTAACCGTGAGTGGAAAACAGTGGACTTTCCCCAGTCCGTGCCGATTGCCAGTCAACGAGTTTGCTACCAGAACTGGCAGAATTCGACGTCAGGAGAGGGTGAAAAAAACAGTAAAGTTAATTTCGACTGTTCCCTTCCCTGGGAAACCCACACGCACATGTTCGTGCTGCAGATATAGGTCAACTGGTCCTAGATAAGTAAGTATAGTTGCAGTCGACCACGGGTCGCTCAGAATTATGGTGCCGAAACTGAAGGCTCAATAACCCAAGCCCCCACCCTCCCATTCCTGGTCGGGCAGGTGCCCCTACACAGCTCCGCATACCAAGCAGTTGCCGACTCAGCACGTAGGATGTCATAAAGACTGCTCGACAGGCCCGTCGTGAAAATGCGTGGTTCGTCATTTTCTCTGGTTAAGCCCGATGTACACGAGCAGCAAAAGTTGGTCAGCCATCAAGCTTCCCATATCTGAGTGGGCAGCTGCGGTGACAGCTTCGGCTTGCATATCGCCACACCATCAAGTAAATTGCCCAAATTAATGCAAGCCACCATTACAGTTCTTACAGGAAAAGCAAGAGGCGATGTTAAACTTGTAAATAACTTTATTCATCATTTAAGTGAGTAAAATTTGGAAAATGCAGTGATGAATGTCTCAGCTTTGTGTTTAACACATTAACTTATAGGAACGGTCACGATAATGTTATAGGACGGTTAGTTTGGTGGCTTTGAAACTATTGTCGTCCTTGCACGTCGACCTTAAAAACCGTTACAAAGCAACTTAGCCCAGCAGTGTGGACATCATTCCCAACATAATAGTAGGACTTACGGAAGTAAACTTTGTAAAAAAAGGATAATTGCGCCGAGCACCCGCGATGGCCAAAGAGAACCAATTCCACATTCTCGCTGCTTTCAGCAGAGGTTGCATGCACAATATATCTTCGTTCCCATTGACTGAAATTCCAGACGTGAATTCAATTCTTTCTTTGGCTTCAAGAATTCACTGGCGCCACTAAAATTCAGGGGCGAAGTCCAACGAAAGCTCCGGATTTTTATTAGTGGTGATGTGAACTTAAGAACAGAAACCTTCTCGTAATTTCAACTAGGAAAATTCAATAGTAGAAACAAAGTCGTGCAGATGAGCGCCCGTGCGGTGCAGCACAGAGTTCTATCAGTACAGTCAGAAAGGCAATGAGCCCAGAAAGACAGCTACAGACACAAAGCATAACGGTAGATACTCATACTGTTAGCAATGCAGCCACGGTTTCTGACGATAATGACAAACGGCCTATAGTTCTAGCATCTTCGAATAAGCTGGCTTCTTAAAGATGATAAAAAATGTATCACGTGACGATCTCAAAAGGCAACTGCTCCCAGAAGAGGGACCTATCATACAAATGCTAATACATATTAATATTCTAACAACTACTTCTAATGTTTTCACTGGTAATTATTGTTAGTATATACTAAATTTACCATACAAACGTTAGATGTACTACATTTTGCGTTGCAATGTTAGCAATCTTATAACGTCGGACAGTTAAACAGTGAAGCGTGATTGGTTAGAATGCTCCTCGTATTTAAGTAATTAAGCTCTCCTATTGGCTGGGCTTGTAGTCTAGTGTATCTGGTAACTTAGAAATATGGTTCATCGATACCTTTAATACGCATCTAGGGCATGTTCGATCGACTGTTAAGTATTAAACCTGAGAGGATTCACTTGTCCGAAGCCTCAAGCAGGTGCACCGGTTTCAAGCTGAAAACTTGGGTTTCAGGCATTGTCTCTTAATTAATCTGTTACCCATAAGCCTTTCAGAAGCTCATACTTTGCTCCGTAAAACTGAATTTCCATAGGGCAAATTGCACTCGCGTTCTTTCTAAAACCTGCAACGGGATTCAAAGCGACAAAGGCAAAGCTTCTGTCTCAAGTTTCAGAAAATTCAACCTCCGAGGCTTAATTTTGGCCCACAACGAACATACCCATTATCTTTGGGCCAAGTTCCCAATTTGTGTGAGTTAGTTATCTGAACTATGCTCATGTAAACAGTATCACGCACTGTTCTCTTTTATAAATCGCATCTCCACCACCTTGTACAGCAGTCACGAGATCGTTAGTCTTGCGAGGTTGACATTTCAGTAAACAGGCGAAGCGCAATATTTAAAATAGCCCAAAATGTGGCGCCCTTGGTGTTGAGATGCTTACTGCGCCAAAGTAGGACCCTGGAGTGAACCATTTAATTTTAGAATTTTATTTACCCGTTCATTAACACCTTTCGATCACACCTCCAATTGCAGAGAGCCAAGACTTACAAAAAGAAAAAAATGGAGAACCTGATCGATGAAAGGGATGGTCTGACTGGGGTCCCCAGTAGGTATTTGCCTCAGTTTCACTCCCTTAATTTAGAGTCTGTCTAAAAGTAACAATACATTGGGACGAGCTGTTATCAACCGCTCCCAGAACTATTGCTGTATGAATACCTTCCTACGGGGAGAAATAAATGATTTTTATTTGATTTGTATCCGTGAATTTAGTGAGAAGTAACCCCTAATGCAAAATAAGAGTGTACTCGTCTCTCTCTAATCTTGTACTTCTCTCTTGTAAGTTTAGCGTAAATGAAATTCCAATGCTGTCAAAATACGAACATGACAACAGTGTACATATTAAGTGGCGGTTTTGTGATACACATTTTATGTGTAAATATCATATTTGCTTGAATATTTTCATGAGGAAACTGTCAACGAAATTGATACAGATACTGAAGTGGGGCTATGCAAGCTCTTTTCAGACACACTAAATTTTATCGCCATTCTTGCGACTGGGCTTCGTGCAGTTGGCATTGCACGCAAAAATGAAGACAGAAAAGTGTCCCGATGTGGAATGAGCTGATTCTTGAGCTCCGCATAGCCAGCAGACTTGCATGCAACTCCTGAAGGGGACCAGGCAGGCCGCGCACAGTTCATTTATGACAGGAAAAGAACAAACTGAATAATCTGTACTGCACTGCCCTCAAGCAAGTACGTAGACGTGAAATCGAGATTAGAGCGTAAAAGCTATCGAGCATGACTACGCAAAATAAATCCATTGATATTTGGAGAGATATAAAAAGTCTGAAACTAAAAGTCCCCTCCATTGCTCAGTTAGTGAATGGAATCATGGGAACGTAATATTACTGAATTTTAGAAAGCCCAATTATACCAGTATTATGAACCGTTTACAGATGATAATCATAAAGGTTAGGTTGGTGGAATCCTGGATAATCTGGCTTTCTCTAATGAACAACATACCATATCTGAGGATAAGGTTTTTCGAAAGCTAAAAAGACTGAAAACTAACAAAACATCAGGGGCTGACGATATTCCAACTGACGCCTATGAAATAGCCCCATCGACTGGTAGCTCTGTTTGCAATTTTTCTCACCGGGAGCTTTTCGCCGGGACTGCTCTAAGGGGACCTGATGAAGGTATTAATAACTACAACAATAAAAAATTAAGCAAAATGTGTGATAGACAAGTGCAATTATCGTCCTATAGTAGTAGCTACGACTGTCTCGAAAGTGGCAGAACTAGTGCAGAACTAGTGGCAGAACTAGTGCAGAGCTAGTGGCAGAACT
>LQNS02278070.1:15544373-15556679 GCA_001587735.2 Parhyale hawaiensis
GTAAGAATTTACTTCAAATTGAAAATAGCAGAGGGAAGAGAGTATCTACGCTTCAATACTCCAAAATTGTATACGAAAGAACGCTATATTATTTCCTAATTAAATAACGCTATTGGTAAAATTATCAGCCATTTATCACATATAAGACAAATTCTTTCCGTTAACGCAGGTGCTACAGCCAGATTACAGTTTCCCTACCGTGAGTAACAATGATGTTTAGGAATTTGGTTTTTATTTTGGAATTACTAATCGTTACACAGAGTAAAACTCGTATATAATGATCATAAATAGAAAATAATCATCGTCATTCACATTTAGATACCTAGCAATTACATCATATGCAGTAGATTACCTGAAAATGTTTTCATATTTAACCGAAGTAATCAATTTTTCGACCGCGATATTAGTTACAGCTACACAGACTACATTAGCATCAAAATTATTTGGGTGGTTCATATTTACAGCTCTTCTATATTCCTCGCATCAATTAAATTAGGCTCAAAGTTACAGACAAAATTTATGTTTACAACTATGGTACTTGCAGTAGGTATATACATTTTTTCACACTACAGATATTGCCAACATAATTTACAATCCTAGAACTAATAGCGGTTAGTTTACATTAGATAGAAATTTACTAACATATTTGATCTTTGCAACTCGGCTATTAAGCGGAGATAGGTTACCTTAGATGTTAAATTGTCAACGAAATTCGTATATGCAACCCTTGTGTCAACCTCTCTAAGATTGATATAAATTAAACATTAATTTACCCTAGCTAGTCGTCTTTACTTCCCACACAGATACAGTGAAAAAAACTAAACTAAAACAATAAAAAATGTCACAACCAATTGTTCGTCTTACCCGTTTATATACAACAACACTATTTTCCAATCAAGAGTTAGTAACGATTGTGATATTCTGTACCCGTTTACATAAAGTAACTTGTTTTTCTTTTCAGGAATTTTCAACGTCATTTATATTCACTACTTTTACACAGGAAATTAGGCTTTTAATTCTTCCCCTGTAGCGCAGAAGGGGACTTGTGATGAAATGTGTACAGTATTTTTAACCAAACTCAGGGCAATGTTGCCTCATCGCTCCACAACTGCGGTAATAAATATTTTCCTTCTTGGCAACAGAGCAGAGGAGTCTTGATTAATAATCCCACTCTCTTGCCATATTTCAATTGAAAACACCCACGAAATATTATGGAAGTTTTTGTATTAAGGTAGAACGTAAATTCTAGTGGTCAGTGAAATACCTCAGGCCACGGAACGTAGTATTATTTAAAACAGCAGAAGTTCTGTAATTGGTTTCACACTGAAAGAATGGAAGTGGATGCATATTATTCATGGAATTTTCAAACTGTTTGTCAATATACCAGTTTCAGATCAGGCTGTTACCCAAAAACCCAATTTTTACTCATTAGTAATAAAGCAAACTCCCATCGAAAAGGTAATGACCAATAGGATAGAATTTTTTTTTCAGTTTTTTCGTAAACGAATAATTTTGTAACTTTCCGATTAACTGACATGGGTAATAGATGATACTTTGGTATATTTCTTTTTGGCTGAAAAAAAATGCAGGGTCACAAAATGTCATTAACCTCTGTTGTCCCACAACATTGAAGGCTTTGAAGCTATATCCATTTGCAACCTTGAATGTTAGGTATTAAAAACGTTCAATTGGAGCATTCTGAGAGGCAATACCTCCCTCAAGTAAAGAAATGTTAACGAAAAACTCAAACTGATCCTAAAAAATTAATTTCTTCTCCATCCTCACTAAAATGTGATCATTTCTTGCTGATGATAGCAATAACAGCTACTGTAATTTTCTTAGAGATCTATCTACAAATTTTTCAGTTATGTTCTGGTGAACATTAGTTATTTAGACTAACGGACTAAATGCATATCTCCTGAAATTGTTATCATGTTCGTCTTTTAATATATCTTACAATTCCTGCAAGCTTTATAAAGATCCATTGAAAGCTTCCTGATTTATACGCCCAATGAATATTTTATCAAATATTATTCAAACACACCATCGAACAAAGCGATAAGCACCAGAATTTGGCCAATTGTGTCTTATAATATGTTTAACAAATTCTACAAATTTTGGAAGATCCATTCATAACTTTTTGAGTTTGAGTTATGTTTCTGACAAATATAGAAACAAACATCGAAACAAACAAACGGACACACAGATCAGCACAAAAATTTTGTCATTTCCTCCTCGTAATTACCCTAACCACTTCTGTAAATTTTACTGAGATCGGTCCAGTTATTCAACCGAGAAAGAAAAGAGGCAGACAGACAAACAAACAAACTGCTTACCGGTTCTTCATCAAAAATTAACCATTAGTTTCTCCTAACAGATCTGAAAATCCCCGTAAATCTCGTCAAACTCCGTTCATAACCTTTTGTGTAATCTTAGTGAGAGATATACAGAGAGATTGATAAACTCGACAAAAGCATAACCTTTTCTGTGGAGATAAATATTATTAATAGAGAGACATACAATTGCAGGCAACGGACAAAGAAGAGATCCGCAGAAAAAAATATCAGTTACTTATTAACTTTGCAACAAAGTAAAACACACGTTTGCGAAAGTTATGATTATCGTAAAATATATGGCAGCCATCACACACATTAATCATTTAGCTCCACGTGCATATTGGTTTGAATTTTAACTCTCTTTGTCCGCTTTACTCCTATAACGTCTCTCCGCCAAAGAGGCTATGTTTTCATCGGCTTTGTGTGTCTGTCTATCTGTCGCCAAGATAGGCAACGGTCTCCATGATCGGAATTACCTGTAGCTGATTTGCCTATTACCTGCTAATTCTCTAATCTTCCATTTCACGGCACGCAGGCGTGAGCTGATATATCTCTGTCTTCCTACTGTACTATTTCCTTTTGATTGCTCGAGGTAGGGTAGGACTATATGTGAGCCTGTTGATATACTGGGGACTGAGCTGTGCGTGCAACTTGTATTATTATTATTGTTACAAGCCCCTTGGCCAGGCTAGCTATAATGAAACGGTGTGTCTCAATCGCACTGTACAGGGGTAATCTGTTAAATTCTCTGTACCAACGNNNNTCTCAATCGCACTGTACAGGGGTAATCTGTTAAATTCTCTGTACCAACGCAGCGAAGAGTTCTTTCTCTCTCGTTTATTACCTGTGCTCCTGTGTGAGATTGAGCTGCTCAATGCCATTCGTGTTTGCAGGTGTAGGCTGAGTGTATCTATTTATTCTCATTGTACGTGGCCACCAATATTTGTGACTGGGCCTAATCACTAGGTTGAACCTTGGCTACTTTGTTTGTACTTGTGAGCTTGTCAGCGTATTTTATGAACCCATTGCGTTTGTAATAAAAGTTATTTGAATATTTATTATTATTTAAAACATTATGGGCGGATTTATATGAAATTTACAGGGATTGCTAGGTATGTTGAAGGCACAGATAATTAAGTTTTGGTGAAGTTCCGTACATTCATTTGTTTGTTTGTCTGAATTTTTCTCAATGCCATAACTCAAAAAGTTATGGATGGATTTAAAGAAATTTTTCATGAGTTGTTAGGTAGCTATATTACGAAGAGCAAATGAACAAATTTTGGAGTTATCTGTTTGTTCGTTTGTCCCTGTTTTTAATTTTATGCTTGTTAGCCCAATAACTCAAAAAATTATGACTTGATTTTTATGAAATTTATAGGAGTTGTTAGTAATGTTAAAAACATAAATGATTATTTTTTTTGTAAAAAAAAATACCCTAACGCAGTGACACTTACACGCCTATATTTCGGTCTTTGCTTGTTAATTGAACAACTAATTGTAACACCTGTATTTCTCACATTCATAGCTCACTGCGTGTCGAGAGAAATTGCGGAACCAGAAATGCAGACATGGTGGGTCACACAGTTTCCTTATGAGCCTTCCGTCTTTGATGAAATATTTCAAACAGTCTGTAATCGACTGCAGCCGTGCCCATCCCTGAAGACATAATAGGAAATTGCAAGCAGCACTGAAGAGTGCACGTGAATTTCCCTAGTTGGGTTATATTCCCAAGTTAACTCTGCCTTTATTAATTAACAGCGTGATTAAGTCTTAACAAATTGTCTGTCTGTTATTTTGTCTGTCACCAATATAGCTCAAAAAGTTATGGACAGATTTTGATGAAATTTACAGGGTTTGTTAGGTATGTTAGGAGGAACAGATGAATAACTTTTGGTGAAGATCCGTCTATCTGTTTGTTTGTATGTCTGCCTCATTTTTCTCAATTCCATAACTCAAAAATTAAAGACGGATTTTTATGAAATTTGCAAAAGTTGTTTGGTGTACCACAAGGAGTAAATGACCAAATTTTTGTAATGACATGTTTGTTCGTTCGTGTGTTTTTCGCTGTGTTTGATTTTTTGCTGTCAGCACAGTAACTCAAAAAGTTTCGAATGGATATTTATGAAACTTACAGGAGTTGTTAGTAATGTTAAAAGACATAAACGACTAAATTTTGGTACAGATCGGTTGGTTCGTTTGTATTTTTGACTGATGTTTGTATAATGTTTGTTAACAGTATAACTCAAAAAATTATGAACGAATCTTCAAAAACAAATACAGAAACTGTTAACACTATCACTAAGGCAGAAGGTATAAATGATCAGTTTATGGACTTGATACAAAAAAATCATGATTTCAGAACCAATTTGAAGTTTTTGCTACCGTTGACTTACTTGGCGGACGTATGCGCTCTCAGAGCGCTTTAGTTTTAATAAATCTGATAGGTCTGGAGAAGTCTTTTAATATGTATCAAACCAAGTTAGCTCATATGTATTGCCGTGCAATAAATATCCAAATAATTTTCTGAAGCCTTCGTCAATCACAGTTTGAATATACTTCAATTATATCTGCAGCAATAATGATCCTGTATGTCTACAATTATTTACAATACATATCTACACACCATTTCAATATCTGACCAACTAAATTTGCTTAGCGCCTAAGCTTGGTAGTTTAGAAACGAAATGACAAGTCTTTTGTTACCATGCCTATCAATTGAGTAACTGCCAAGCTAAAATAAAAGTAAATAATTCTTGCCCGAGCCTTTTTGAATAGCACTGCGAATGTACTAACCCTGATCAGAAATGTGGATGGTCGGTGGGTCGCGGCTGTTCTATGAGTTTTCCGCCTATAACGCCATGACTCTGACAGCCTTTAGTCGACTGCAGCGGCGCATTTCTTTGGCCCCTGCGGCATAGAATTCCCGCAAGAGGTGAGCGGTCTACTTCATTTTAGCTGTGCCTACGCACAGAATGACTAACCCTGTTAACTTACAGCCAACCTTGTCTAGACCCTAGGCAAAGCCGCTCGATAATTAAACCAATAATATATTCAGCCCAGACCCGCTCTGGCGGATCTTGATCCAGCGTGCTATGTCAACATGGTTTTGATGGCTGCTTGAGTTCACATCAAAGACTGCGTACAGAGCGGCCATAGCAGTGAACACTGAACAGCTTTAGAGTCATAGCCTAGAACCTAAATGCTTGGGTATGATACACTGGAGTGTCCTTTAGCATTGAATTACCATGAAGTAGCATAATTAAGTCCTCATGTACATCTGAGACATGCATAGAAAGGATCGTGAGAACGTGAAATTTCTATTCAGGTTATTTCCCCAAGCTGCACGCATCAGTACAGCACAAACGTATCTCCCTGTGTATTTTTTACCCGTTCAAAAGATCCACCCAGTGAAGAAATGCAAAGAACGTGTTTTAATTAGCTCGTAAACGTTTTTATGAAAACTAACTTGGAAAAAACTGCTAATTGGCATATTGTATGATTTGTAAAGAGATAACACAAGGTAGTTTTTTAGAATTAACGAGCTAAGAGACATTTTTATATTCACTGTATGTACATATTTTACTTGAAGAGAATAGTAATGATATGCCATAGGGATTCTGAAATAATATGGCTATTTGTAGAATGTATATGTACTTAAACAGTTTATGAGCTATTATTTTAATATATAGCAGATGGATCCTGTGGAGATTCGATGAAACACAAGCAATTTTCTTAGATTAGATAGCTGACAGTAGACGGACCAACAGGCCCATTACCAGAGAGACATCGAAACTTACGCCTTCGCCCTCTATGAGCTATTGCCATTTCTAGAAGGATATAAAAAACTGGTAAAAAGAGAAGGAAAAAAAGAGGAGTGAGAAGAATCTCAGTAGAAGAGACGATGATGAATGCACGCAATCACGATCAATAGCCGCTGGTATGCGGAGTTAAAGATGTCAGACAATATAGTTGGAGCGGATGAGAGAAGATCACGGATTAAGGAAGCCTTGGAGGTTTGGCCGTTAAGAGTGTGCGACTCCTGGGGGAGGAATCCTTGGCTGTGGGAGATATCTCTCCCAATGTATGTCAAGACGATTTTTGAACGCGTTGAACGACTCCACACAAACAACGTCGGAAGGGAGTCTATCCCAAATGCTGACTATGAAATACGGAAATAAATGCTGACTTAGGTTGTTTTTCGAGCTTTATGCTTGAGTTTTTGGCCGTAGTTTCGCAAGCGATCATTGAAGTCTCTTTCAAAGAGTCCCATTGTATGTACGTCGTTGAAGCCCTTCAAATAATTGAATGTTTCCATTAGTTGGCCCCTGAGTCGTCTTTGTTCGAGAGAGATCAGACCCATTTCCTTTAGGCGACATTCATACGGCTTGTTTCGCAGCTGAGGTATCAATTTCGTTGCTCAGCGTTGGACTCTTTCCATGTTATCGATATCTTTACAGAGATGTGGCGACCAGAATTGAACAGCAAATTCTAAGTGTGACCGCATTAATGCCTTGCACAAGGGAACGATGATGCACTTGGAATTGTATTCAAAATTTCTGGTGATGAATCTTAGTACTCTGGTTGCCACTTTCACATTTATGTCAACTTGCTGACTGTTTTGTAGTTTGTTTGTGATGGTGATTCCCAAGTCACGTTGTTGGGTGACAGCAGCCAATTCCATCCCGTTCATTTTCAATGCGGCTGAGGACTTCATCAGCCCTACATGCATTACTGAGTATCTGTCGACATAAAAGCTCATCTGCCACGTTATACTCTATTCCATGAGGTGGTAAATGTCTTGTTGGAGCTCGGTTTCGGTGATTTCTCAGACCCGTATCATCCTATTTTTTTCTTATCTGAAACCGAAGCAACATGCGGAAGTTCTACAAAACAAAAGCATTGTTTCTCAATTACGATACTCTCGGACTCTAATAAAGCATACAAAGGCAAAATAATATTACAAATCCAGCAGTGAATCTTCTAGATACCTAAGACCTGCGCACAGTAGCAGCTTGACTTCAAAAGTGCTACCTTCTGCTACTGAGCCCTTCTCAGTTCGTACCAAGGATACCTCAAAGATGCCCTAATTTTCCGACTATCTAATACTGATGCAAACGTCACGGTCTCCCTAGCTAAGGAAGTAAGCTAAATTATAACATGGATGTTTCATTAATGTCATTAATACACATTTTTGGTCATTATGGCATGAATTAGCGGACCCTCCGTGAAGGTACATCTCGTTGGGGGAAAGTGTACAGCAATACTAACGTCCCCGTAGTTAGTGTCCACATTTGGGTGGCAAATTAACATCTTGAGCAGCTGTCGGTGACCTGAGATCACAGAAATGAATGGCAGGGCAGACTGCAAACTTATTGATCTCAAATTTATCATTTCAAACTCTCTTCCATTTCGCGTAGTAAAGCTACGGTTTAACTGTAATCCGTATAATAACCAAATAATTTGTTTTATTTCTCGTAGGACCAGCATTGCTTGAAACGTCAGGTATAAAGGACGTTGAGCGTAATAAGTTTTTGAAAGTTTCAAGTTCTACTTTTGCATGCTTAGCTCAGGAATGATTTAAATGAGAGTCGTCACTATGCAGCAACTCCCAGTGTTCCTAGCTCAAGGAAACCCAAAACTTCCAGGAATGAATAATACATGCAGATCGTGAAGTCTAGCTACATGGACGAACCACCAACAGGTGGCACTTCATACATTCTTTGTGAGTCAGTGCAAGAAGCTTCTTTGTATTTGGCGATCCCATTTAATTCATGTGCGCATTTTTCCATTGTTATTTGCTACGCAAGATGGACGATGGTGAAGTTTCGTCAGCTGTGTGTCCAAAACCGTTGAAAATGCATTTAATGTTCAAGTTTACTTTTAGGAGAGATCATTTAGGTCGCAGTCAATGGCAGACTAGCGATTGACGATGTATCCGTTCAGGGTGGCCGTCAACCGGCATCGCGTCTGAAAATGTCGCTGCTCTTCGGAATATGGCCCGGGAAAATCATGTGCTGACTATCCAGGATATGTGCAGTGCTATAAAGCTGTTGTAAAGGACGTGCTAAAGAACTTTAACTAACCCTACATGCAGCGAATATCTGCATGGTATTAAAACATATTGTTTTCATCATCCGCGCTAATCTAGCAGAAAAAAGAAAACAGTCTTTCCTCATTAACCGTATTCACCTTAATTGAAAGTGTGGCTTTTTCATGTCCCCAAAATCGAAAAAAAAATCTAACTAAGTTTAAGAGCAGGAGATCTACCGCAGCTGAGAAGATTCAAGAGGGATTGCGACTGTTACTTAAAAACCTCAAAAAAAAAAAATAGTCCTGCTAGAGAGCATTGACTGCATGGAACAACTGCTGCAAGTGGTGCATCTTCTACCAAGAGGACTGCTTAGAAGGGGCCGCAACCGTATAGTGAACAGAAACCAGGAATCGAAAACTATTATTCATTATTTATTCGGAGAACTCTTGCATAGAATCTCTTCTGCAATTGCCTGCTAATCTTCGTAAGAATGGTTTTATACTTCCGTCTTTTGTATAATAATAACAGTGACATTAGCAGGCACTGAGGGCATAGCGGTGTAACTATTTCTCTACCATACTTAAATAATTCGAAATAAACATCTGTTTCTTTTGTTTTCGGTGGAGCGTTCTATGCCCTTCGGAGAATTTCCCTCAAATTCCCTCCAGCACTTAATGGAATTATCCGATGTGAGCATCTTCAATGTCAGCAAATTTGCATAACCAATCACCCCAGGCTGTGCACTGTCATTCATTACTGCGATCCCAGGCCACCGACAGCTGCTCAAGATGTTAATTTAGGACCTAAATGTGGACGCTAATTACAGGGACGTTAGGCCCGCTTGTCTTCCCTCTTGGTGGAGAAGTTTAAATTCATTTTATTTCTTTTTCTTGGAGGTCATTGTGGCGCTAACTTCTTCCTGGTTGTGAAATTCCAGTTCATTCTATTCAATTTCTTTTAGGTCATTCTTGAGCAGACTTGTCCCTTGTGAAGTTTTTTTTTAGATCTGTAACTCATTTTCTTATCAGTAATTATTGCGGAAACCAAGCTTTTGTGCTTAATTTTTGTTTAGGTTAGGTTGTCTCGAACCACGAAATTTGAGTAGAATAAACTCGTCATTTCTGGTTTTATTGCATTGTCTTGCTCCTTTCCTCATCCGTTTCAGTTGCCTCAACTCGTTTATGTATTATTGGGTTGGGTAACCCTGTCTAGTGTCACACCCTAGGTAATCTCTCAGCATAACATCCCGCAATAATGAGCCACGGTATCTTTCCGTTATCATTTGATAGTTCAGGTAAAAAAAAAATATTTGCTCAACGGCAGTGCGGTCTTTGTTTGCTAATCTCTTGAAATCTCGAAATTGAAGACCTCTCAAGTATTTCTACACGGTAAAGTAAGTACTACATAGATTGTACGTTCTTCCCGAGTCGTTTTTTTTTTTGTCACAAGTCGTTGTGAGCAAATCAGATAGAAACTCAACGAAGACCCACTGGAGGATATTATTGAGTAAAGAGTGACCGGAACGAGGATTTCGTTGAAGTAATTATTTTCTGTCACTGCTGAATGACTCACAGGCAGCTCGTTTACAATATTTGTCTGCTTATTGTTCCATTCGTACGTGTGTCTGCATGTTAACTTGCAGTCTTACATATCGTAAGGTTAAGCCTGCAAGGAACTGGGAGAGTGGACTAAAGGAACTTCCATTATGGCTCTCTCGCCTCATGAAAAAAAAAATGGAAGATTTTGCCTTGGAAATTCGAAGCACGTTGCATGGCTACCTATCAACTAATTAACACTGTCTTTCCTCGTTTATGAAATATTTTTGCAGAGAGTTCCATTCGTTCCTCAGAGGAAATATAACTGGAGTAAATCTCAGTCCTCTCTAGCGCAGGCTGCTACCTTGAGAAATGACTTACGTCTTCTGTCCTAGTGATCTAATTTTGGCGGCCAACCAGGTTATCTTACTGGCTGACAGCCAGTTCTCCGGGGTCATCAAATAGCCTGCACCACATCAGCCACTTATTGAAGGACAGTTAAGCAGGCTTGCATATCCTTCTTGCCGCAAATTAACTTTTAAGACGAGATGGACACTGAAGGCGGTTGGTAAATTGGACATCGGGAGTTATGTTCATCGAGAGTCCACTAATGAACTAAAATAATAATAATAACACTCGTGGACCCTCTGTGCAACTAAGAAAGTTTATGAAAAGCAACATGAGGTTAATACCCTACATCTATTGACGTCACAAGCCACAAAGTATGGCAATTACACCCCCAGGTTTGAATATGCATTAGCAGAACCCCGCGCTCCGGTATAATATTTACTTTGAGATTTTCTTGAAGTGCGAGAAAACAACGAAATGGCTCAATTCCAGGGGCTGAATCTGGCTACGAAAAACGCTCAGAACTGTTTTAGCGTCACTTCAACATCAAAATATCAAAATTGGCCAGGATGTTTCCCAGATGCAGTTGTAAGAGCATGGAACGCATTCTTCAAACTTTGTCGCTGTTACATCCAGTAACGGTATCAAGGATAACCTAATACGCCTCCCTATTCCTAGCAGTAAACCAATAAATGGATCAAATCGAAAGCAGAGTCAAGCTACAAATTTTGCCTTCAAGACTATAACACTATCAGCTGCTGTAGGCTGTAGCTCTACAGATCGGTTAGGTCATCGAAGCCAGAACCAGGATTTTTTAAAATTATTTTTTGGAATCGGATAAAGAGCTCAGCCTCGCTCCTCTCGTATTTTTTCCTGGGTTTGCACGTTACGCAACCAGTATTCGATAGGGAAAAAAGGGTATCATTGCTGGTCTCAGGAAGAAACTATAGGAGTCAGTTTAATGCTATTTTTAGTCCCATGTCACAAAATATAGAGTGCTTTCACTTTGAAACTTATTTTACACACTTCCTATCTGCCGTACTGTGAAGTTCTGTGGACGTTCTAAATTGTGTTATTGCTGAGAAAGCTGACATTTTAATCCACCGCCTAAAAAAGGAAAAGAAAAATGATAAATCTGCTTTGAGGCATTTCCACATGCCTCAGCAAATTTATATATAATAAAACATTGTTATTAACAGTACCATGACTTAAACTTAGATGAGAAGCACTGGGCTCTCAACTTCTTCTATCTGCTCTCTTTCCAATGACGCTTTAATTCGAGAAAAATTATGTCATGCACTAATACTAAAATTTATCGAGAAAATAATTTGCTCTCACGCCCACTTGTGTGCTCTCCACTTCATCGTTAAAAAACTCTTTCAAAGATCAATAAATTGCAAATGTTCTAAAATTTAAATTGCAAATAATGAAACCTTGGATTTAAAATGGCCTGCACCTTCACCATGCCATTTGCATTAAATCAAATAATATTAATTTCGTTGAGCATCCCATGCTAAAATTTTAATTTGAACTGCTGGAACCTCAGGAGCAGTTTCGTATTTGCTTTGTGAAGTCTTAGCTAATTCCCAAAGTTTATTCAAAGGTTATTGTAAAAAAAAAACTGCCAATAAAGAAAGTTAACTTTTTATAACCCACTCCGTCAAGCGTTCTTGTCATCTTAACTTGTTCGCATCAGTACTATTATCATCTAATTTACCATTTCTTAACTATTTGCTTTAGGTTTTGTTATCTTTTTTCCGTGTCTGGAATTTTATATGAATTAACTTGTTTTCTGAAAAAAGTTGATGCAGAAAGTTGTTTAGTTTTTATTAAGTTTACAAAAATTTCCAGTGAATATGTTTGTAACCGTTAACCTTATAATCGCCAGTCTCTTTCCTCACTCACTGTTCCTCTACCATATAATTTACACTGCATATAGTAGGTATATACGGCGGACCTGTTTCATCTTGTTGATAATTTTCTTGTTGGTTATGCTGATGATGTTACTCTGCTGGCTGTTTGCAATAAGCCAAGTGATAGATTAGAGGTTTCAGCA
>LQNS02278070.1:15557223-15583545 GCA_001587735.2 Parhyale hawaiensis
TTTTCTTCTTCTTCATTCTTTTGTTTTCTCCACCCGCTGGGTTGGTTGCGTGGGGGTTTGTTAACCTCATGGAGTTTCTCCGTTCCTACGTCGCCAGCCTGGTGTGATTAAATAATAATAATAAGAAATGAATTCTTATTAATAAAATATGTCATATTCAGAAGTCGAAACGTCCAGCGTCAGATTTTGTTCGTTGGGTATCGTTTTTGTCTATACCTTACCAGTCGCCAGGTAAGATGGCCCATAATTTCTATCCGCTTTATATAATGTTAGTCATATGGGAATAGAAGTTAATTCACGAAGGAAAGGGCTATAAAGCATGAGAGAAGAAGAAAATGCACGTGGGTACCCAACCTTCTAAACTACCCTTAATGCTACCAGATGCAACGTCCCTTGCGGAATACAAGAGTACAGTGCATTCACTTTGGTTAGATGACTCTGCTTCTAAATTGGTTACCGCAGTTGCGCGATTACAGTGCTTAGTAAATGTTTGCCCACCGCAAGAAAATTCAGCAGCCTGCGTCATCGATCGCCAGCGGGTAATCAATACCTGAATCAAAAAGTAGTGTCCCTTCATTGAAGCTAATTAATTTTAAATTAGAATTTAAACATTAGCGGGTGATGGCCAACATTAGCATTGATTCTCTGGCTCGCAGGCTGCTGGGGGCTCCATACAGACATTAATTATGTACACAGCAACGTAGAGTGTGTTGCACTTCATTGTACGTGGCCACCAATACTT
The DNA here is from genome assembly GCA_001587735.2 of Parhyale hawaiensis. Taxonomy (NCBI): domain Eukaryota; kingdom Metazoa; phylum Arthropoda; class Malacostraca; order Amphipoda; family Hyalidae; genus Parhyale; species Parhyale hawaiensis. Next base: position 15,557,966 of record LQNS02278070.1, read on the forward strand.
AAGTGACTTTGTGACTCGGCCTCGCTCGAACTTTGGTTACTTTGTGTTTGTAAGCTTATTTGTGAACCCATTGTGTTTTTAATACAAGCTATTTATTTATTAACTTGAGAACATAAAATTCGGAGAGTTGGCAGTTGCGACCTTGGTAGATGAGTAAAACCAGATGCCGTAAACCAACGGCCGTTTTTTTATTCTTCCTCCTTTGTCCGAGCCGTAAATGCCTGCAGGTCTTCAGCTCCGAAGGTAACAGGGTCAAATGGACAGCTGCAACTCCCCTAGCAACATTTTAGGGCCGCCCTGAAGCCGCCCAAAAATCCTAGTAGGGGTTTCAGCTTCTGCTGTGACCCTATTTAATTGTTTGTCGGGCAATGACACCCAGTTGTTCCCTACTTTTTGCCTCACCATCCTGCAGACACGTTAAGAGCGCCCTATGCCGGGGCCACCCTGTACAGGCGCACGCACTACCAGACCCGAGGATTTGCATCTCGCACTTCGTCCCGATATATATTTTAAGTCAACGCTGCCCTCTGAGAGCGTTGACCTCCGCCAGGCAACGCAACGCTAAAAGGTAGAATTAGAAACAAACAAACGGACTGACAGCACCAATATTTAACCATCTGTTTTCCTGATATTCTTCGAAAGACCGGAAAATTTCATGAAGGTCCCTCCATAATTCTTGAGCTATGTCGTTACCGGACAGACTGACAAGCAAACAAACCCGTTCAATAACAAAACATGGCGGAGGTATTAAGCAGAATTATTTGGAGAGCGGTGGCAACCCTAGCAAAACCTAAGGCTGCCCTAGAAGCTAATACCGTAATTCAATTTCTGCGTGGCGCTGGGACGGCCCAAAATTTTTGTTAGTGAAGCAGTTCTTCACAGTTCGCTGCCACAAGCTCAACTTAAAGTCAGGTTGTCACATGAAACTAGAAATACGTCCTTTATTTAATTTACCTAGACACTGTAACAACATTTATCGTTAATGACATGATTATAAAATGAAAAACATCAAAGGATCTGTAAATAATTCGATTTTAATCTAGCCTATTGCAGCAATATGAGATTAATAATTATTAGTGTCAATGACTGGCCCGTTGGAGTCAAATTAAGCTGAGCCCATGATGCTAAGCGAGTCTGGGACTTCAGACATAAGCATTGGATTCGGTCCGTTAAAGCGTGTTGCAGGTGTTAGAAGCAACCCGAACCTGTTTCAGACACCGGATAATACCACATTTAATGAAGTAGGACTGAGTAGTTTTTATATTTTTTCCTCTAAATTACATCTATTTTATTTAATCATAATTCAACCAAAACTTCAGAATATTTTATTTTTAAACCCATTGTTCTGATATTTGCACAGTATATGTAATTTTGAAAAAGAAACATGTGTTGCTCATATAACTTTTTCGATGTTGGCCTTAGTTTTTAGAAAAATGGGGATTTATTTTACGCAAACTTCAAAATTTTTTATTAAAAAAAATGGCAGTTTTAGAATCTTTGTGACATTAATTACAAGCTAATAGACCCGAATTTTCGTTTTCTTTTGATATTCAGGTTTTTATAACTAACAAAAATTTTCAAAAAATCTAAATTTTTTTTAACCATTATAAAAAGAAAATAAGGTAGAAATTGAAAATATCTCTCTATTGGTTTGCTACGAATCTTTCAAGATTTGCAAAACTGCATGTTTTCCTAGCATGAAAACTCATTGACTTCGTTTCATTTTTAGGTGAAAAAATCCAGTTGTACATGAAAAGCAAAAAATAAAACTGTACTCCCACCTGCCCGGTAGGGTAGCATCAATAATTTGTAATATTTATTTTAAGCTCAAACTTGTATAACCATATTTATTCAAAATTTTGATGTTTAATTTTGTCGTATAAATCTTTCCTTTCCTTTGTGATTTGATGTACTTATCTTCTTCTACGCTGTTAGGAATATAACTGTGTCTTGTCTCCTAGCATCTCATTTCTTTCTTCGCTGTCATAGACCTTAGCATGCAACCTAGATATGTAAAGCTTAACCTTGAAACCAATGCCAATTTTCTGCAGAAATTCGTTCTGAGCCATGTCTTCATAACCTAAACTGATCCGCGGCGGCCTCTATCAAAGCCTTCCGGCATTCACCCCGATTAATGACCTTTAACAAACGTTCGCGGTTCAGTTCCCCAAAACTTCATTCTCATAGAGCAAGAACTGCGACAGTAGTAACAAAACCACTATCAGTACTAAGCATCCGTTAATAACAACGTTGACCTACAGAGGTTATCACAGCTATAGGCATACACAAGCTCTCTCTCTCTCTCTTAAGAAATATCTCGAAGCCTGACTTCTCTGAGCATAGCCCCGTACAATAACCCTTGACGCCGTTCGTACCCAGACTCCGAACCAAGGTTAAAGTCGTCCAACCTGATCTAGTTCCATGCCCTTGAAACTTACCTCGCAAGCGAGAATAGATGCGCCAGACGTACCAATCAAGGCCTCCCCAGATTTGATATTAGGTCACGAGAACACACGGGGCAATCCCCCAGTATATAAAAGCCACATTCACTTGACATTACGGACTCCACCTCCCTAACTTGTGCATCTCATCCGTTCCTCCATGTTGCTGACGATTCGCAGTTCGGTCCCAGAGCTGTCCAGTACTTCAGAACAGAACTTGAGTGTGAAGGAACTACAGTGGAAAAGGCCAGTATCCTTGCACCTATATGTAGACACATAGAGATACAGAGGAGAGCACTTGCATAGTTGTTTCTTTGAATATCTTCATGAGTGTATTACGACCGCACTCAAAATTCGCATCGGTTTCATCATAGGCATTTTTATCATAGAAAGTAGTTCTTAGTTATGTACCTATGTTTGAGTTTTTGCGAATTATTAGTTCATGAATAATCTTTTAATGCTTAGAATTCAGTACCAGTACTAGCTCCTTTTTGCCCAATTTAGTTCTCATTACTTACTAACTCTAGAAGTGTAATTAAAATAGCATATTATACTCTTAAACGCTGGTGCTTAACATTTAATTCCCTTGTTATGATTATTCTTTTTAACATGGCATGATATGATAAATGGTATTGCTATAAAAATGAGAATTAAGTGCAGCATATTAAATGGACCAGTCGCTTTGCCACTGAAACCCCTAGCTTCACTCGAAAAGAATCTTGAACATCGAGTAAATTACAGAAACCATATGTACACCCTCTAAATCATAATAACTCCTATCGTCTATCCCAAAGGGTAATATCCATTGAGATTTATACCGATGTTTGTCCAGGAGTTTGTAGATCTATCTTTATCAACTCCTTAACAGTTGAATCTTATCACATCTAATCTAATATTCTAACTGGATCTACACACATATATATATAGGCTGCTATGTTGTTAGCCACTTGAAATTATCTGTGCTAAGTGATGCGACCACAAAATGTTGGGGTGAAATTTCATTAACTCCTTTTTGTACTATGGATGAAGTTTGAATACTACCGTATATTCATAATGTGTTATCATCTAGAAACTATATGAATGCATAGTTTGTATATTTTTTACCAGAAAATTAAAAAAAAAAATTTGCCCCTGGCTCCCTTGGGCCCCTCTTTTTAAGATAGGATATGGTAGTGCCAATAGCTTCATAAATTTGAGACACCATTGCCCACTACCTAACTACACTTTTTCAGCAGAAAAATCCATAATTATGACCAAAATCGGTGAGTTGATTCCCTTACAGGATATGAGCTGTAACCTTCACGTTACTGAGATAAAGGTTAATACTTTAAGCCCCTTTCCTGTAGATCTCAGTAGAGGTAAGTGGAGTTATCTGATATTGTACCGTAAATAAATATTCGTTTAGTGTCTTGCCCGTACTTGCAAGTGCTAGCGAAAGTCATCAAATGATTTGTGAGCATTGCTGATCTCATGCCCTAGGTGGATGCCCCCGACTACATGTCATGGCCTGGCGACAGCTGCGGTTTATGTATATTTTTCTGATGACATGCATAATTTTATCAATCTGGCTGACCGTCATTGTTTGCAAGCCCTGGTCGATACTGAACTCAACGATAAACGCTTAATTAGAAACGAATATGGCGTTTTATTTAGCAATTTTTGTTCCTCCAATATTGTGGTTAGTAAGTCTCATTAGCGTTGTAATATATTACGTAAAGACTCCCTGATCTTCTAAGAGGCCCAACTTATTGCAAGAAAATTACGACGAAGGTAATTTCAAAGATTTCTAGATCGGCTGTTTAGCTTTTTAAGGTGCGATTTACATTGTCCGGGCACTTTATCATCCGTGGCCTTTTGTCAAGGCAGATTAATTGGAGTTTCCAATTCACTCTGAAACAGAATAAAAAAAAAGTGATGGTACAACCTATACAATCTCTATCTAGATGAAGTAGCTTAAGTGGAGGCATCATTAATTTTAGCCCGAACGTTTTTTGGGAAAAAAGGTTTCCGAATCAATTAAATGAATTTTATTAATTTCAAAAAAATCCATCAACTGTGAACCTTACAAATATTTTGTTTCCTTTTAGAATAAAATGAATGTAAGAGGGTAACCGTTTCCAATGAAAAGAGGTATCGCGAGAAATTAATCTAAGTTATATTTTTTTGGGGAGGGGAAAGGTATTATACAGGCATTTCAAAATTAGAAGTAAAAAATTTGGCTATAAGTAGAAAAAATGGAAAATCAAACGATTTTCATAGGTGACCAAAAGTTCAAAACTACTTCGTTTTCGAGAAATGACGACCTGAAATACTTGAGGGGGAACTACCCTAAATTTTTTTGTGTTTCTTTATGTGCCGATTTGTACGAAACTTGGTGCAGATATGTAAAATTGAAAATAAATGTGGGTTAGACTCGTGTGCTTTTTTCCATTTTCTCATAGAAAACGAGATATTCAAAACCCGCCTTTTTCCGGTTTTCTTTGAATATCTCGTTTTTATGGGAAAAATTAAAAAAAAAAAAAACACCCGAGACTGACCCACATTTATTTTCAATTTTGCATATCTCTACCAAGTTTCGTTCAAACCGGCAAATAAATGAACAAGAAGTAAGTTTGGGGTTACTTCCCCATTGAGTATTTCAAGTCGTCATTTCTCGAAAACGATGGAGCTTTGAAATTTTTTCGCACTCATGAAAAACGTTTTGTTTTCCGTTTTTCTGCTTATAGTCAATTTTTTGCTTCTAATTTTGAAACACCTTGTATATTAGATGTAACCCAATTAAAACAAACTTATGACTATTGTTATTCATGCTGGAAAGTAAAGCCATAAGATTCCGAAACTATCTTTTTCTGCGCTAGAAATCTATAAAGTACGGGCATGAACTGAACTGCCAATTTGGAGTTCCGAGTGAGGAATTCCTTATCACAGCTAAAATTTTGGCGATTGGAGTATTTAAATCGGGAAATGAAAAATGCCGCTACATTTAGCAGTACTGCCAAAATTATGGTGATGCTGATCTTTAAATTTGCAACAAAAAAACACGTCTTTACATTCCTCAGTACTGCCTAATTTTAGGCAATGAAGGTATTTAAATATACAAAAGAGAACAATCCTTTTATAATCATCAGCACTAATTCATATTACTTTTTTAAAATCAAATCGATCTCGCCGTAACTCGCCTCATCCTGCCGTCCATGTCTAATGCACTAACATAAAAACCGAAATCACTGAATTGCAATTTTTGCATTCGAGTTTTTAAGTCCATAATAAACTAAAATATATTTATGCTTATAAACAAGTTTCTGAAAGGGTAGCGACTGCGTAGCAAAGAGCTCAATAGAAGCTTCTTTACTCTCAGGAACCCGTTTTTATTAGTTTCTTTATGTTCTCTACTTTTTGCTTATGGGAACATACTGAGTTCGAACAAGGCAATCGGTTTGATCTCGTTTGGCCAGCGCTTTGATATTAGAACTCATTAAATTGGCCATCGCAATATTTACCTGCGATAAGATATTACCGAATTTTTATCGGGCTCAGTATTGAATAACAAGTGTTTTGCTCTTGATTTTCTTCATGTAATGAGACTCTTTTACCCATGTCGATCACCACCAGTTTACACAACGGTGAAATAATGTTGATAAACTAGGACCGACCTCCCACACGCACCGGGACGTCCAAGCTCCCTGCCCAGCAAATCTCACTTCAGGAGACGATAGATATATGTAGACCCTCCTACCACCGCCGTCACGAGAATTATAACGTGTTCAATTTTTAGCTTACTAGCCTCTTAAATCTTTGTTTCACTTTTCAATTTTTTTCACAAGCTTGCAATATGTATACTAATTACCTGCAGGAACAAGTATGCATATATAATTACACTTTGAGGTTGAAAAATTGATGCACAAACAGTAGCTCGATGTGTTTGCGAGCGGGCAGATATTGTTTTCAAACCATTGTATTCGGTAAATATTCTTGTTGATGAGCAGAGCAATCACCGAGGAAAAAAGTTACCTCAGAAAAATAAAAGATTTTTGGTAGCTGCTACATCAATTGAAAACTTGCGTTTGCTTCAAAATTCCCTTTTCGCTCTAGAAACGAACCAAAAATTTTCTAAGTTTCTGAAAAGTTATGTGATTGAGGAGAGACTCTTCAGTAAACTTTAGACAACACAAATAACTTTTAAAAACTTGAGCATATTGTGTCTTGCCGGCAATCGGCGGCATTCTCTAGAGAAAACGGAGGAGGTAGAAAAAATAACTTGTTCATGTGCAATGCAAGTCTTTATTGTGCATAGTAGCGCCGAGCAGTTTGCAATGGGAGGTAAAAGGAAAAGGGATGCAGGGCAGTAAGAACTAGTCGCCGTTGCTATGGAATACATGTATGTCGGCTACATGGAAGCAATATCGAGAGCTGAGGGTTGAGAGGGCAGGGAGAGGGCTCAAGAACCCTTAGTGCCCCGACTAAATTATAAAGCAGCATCAATAAGCTAAAAGCTTTTAATTAAGAAAGCAACGGGTAAATCTAGAGCTTGCTCAACCGCGTGGAGGCAATTTCGTATTTTTGGGGCATCTCCTCCACGCGGCCGTATCTGGAGCATTACGGCCAGTGGCAGATCTGCCATTCATGTGTTGCAAGGACAGAGCAAAACAGTATGATAATTTAAACTTCCATAGTTCAAATTTCACCCCTTTCACTACCGATTCATTTTTTCAATGGATTTGAAAATTATGGCATATATACATATAATACGTATTTATTGGTTCAGAATACTTGAAAAGTAGTTTTAAAATTCCCATGTCCATAGACTAACTTATAGGTTCTGGGATATATTGTCTCATAGGTATTTTATAATGTGATTTCATATGAAACTGGGGTTATTGAAAAGCTGTGGAACACATTCGCTCAACGGTAGTGAAAGGGTACGGGATTATTCCTTTTATACTTGGAATTATACATCTATGGATCTCCAAACTCTGATGGGCTTCTGACTCCCACCAAGCTTAAAGTCGGCCCGTCCTGCGGCTGAAGGACCTCCTGTCTGAAAACTTTCAATAAAAGGACATCAGGTCGGGAAGTTTAACACAAGAATTTGCCACCACTTAGTGCCTCTTACTGGGTTGACCCAACCAGACCCTGTCTTGGTAAACCGACTATCCGACGGGCTGACGAGTCGACAGAATATGCTGGTGACGCGAAATTTCGCATCCTTTGTTTAAATCGACCACCTGTACGAACCCTTCAATGCCTAAACCCATCAACATTCCGTTAATAAGGTCATAGTAGTTTTTAACACCTCACGAGCTACCAATTAAAAATAGTCTAAACGTACATTCGGAGAGACATCCTCCACTGCTAAGAATACGTCTTCCACCAGGTGCAAAAAACCCTTGAGCTCCGCGGATCAGCGGATATGAATTGCACTTGCGTACATTTATGATCAACTCGTGGCTGAGATCTTCCTTTTTTCATGTTCTTTACTCTGTCATCTATATCCTGCTAACATAATGGCAATCGCTTACAGAGCTTACAGAGGGCAATGGCGTAAGTCCCGGTGTCTCTGTGGGAATGGGCTTGTTGGTCCGTCTACTGCCAGCCACCTAATCTAAAAGTTACGCAAGGATCCTTACGAGACTTACAGGGAATATTAACTTTTCGTGAAGATTCGGACAACAATTTGCTGTTTGTTTGAATTTTTTTTCTTGGTAACATAATTCAATAAGTTTGCTGACCGATTGTTATGAAATTTTCCAGAATTTTTAATGTTATTATTAGGAGCAAGTGACTAAATTTTTGTGCTGATTTGTTTGCCCGTTTATTTGTTTCTCTCTATGTTTGTTTTCTGTTTGTTTGTAATTTAACTGAAAAATATATGAACATATCTTTATGAATTCCTCATGAAATGGAGCGCAACGTGGCAGATGAACTTTAATCTCGACAAATGCTCAGTAATGCATATAGGGCTGGTGAACCCTTCCATCCCATTAAAAATGAATAAGACGGAATTGGCTACTGTCAACCTACAACGTGACTTGGGAATCACTATTACAAACAATCTAAATCACAGTTAACAAGAGTGTAAAAATGGCAAGTAGAGTGCTTGGATTTATCACCAGAAACTTTGAATACTAGTCCAAGGACATCATCGTTCCCTTTTAAAGGCCACACTTAGAATTTACTGTTCAATTCTGGTCGCCACATCTCTGTAAAGAAATCGATAACATGGAAAGAGTCCAACGCACAGCAACAAAACTGATACCTCAGCTGAGAAACAAGTCGTATGAACGTCGCCTTAAAGAACTGGAACTAGGTCTGATCTCTCTCGAGCAAAGACGACTAATAGAAACATTCAAGTACCTGAATGACTTCAACGACGTACCTATAACGGGACTCTTTGGAAGAGACCTTAATGATCACTTGCGAAACAACAATCAAAAACTCAAGCATAAAGCTCGAAGAACAACCTTAAGTCAGCAGTTCTCTCCTTATTTTATAGTCAGCATTTGGAATAGACTCCCTTCCGACGCTGTTGGTGCGGAATCGTCTTGACATACAATGGGAGAGACATCATCCACAGCTAAGAACTCCTCCTCCACGAGTCGCAAGCACTTAACGGTCAAAGCTTCCCAGGCCACCTTAAGCCGACTTCTTTTCACTGCCGCTCTATCTATATTTTTAAGCTCCGCATATCAGCGGCTATCGATCATGCTTGCTTGCATTCATGATCATCTCTTTGGCTGTGATTCTTCTCCCCCTTCTATTTCTTTCTTTTTTGTTTCGTCTTCTATTTTTTTTTTTCTTGTTTCCCCAGTCCTCTACATCCTACTAACATTATGGCATTAGCTCATAGAGGGCTGGGGCGTAATTTCCGGTGTCTCTTTGGGAATGGGCCCTTGGTTCGTCTACTGCCGCCTATCTAATCTAAAATTAGTAGGAACTATTAAACCTGCTTAGAAGCACAAATGACTAAATTTTGGTGATAATCGGTTTGTATACTTGTGTGTTTGACTAATGCTTGTCTAATTGTTTGTCATAAGTATGTACCTATAACAAAAAAAGCTATCAATAGAACTTCATGAAATTAGCGAGAGTTATTGTTGCAAATGCTATAAAGCACAAACTACCAAATTTTGGTGATGATCAGCTTGTCGGTTTGTATGTTTGACTAATATTTGTCAGAATATAATTCAAGAAGTTATAGACGGTTCTTCAAGACAGTTAAAGAAGCTGTTATCACAATCAAAAGGCACATATGACTAACTTGTAGTGATGAGGAAGAAAAAATACGTATATCAGGACAAATTAGAATTTTTCGTTAATATTGCCTTACTTGGTCGAGGTCTGCGTTCTGAGAGTGCTCTAGTTGAATTATTAAATTTCAGGACACCAAAATAACCTGAAATTATATTTTTCCTTGCTATTTGCCTATGTTAGTAAACGGAAAGGGGTATTTCTTTCTACTAATTGCATTCCTCTGGATCGGTTCCCATGCACATTTTTTTCTGGGTCGAGGTAGCTTTGTTAATTAGATAGATCTTTCACCAATTTCATCAATCAACTATTAAATCTCTTTGGTAGAAGTGTTACTCTATGGTTAGTGTAGAAAATATGCCATAAAAGCGTGCGTCATGTGAAGCATTACATAGATATGTATTTCAAGTGTAGCTTGACAGTCTAATGTCACACTTTTACATTTGAGCATTTGAATTAAGAATCGTACGTGATATACAAAATATGGGATCCCACATCCTTGTAGAGTATGTGCTAATAGAATAAAAAGAATAAGATGATTTGATTAGATTGGTAAAGTCTTACAGATTCCCTTCGCTATGGTCTTCGCAGTTGAAACAGAATTTGCATAATAGTCGATTTTGTTAGCTCTGAAAATTTACTGAAATAGTAAGTTTTTTTTTTTAACATAAAGAGGACATGTCCAATTTGGTCTCGAAATTAAGGGCGTGATTCAGTGAACGGTAGAATTGAGCCTTTCAGACTTGACTTGTCCACATCTTTATACAGAGACCGTGACTTCGACTTGTTGACTGATGCTTCAAGCGCAGACTCTTATCAGCATCTGTATGACTTCCATGAACGTAGGGTGGTTTCGATCGGGTGGTGAAGTTAACCCATCGAGACTTGACTTATACGAAACTCTAGCCAGGTACTCTGGTTTCAATTTGTCATGGAGTTTGAGGCATTGGCTCTCAATCTGTTGCCAATGAGACTTCCAAAAAGTCAATCGTGCTCCATAAAATGCAGTTTTCAGCCGGCTCCTCGTACGTAACCAAGTTGATTCTAACACATCATACACATGCAGCAAGGTTCAAAATTGCCCACCAAAAACTTTTATCTAGCCTTCAAGGCTTAATTTTGGCGGACAATTAAACGAGTCTTAATTATGTGAAAGACCATGAAGATCGTGGATTTCAACCATGGGGATAGAGCACTTAAATTTTCTTATTGAATAACATCGTTCCTGAATGAACTATGAACCTCAAAGCCATGCATTTACTACTACATTTTAATTATCGGCTATCATTTCAATGGAATGCTAAACTCCCAATCATTATTTTTCTCTCAACTATAATTATAGACAAAAGGAAACGCCATTGAACGATGTTTTTGATGAATGAACGGTTACTCGCACCTAAATGCAAACAAAACTTCATTTCGTTAACAGAACCTTAACTGTGAGGTTTGCAAATTTTGATGTGTTCGTACCAATTATGGAGACTTCGAGCTCGCAAAATACTTAGTGTTCCCATAAAAAAATTTGATTTCGTCGCAAAGAAGTGAAACAAACAAGCCCGATTTTACAACTTTCTACGATTGCAAGAAAATTCTTATATAAACAAACTGTTGTCAGGAACTGATTTGATTTGCTCTGCTGATCAGTTCCAGGTGAACAAAAATTTGTGGTAGCTATTGCGAAGAGAATCTGGAAATTCAATGATCAACGGCCGACATTGGAAGTTCGATGTAATTTCAGTGAGGAAAAAAAAATTATCTTCGATGATGTGGTTCCATTCGAGAGAAGAATTTTTCAGGGTGACGGCCACATCTGGCCATAAATAAATTATAATTAAATTATTGTTTCACTTGGTTGGATTTGTAAGAAACGGAAGACTATCCTAGCGCATTATGTAATGCGACGTATTTAAATATCTAGCTGAATTTGAGATCGATGCTGGCTACCATGGAAAAATACAGCAAGAAAATATATTCATTAGTACCAATCATTCAGTGAATGGAAACAGAGCTTATCAGAAAACTAAATCCCAGCATTTCAAACAGAAGAAAAATGTAATGGCGGTTTTTAAGAAGTGCTGTATAAAGTAATGCAAAAATTGTCAACATTGTTTCATTGAGTAGGTAAAACGTTGCATAACAAATTCTCGATCGAAGTCAGAGTCAGAAAACTAGGTAAAACATAAGGTAGTCCTGATGATCTGCATGTCAACTACTTAGATTATAGTCTATCAGACCAATTTTCCCAAATACCCAATAAAATAAATGCATATTACAATCTGACCTAATACAATTGAAAATGACCATAAACTTTGTAAAAAATAATAGTAATAATTATAACAATGATGACTGCAATTACTTAATTTACTCGCAGCTTTGCATATATAATCTATTTAGTAGATACTTAAGTTCCATTCCCAATTTTACAATCATTGCTAGCATTTCCTAACTGCCCAGTAGCTACTGAATGACTAAATTAATACAATCTTAATATTATTCGGTAATAGTATTACTTTACGAACACTTCCCTCGAGTGAACCGTTCCAGCGTTAAATTTCGCCACGCTTCATATGCTACGCCTGCAAAATTCCTTCTCGGGTATTTTGACAGGCGTTGAGAAAGAATTTTCCGCCCAAATAATCAGCTAGATATGTTTGTGGACTGTTAGCAACGCTGTAGCTATTGAGAACTTCTACATTCCTAAGTAACTTTGGCGAGATTTTGCCTTTAAAAAGTGTGAGGTGAGTGCTTCGGTCGAAGAGAGAAAAAGAGTTACAGAAATCCTTTGGCCAAATAGAGAACGAGCGGTTGCAAATCTTTAGAAAAATACGCCCCTTTGTGCCGAGTGATTCGAGAGCCTTGTATAATCCTGGTACTTTTTGCTCATACCTAAAACGGGTTGGGAATGTAAAGCGAGGGCAGAAATAAAAATATCGATAAATCCTGAGCGATACAAATCTTTGAAAAGGAAGGATAAGTATGATAATAGTTCTTTGTCCTAATGCTTGAAAGATATGCAACTGGTACCCCACAAAACAAACATTAAAATAAGTAAAACATAATAAGTGCTTAGTAGTCACAGGTAACTAATCGTTGGCTGCGGCTGGAAAGTTGACTGAAATGAAAATATGTATCAGTAATCAGGTCTTTGCTAAGTTAGTGTATCCTTTTCAATGAGTAGTGGTGTTGATGCCATTGGTTTTTCAATGATTAAATAAGTAAATGTATCTCAATTGCACTCTAGCTCTATATTTGTAGATACGATAAAAATTGATATGATTCTGCAAGGTGATTTTTCAATCCTAAGTTTATCTATGTCTGGCGTCATGCGGAGTATGAAACTATATTTGCTAACCTGGAGCATTATATTGAGCAGCAAAATTAGCCTTTAATTCAGGCTTGATTTGTTCGTAACTTCAGGCAGCTTCACTGGCTTCAAATTTCTGAATTAGTTTCGGGCACTGACCTTTGACTGGCTACTCCTGAGACTTCTAGGAACTCAGCCTTGTGCTCCGTAAATTGCAGCTTTGAGCAGGCTCAACGTAATCGTTTTGCTGCTAACACTCGCAACAAAGTTCACAGTGACAGCGCTAAAGCTTCTGTCTGAAGTTTCGGATAAGTCAAGCTTCAAAGGCCTAATTTCGGCCCCGGATCGAACATTCGAATGTGCCCTAAATGAGGATGGATTTTGTTTCAAATCGACAATGCGGATAGTATAGTCCAAGGGATTTATTGGAACATGAAGAAGAACGTCCACACCGCTGAAAAAAACTCAGTGATGGAGCTTGGGTGGTGAAGATAACGAAATCATACAGTCGAGGTTTCATTCCGGAAGGCATCTGAATGACTAAAGCGATATCTCTACAAACGCTTAGTTTTCTCCAAGCATAGTTTTATTTTAGTCACAAAGTGTACGGTGCAAAAATGACTTTCACAAGCAGCTATAGGGGAATGCATTTTACGTTCTATCTTTGGCGTCTGGAAGTAGGATATTAGCTGACACCGTGAAAGCAAAAGTTGAACATCAAATACTGCAGTTCTAACTTCTAAGTACAAAAATTATATGATTTTCTTGCTTGCTAATCTAATAACTCGTAGATGTAATTCTTAATACATGTTAAGGTTTTAGTGAACAAGTCACCTTTTCTCAACGTTTATTGGTAAGGATTAGTATAAACAGATAATCAGGATCGTATAACAAGACGCCTGCACGAGCAGTGCAAACTAGAGGCTGGTATAGGGTCTATCTCTGATTCTNTTTTGCAAGTTTATGTTCAATCTCTTCCAGTTTTCGCCGGCATTCAGTTTGTCGCTGTAATACACACGATGACTTTTGGCATTTGATCAATCTTGTTCTTTTCTTTAGTAAGTAGATACTTAAGTTCCATTTCCACTTTTACAATCATTGCTAGCATTTCCTAACTGCCCAGTAGCTACTGAATGACTAAATTAATACAATCAAAATATTATTCGGTAATAGTATTTACTTTACGAACACCTCCCTCGAGTGAACCGTTCCAGCGTTAAATTCCGCCACGCTTCATATGCTACGCCTGCAAAATTCCTTCTCGAGTATTTTGACAGGCATTGAGAAAGAATTTTCCGCCCAAATAATCAGCTGGATATGTTTGTGGACTGTTAGCAACGCTGTAGCTATTGAGAACTTCTACATTCCTAAGTAACTTTGGTGAGATTTTGCCTTTAAAAAGCGTGAGGTGAGTGCTTCGGTCGAAGAGAGAAAAAGAGTTATAGAAATCCTTTGGATAAATAGAGAACGAGCGGTTGCAAATCTTTAGAAAAATACGCGCCTTTGTGCCGAGTGATTCGAGAGCCTTGTATAATCCTGGCACTTTTTGCTCATACCTAAAACGGGTTTGAAATGTAAAGCGAGGGCAGGAATAAAAATATCGACAAATCCTGAGCGATACAAATCTTTGAAGAGGAAGGGTAAGCATGATAATGGTTCTTTGTCCTAATGCATGAATGATATGCAACTGGTACCCCACAAAACAAACATTAAAATAAGTAAAACATAATAAGTGCTTAGTAGTCACAGGTAACTAATCGTTGGCTGCAGCTGGAAAGTTGACTGAAATGAAAATATGTATAATTAATCAGGTGTTTGCTAAGTTAGTGTAACCTTTTCAATGAGTAGTGGTGTTGATGACATGGTTTTTTCAATGATTAAATAAATAAATGTATCTCAATTGCACTCCAGCTCTATATTTATAGATATGATAAAAATTGATATGATTCTACAAGGAGGTCTTCAATCCTAAGTTTATCTATGTCTGGCGTCATGGGAAGAATGAAACTACTTGCTAACCTGGAGCATTATATTGAGGAGCAAAATTAAGCCTTTAATTCAGGCTTGATTTATTCGTAACTTCAGGCAGGTTCACTGGCTTCCACCTGCTCAATTAGTTTCGGGTACTGACCTTTGATCGGCTACTAGGAACTCAGCCTTGCTCCGTAAATTGCAGCTTTCAGCAGGCTCAAGGTAATCGTTTTGCTGCTAACACTTGCAACAAAGTTCACAGTGACAGCTCTAAAGCTTCTGTCTGAAGTTTCGGATAAGTCAAGCTTCAAAGGCCTAATTTGGGCCCCGGATCGAACATTCGAATGTGTCCTAAATGAGGATGGATTTTATTTTAAATCGACAATGCGGATAGCATGGTCCAAGGGATTTATTGGAACATGAAGAAGAACGTCCACACCGCTGAAAAAAACTCAGTGATGGAGCTAGGGTGGTGAACATAACGAAATGATACAGCCGATGTTTCATCCCGGAGGGCATCTGAATGACTAAAGCGATATCTCTAAAACGTTTAGTTTTCTCCAAGCATAGTTTTATTTTAGTCACAAAGTGTACGGTGCAAAAATGACTTTCACAAGCAGCTATAGGGGAATGCATTTTACGTTCTATCTTTGGCGTCAGGAAGTTGAATATTAGCTGACACCGTAAAAGCAAAATTTGAAAATCAACTACTGCATTTCTAAATTCTAAGGACAAACTGCTAATCTAAAAACTCGTAGATGTAATGCTTAATACATATACGTATAGTAACGGTTACTTAAATCTTGTTCTGTAAGTCCGTAGACTCAAAAGCTTGATTTGCCGTAATTACTTTATTACCTTTTCAAATTGGCAGATACTGTAGTTTCCATTAATATTCTCGCTTGCTGATCTTCAATAAAAAAAAGGTAGAACATAGGTCAGCACATCAAAGGAATAAATACATTACCATGAATTACCTAGTAAGGTACATGCAATATAAAGAAATATCACAAGCTCTATAATGCTAAAAAGTGAAATATATTTTGCTTCAGTGCATGAAACTTTGACTGAGATAATAAGAATACTGTACTACAGAACTTTTCCTATCACCTTAACTGTTTTAAGAGCAAGGTAAACTTTACACACAGAACGCTCATGGTTCTAAACAGTACGACACAATGACGCAAGAAGCCAGTGCTTGCATGCTTCCAATGACAAAAAAAAAAATCGTTACCTGAAAGAAACACCGTTTTCGTGATCATTTCCTTACAAAAGAGAAATATTTTCCGAAGAAAGATACAACAGTTCTGCAATTTTACTGCAAAGAGTCCGTTCTTGTTTCCGGAAGGACAGAGCGCATTTGTCCTTTGTTCAAGCAATTAGTTTTTTCTTCCAAGAGAGCACAATGTGAATACGATTTAATTCAAATAAAAAATCAAACTTATAACGGAAATGTAGCTTCCGTTTAGGGAAAAAGTATGTAAAATCGCAATGCATCTACTCTTTTATTGCAAAAATTCATTACGTTCCAGTATTTCAATCCAATTGTCGCAACATAAAAAATTACTGGAAAGACAATGTGTCTCCTCTTTTTTTCTAAAAATTAATGGTAAAATTTCAATGTATCTACCCTTATCTACGACATTATTTCCTCTAGGAAACAATGTTCTTACGTACTATTATCACAGCCCTCGCTCACTCATCGACCCATAGGGACAAGTTCATTTCCTTTTCTCTCTAAAATCTCATGTCTCATGTCAATAGACTAGCTTACTTGTAGTCACCGACTACGAATGACACCACCAACAAGTCAATGTTGGCATCAGACCTACACAACTCGACAGAATTTGAGCTAATTGAACTCCGACTCCCCGCGTGCCGAATATAGTAAGGCGTCTACTACAGAGAAAAATATAAAAACTTTGGCTCAGCTCCTTCCTAAAGTTTCGAAAAAGTTATACGTCGCAGTTTTAATTTGGGCAGCTAATCAGAAGCGCCCTAATTCATCTCTTTAGAATTGCTTCATACTTCCGAGTGTCTCTTTTTGGCGCTTCAAAAATAGTTGCTGCATTAAGAAACCGAAACTTCCGAACCGCTTTTAGGGTCACGTTCAAGTAATGATATTACAGCGAAAACTAAACTTTATTTTAGCTCATTAGAGTTGATCGTATATTAACCCTATCCGTTACCAATTTTTTCAGCCGCTTGAGCGTCAAGGTGGCACAAATTTGCATCAAAAATACTTATAAATATATCAATATCTGAGTTTTTCTTCACAGTCTCAAAAGTCATATATTCAACTATTCTTTCACCTATTTAGTTAAAAAAATAATGCCTCAGAGTAGTTCTATTGTCAATTAAATTCGAATATAAAAAATATCTCCGGACAGTGCAGGTTGAATACTCCGGTTGCACATCTGCGGCAATTTTCATACTTTCAAAAGCTGAACGTGCTATCGCTTCTGTTTTTCATTTCTAGCATTGATGCTGTCTTTTAGTGATAATTTTGAAAGTTTTTTTTCGTATAAAAAAATCTACACGGAAGTGTTACCTAATTTTCTGAAATATAAATATTTATCAATATTTTTGGCTGTAATGTGCGGGTATATTAGAATTTTATTGATGGTCACGTTCAATTGACAAAAGTTATGGAAATTGGGGCGCTGAATATCACGGGGAGCAGAACTGTGAACGAAAAACGGTAGGGCGGTACCATTTTGTACCGCCTTGGACAGATAGGGTTAACAAAAGCCAACACGTTTGACATATACAACAGTGTTCTTGCATCATAGAAAGTATCCAGATTTCAGTTTTAGCATTAACCTTTTACCAACACCCATTAAGTTCAATATTCGTAAAACAAAATAATGAATATAATATAACGTTCTTACAGGCGTTAGGAAGTTATAGTTAATAGTGCCAGGTGAAATCCACAGTGCTGATGAGGAATGCATCCTGGACATCCTGTACAGTATGTATATCTGAATTTTGTTCTCAACCAGTACTCAGCATTATATTTTAATAACATTTTTCGTGCATTGTTCTACAATTATAGTAAACTATTCATGCTCGAGCACTGCTCCACTTTGTCACAGCTTGATCTGAACATGGACCTACAAGCTACCTAAGAACTGCTCCAATTAACGACAATTGTCGTTTATTGTCAATGGCTACAAGTGTACATGCACTTTTACGTACAGGAGAATACGAGATAGAATTTGAGTTAAATATAACGAGAATAATGTTCTACAAGCAATAAATATTCATGCCTATGAGCAGTTCCAATAATTTACAACGATATGCCGTGAGTAATTCTCTACAGACCGTAAAATAATAATGCCTAAGAAAGGCTCCACTTTGCAACAACTTAACGTGGTAAGTCGTGTTCTACAAACAGTAATATGCTCGTACCCGACCACAGCATCAATTGTGACAACTTTATAGAAACTTTCTTCTGCAAGAAATTAAATATTCATTGCTCAATCGCAGCCTCATGAATAGGATCAGCATATTTCTGAAATATTATGAGTTTTGTATCAAAGCTTTCAAGACCTCATCCAGAAGTCAAGTAGCCCTGTTCGGAAAAAGTTTCAGGAGCTTCTGTATAGTATGCCGCAGTTTGGATGATTTACAGTTAGAATGTCTCCGAAGATGCTTCCTAATGGCCGTTCATCATCATTCCCGTAGCCATTAGTATAAATATTATATGTTGATGGTCACTAGAAATATTATGTGTGAAATAACTTGCAAATACAGTATTAAAAAGTCTTGTTTCTGGCTATAATAGTTCATCCATACATCAAATTTAATCATGCATATTTAAAAAAGTGTCTTCCTGGTTGTAGTAACGAATCAGAGCTGCATACATTAAAATAGTTCCTGTTGGTCACAGCCAATTCATCTATGCATTTACTGTAAAATGCAATACATAAAATTGTTACTGCTGTTATAACAATAACTCATACATGCATCAACTTCAAAAATACTCAATTAGGAATGTCATTGTTGACGAAAAAACACTTTCATCAGTACTATATAATAATTCACGTTGTGTTTTTATTTATTTATATATTTATATCTTTCCTGTCACGCTCTATGGGAATAAGATAGGAGAAAATAGTCTAAAGTTTTACATTTTTTTTCACCCCATGGAACCAATCTTTTTCTTCAGTATTAGATAGGGGAAAAATGAGGAAGCCCAAAAGACGGCGGGGGTTTTGGTGAAGTGTTAATTTTTTGCCGTCATTTACAATGACGGCACGGGCCACTAGTTGTCATATATTTGTTGAAAATGGAATTAAAAAGTGTTCTCCTGACCACATAGTTCATCGCAATAACCGAGATTAGAACAATCAACTTGGCAATTACTTGTTCTGGATATGCTAACGCTAAGTAACAACCTATAAAAATGCATTCATTTTGAAGTCACAATTCGAAAATCCTAAACTTGAAAATAAAATTTTAATACGAATATTTCTCATTGTACGAAATATGGAAAAAATACAGATATAAGAATGAAACATGAACTGTAATATTTTTCACTTGCTTTTATAGGTAGGTCTTGGCATCGAGGTGCCAAAGACCAAAGCCTGGTTAAATATTTTATCTGGGGGCTGCAAGTGCCCGGTCCTTTGGTTTCGAAGTATGCAGTCAAAACATTCAAGGTGAAAAACAATACCATGATATTAATAGTGAATTCTTCAATAAATATAAGAAGATACTAACAATAGAGCACGTCACGAAAAGATCTGAACTTACGCTTTTCTGAAAGGAACGTAAGGATGAAACCGAGAATGTAAATATTTTTTTTAGTCTTTAGACATCTTTTGGTGATGACGTTATAAATTATTTACAAAAGGCTCTTGTTTGCAACTTTATTTTACAACCCCTCCTTTCGAATTCAGAGTGAGCAAAAATCCTGCGTCAGTTATACCTTGTCATGAAGGGGAAAGTAGCAGACTTTGCAGTTGAACCTACCCAACAAAAGGAAATGCCGAGCAATGAGAGATACCAATTGTATGAGTAAAGTTGAGCGGGTATTATATTAATATATTCAAAGTGAGCAAAAGGCCTGCGTCAGTTATACCTTGTCATGAAGGGGAAAGTAGCAAACTTTGCAGTTGAACCTACCCAACAAAGGATATGGCGAGCAATGAGAGATACCAAGTGTATGAGTAAAGTTGAGCGGGTATTATATTAATACATTAAAACATTGATACTGTACTTCGAAGGGACTTGTAGTAATTATAGCTTTGCTATAATAAACAGTCATCCAGAATACCATAGGAGTTTGCAGTAAGTTAAATACAACAGATTGAAATAGTGTTGTAGGAGCAACATATATCCGCTATACCTTTCGAGAAACTGTGTTATCTCGTCGTAGGAGAATCACTTTCCAATATCGTCCATTGTAGGGGCTTTACATGTCGAGCGTCCAAAAATCTAATTGCAACTTACTCTAACTCATACAGTATTATCCGTCAATTTTCACTGGTAACATCTGTTAGACATGCAAAATTGCTGTCAGACCCGAAAACAGCAATAAAATGTTTACTGTACCTTATTTTCGCGCAAAAATATATCGTCCCATTTACATTCATACTGAATAAAAGTTGTGCCATTCTGAAATGTCCCAAATACTTTGTCTCAAACTAAACTGAGAAAAAAATAATTACACACTTTTTCATAGGCAATAAATTTGCCTCAGTAAATTTTAGACGTCGAAAAATTTTTCGCCAACTAAAATATGCCCAAAACTTTTCTCACCATAATTACTGAGCAGAAAATTTCAGCTTCAAACCAAAAAAATCCTCTAAATATGCTTTGCCAAACCAGCTAATCGCTAATCGTCAATCAGCCATTACTTTTACGCTAAATTATTTCAGTGATAAATGTTTCCCATCAAAATAATTTGTTGGTCGATTGGAATATCGTCAAATATTTTCTGCCCCAAACGTACTCGACGCAATGTATTCCGCACCTTTTTTCTTCCTCAATTCTGCTTTCCGTCTAACAAAAATATCCTCATATTATATATCTAGGAGCAAAAAATGGGGGTGAACCCCCGCGGCCAGTGGCAGCGTTGCCATTTCGTGAGTATATCGTCTTCGCTAGTTTTGTAACACTTTAGTTTCTCTGTGTTTGACCCCCAACCCCGTCTGCATTTAGCCTTAAATCTATACTGTATTTTTATTAAGGTGTCTACCATATCTCTGTGAAAAGACTCAGGACTCGAGTGATACAGCCAACACGGGATGATATTTTTCATCAATCTTTTGGCGAGTGAAGGCGCGACGAGGCTGCAAGTTAGCAAGGAGGATTAACGCATTCAGTCTACTTGCGAAGTAGTAATCGATGGTAATGGTAAATTATCTTTAAGGTTGATGGGCAATGAGACTAAAGTGTGAGGTTGGTGATTTTATTTATTATTTGGTTCTAACCAATGATGCACTAAATTTTTATTGATTTTTCATTTGATTTCCTACGCCTATTTTCGTAATATGAAACAGTACAATAATTTTTCATACCCTAGCTTAGTTTTTCACTTAGTCCTAGTTACGAACCAAGATTATGCTAGTTAGGTAAATATGCATTTTAGGTCTACCGCCAGTGGTGTTATGTTTTGACACTATAGCTATAGGTTAAAGAAGCCATTTTCAAAATTTTTGATGAATGTTAGCCTTATTTCGTAGCAAATGCTTATTTTTTTAAACATTTGACTTTAAGTTTCCCATTAAAAGAAAACCATCAATTTTGGTACTTTTAATGTAGATTTCCAATTTTGAAGTTTCCATTGTTTTAGAGAAGTGAACTCAGCTTTCATTACTGCAGTTTGACTTTTTGAACATAGATCATTCAAATTTATCGATGAAGACTGTATAACAAGCAGTCCTCATAATATTGATACGGCCCAGGTCGAATCTAAAACAGTTTAGTTTAATAAACAACGGAAAGATATAAAATAATAGCAGCGTACCAACTTTTCTTGACCATCTATGAAATGTTCCCGAAAAGAATTTGAAATAGAATATCAACACTGAGAAGTTAGAATTCCAAGTTTCGGTTGGCTATAGGGAGAAAAGCATGCCTCCTCCAAATACATATAACAATCGTTAGGGGTTACAGCGAACCCCCAAATCCTGGTCCAACACGCCCATTCAACCTAAGCCATTTCCCTGTCATCGCCAAAATTGACAACGAAATGGCCGCCAGTGTCACTTGCGCAGACCTCAGAAGAAAAGCTGTACGGAATTGTACAGTAAAGAACTGTTTATCTGCCTCCGCTGCAGCAGGACTGACTTTTGTCGATATTTTTAGGGTTAAAAATGCGTTGCCACTAGAAAAGTGGACGATATTCTCATGGTAGAGAGTATAAGTATGCGTACAATTACTTGACGTGAAATATTTTGCGTACCGTAAAGAAAGGTAGGACCAAGGAATTTAGATGTATATATGATTATTAGTAAAAACTTGAAGCAAATAAATTACATGAGCTAAAATTAGCGAACATACTGGCTAGAAGAGATTTTTGTGTGAGGGATGAGAGTTATAAAATATATTTCAGCTGGAAAATTATCCTGTTAAAATATGTGCGACATACAATTTTGGGTGAAAATTTTTACACAATAGCGGAGTATATACGATGCAAAATTTCACTTCATTTCATTTCTAGTGAAATTATATTGCCGATGAGCAAATTAGACTAAAGATATTTTGCTGTTATGAGGTGTGATGAAAGAAAATTAGGCATATATTCCCTTGGAACTTGGAAAAGTGGACGTACAGGCTCTTGAAGATACATTAGTGGCTGTTGTACAGCCATCCCCTTTACAGGTAGTTTGAATCCATTGCTCTTGTTGTGTGCCACTCTAACCCTCAGAGGCATGTAGCAACCAGTCCTTTGGTGTCACCCGTGTGACCCCGACCTCCAATGCGACCCAGTTTGGCAAACACCGGGTGATAAGGACGGTAACCCTAAAAAATAGCACGGTTATGAGCTGGGTAAGTCTGCCTCTACTTAGAAACAACACCTTTATTTCTATATATTGCGATAGACTGATAATCGAATATTAACGAAATATTCCGTTACTGCCAAATCTATGCTGAATTCAATTTTTATCCTAAAACGCAGCCAAAATGAGGCTCCACCAAAAATGTTTGGGTATGAGCTTCTTGCAGATTCCGCAATACTTTTTATAGGCCCTGAGATGGCCCATGGCATTCACCGCTACACGAGGTGACACCTGGAAACACAGTGACTGAAACACCGGCGTCTGATTGCAAAGCGCCACAGGTTTGTCGATTCATAGAAAACTCATCAAGGAAATGGAGAAGTGACTTAGGTAAACTTACGCTATAAAGTGGCGTCGAGGTGATAAAGTAGGATTCTCTGTAGCTAAATAACCCTTCTATAATTGGGTGAAATTATAAATAGGTTCAGTATGAAGTGAAGATGGCCTGTATTTGTTTATCGGATGATACCTGCGAGAAGAACAGTACTTTCCGCTTACCCTTCTTGCATGCAGCAGTTTCGTCATAGTTCCTCTCTTTGAAGGTGTTGTCTCTGGACAACTTGGAATTTAGGGTATTTCGGTTGTCTTCAGGGTTGCCTGCACTCCAGCTGCCTCTGCGTCATCGTTGGCTGCGCCAGTTCAGGGCTTCCAACGCTTGGTTTATAAACCACGATTTTGGTTTTTTGACCCGTTGCTTGGTCTATAGGTTTTCTATTGCAAATTCTTGGTTTTTGGCTGCTTCAGGGAAAGATGCCAGAAACATATAATTATTTACGCAAACGAAACAAATTTAGCAAGTCATCTATGTTGCAATACGTTAAAACCATGTAAAGCACATGGAGTGCAATACGCTAGACATATGTTTCGCTGCATTAGTCCATACTTTACCTAAGAAACTATCATTCATCCTTTTTTGCAATAAAAACTCACCGCCAGACATCGAAAGGTGACGCGATACGGTCACGATCGGCATAATGAAAAGAAAACAGAGATGTTAAAGTATTTTAGATCGAGATTTCAAATACTTATTTCACTGAAATGCGTCCGCGGTACTTATTCTACTTATCTGGCGTCAATTATTCAAGGAGATCTTTAAATAAAAGGTCAATAGAACAGCCATTGTCGGGACGCTGGGTCCGACAGTCCTCGTATCAAACTCGCAACGTCATTTCTGTTTCGTCAGTATCGCTGGCGGACAAACCCAATACTTCACAGTGGGGCAAACAATTCCTAGATTTTGGTACGCATTGCGTGATGTCAAGGATGGTTTGGGACAACCGAAATACAAACTTCTCTCCGAAATAATGACGAACATGACCGTTTTACTACATTCTTCAGTTGCTGTTGAGAAGATGTTCTCCCAAGATAATTCTGTAAAAACAGCACCAACAAAAGAGGTAGATTTTTGGCCAAGCACCATCGGAAAATCTAAGCAATTATGTATGTATCACAAAAAAATTCCCATAACAGATTTGCTCAAAGATATGGAGAGTGGACGTACAGCTATACGCTATAAATTGAGACTGAATGGAGCAAAAAAAAAAATGATGAGCAAGTTACCGTTTATCAAAATAAAAAAGATAAATAAATGCATGAGATCAGCATTCGTTCGGTTTTGTTATTTATCTTGTCATTTCTGTGAAGAGAGGGTAACTTATAAGACTATTATTAATAGGTAAGCATATTATTTTGCTATCTTTGTGTTTTATTCACATCTTGTTATTTTTCAAATGTGGTATCTTGGTTTTTCGCCAGTTCGTGTCAATGGGCTGTGAGGTGTTGTTGTGTCAATGAACTATAGTACCGTAATCTGTTTGCGTTTTCGCGGTTGGAAGCAGTTTTTCTAATTGTGCAGCAGTGTGTTTGCGTTTCTTTCTGTGTGTTTCTCTGTCACCAAGATAACTCAAAAAGTCACGAACAGATCCTTGTGAAATTGACAGGAATTGTTAGTATTTTTTTGAATTGTTAGTAACTGTCAAGGCGCTAATGATTGGATTTTGGTTTTGAAACAAAGAAGATCATAGTTTCAGAATCTATTTGAATTTTTTATTACCGTTATCTAGCTTGGCGTAGGTATGCACTCCTCAGAGGGCTCTAGTTTATTTGTATATGTTGAAAATTAGTATTACTTCAGAACTACATATATTTATATTAACAGCCATTATAGTTTGCCTTTCATCCAATTTTCTACGAAAAGTTGTTTTAAGTTAGAAGGAAAACTACATTATTGGCGAAACTGATGCAAATATTCATCATAACATTGACATACTTCACTTTCATGGTAAACTTTTTCTCTCAGTTTTAGGAGTTTAACTGTAGTTTGGACAGAGTCCCTTAGATCAAAACTGTCTACGAACGGGTAAGCAGAATCATCTCAGTATCCCAGTGTTAAAAGATACTAGAATACTCAGTCTTTTTGTCATGCCTACCAAACAGGATATGCCAAGTTTTAGGAGATAGCTACTGCCGCAGGCACTCCTGTGTTGGCCATCCATCATTCGTAATTGATGGCGCCTGGACTCGAGAGGAAATTACCGCCAGCATCAGGTGGTCGGTAATACAACGCTAGTGTAGCCGGCCGTCAAAAATTACGTCCTCTTCTAC
>LQNS02278070.1:15594757-15614989 GCA_001587735.2 Parhyale hawaiensis
ACGAAGTAGCACAGCCTGGCTTAGAGGAAATACCTCGTAACGAAGTAGCACAGCCTGGCTTAGAGGAAATACCTTGTAACGAAGTAGCGCAGCCTGGCTTAGAGGAGATACCTTGTAACGAAGTAGCACAGCCTGGCTTAGAGGAAATACCTCGTAACGAAGTAGCACAGCCTGACTTAGAGAAAATACCTTGTAACGAAGTAGCACAGCCTGACTTAGAGAAAATACCTTGTAACCAAGTAGCACAGCCTGGCTTAGAGGAAATACCTCGTAACGAAGTAGCACAGCCTGACTTAGAGGAAATACCTTGTAACGAAGTAGCACAGCCTGACTTAGAGGAAATACCTCGTAACGAAGTAGCACAGCCTGACTTAGAGGAAATACCTTGTAACGAAGTAGCACAGCCTGACTTTGAGGAAATACATTGTAACGAAGTAGCACAGCCTGACTTTGAGGAAATACATTGTAACGAAGTAGCAGAGACTGACCAAGCTAGGGCTACCGCTTTTTGGAAGATTATATTGATTTAGAAGAAAAAATTATCATTCCTTCAATGACCTAAAAAGATACCTTGATGAATTCCATGCCATGAAACCACCGCAGTTCTGGGAAGAGGGTATTTTCAAGCCGAAGGAAAAATGAAGAAGCATCATGCAACAATGTGGTTTAGATTTGGTTGATTAAATATGTCACGGATTATATTTAGTGACCATTTTCTGTCGTTTAAGAAATCGGCACAAACTTTTACAGTGACATTATAGAATAAATTGATATATGTATGATGAAGTGGCAACTGCACAGAATAAAAAATGTTCGCCTCCATTAATGCCTCTGAGCCCGTATCATGCATACGCAATGTGAAAATATGTTCCAGGTCGACAGTAGCTGCTCATCTACTATGAGCGAGGATCTCAAGACTAACCCTGGCACAATCAATATGCCACTGGTATGACAGGTACAAAATTAAAACATCTGCCTGGCTCTGTTCTTTATTAAGAATGCTAGGTAAGCCACTAGTCAACAGGAGAGCACCAGCATCTTGACACAGCAAGCGTTAGGTGGCCTGTCGGACGTCACCTGAACCTCATCCGAAAACTTTCAAGGAATGGTAAAGCTTGAATTTAACTAAGCTAGGTTACCTTCAAGGAGCTTCAATAGGAGGAGTACGCGCAAGCCTTCCCTGGGCGAGTAAACACATGGCTTTGTCACGTGACTGAAGCTGGCGTTTGGAGATCTTAAACGGGCTGAAGTGGCAGTGGTCAGCAGATATAGTTAAGGAAGATGCAGACAGGCAGTTCTTCAATATTTTTGCAAGACAATCGTGTCTGAAGATTTATATCCCACTGCTCACCCTGTTACTTTCATCATCAGTTGGTATCCAGGATANTCGTCGATGGTTAATGGCTATAAAAATTTGAGCTCAGGACTCCTTCCTATATATGCTGCGTGAGGCAATGTCGCTCTCTGATTGGATAAGCCAGTCAGCCAGTTTAAGGGAAAAGTTTACTCGCAACGCTCCCGTAGGATAAATACAGTAGAGAGGGTGCGCTCCTCTCTATTAGAACCTCCTTGGTTACCTTACGCCGATGTCACACGCTGGTCAAAAGAACGAGTATTGTCATCATTTCGTCCGAGCATTATGTTGAACTCTTGTAAACATAGCTTTGAGATTGCCAAGAGTTGGTGTGAAAATATTTACCGTCAGTTCAATTAACTCCGCAAGTGAAGTTAGTTAACTTTGGGACTTAGAATTATATCTGCAGTTATTTATAACGAAAAATGATTTGCAAGTGCGTGCTATTTAAATGGGCACAGCAGCACGTTCGGACGAAGAGATGGCAAGACTCGTTTTTTTACTCGCGTGTGGTATCGGCATTAGACATGGCAATACGGGCCTAGTTTAACGTTTACTTCCTGTTTAAGTCGAGAAACTAGGCATCATTATTAGAAATTTACAAAGTTTCAAATTATTTCCCCAGCTAAATAGAGAAACTAAGTAGGGCCACCAAAAATTACGATCGTCATTTACATTTCCTCTCCGTCTAAATACTGTAACTAGAATAGTTTGGTACAATTTACAAACGTCATTCTTGTTTAGTCGTCCTCCACTAAGTAAAAATTATTCTGTTCTCTGTAGATTATCATGGCATTGTAGTAAAATTAATAATCACTTCCAACAATATAAAAAACTGTTCTGTTTTCAGCGCATTTTTCCGTCGCCTCGCAACTGCCTTATTAAATATTTCCTTTGGGAGCGACAGAGAAGCTGAGTCTTAACTTACAAACATGCTTCGCTCGCATACTTCAGTTCAAAAACTTATACAAAATATTTGCGAACTTTCCATTTATTTATGAAAGGCAAAATCCAGTGGCGGTTGCATTACGGCAGTGGCTTCGTATAATTATTATGCACGAAGGTAGTCCTGGGCTGCTGAACGATTTCTGTGTGAGTGTGTGTGTGTGTGTGCTGTTGCTTCGTGGAGCGGTGAAGTGACAGTGGCTAGGCATCGTACCAAGGGAGGCCTGGGTTTGATTCTCGTACGGTACTTTACGGATTTATCCTGCGTGGAGCACTCCGGCACCACCACCTCTTCACACTAAAAGTTATTCAAAATTCTAGAATTATGAACGCTAAAAAATACCTCGTTAGGTGCATCCACTTTTTGCAAGATGATGATTTTTTCTATGTGTGAAAATGCTTGCCCCAATTCATAACTGAAGTTTGGTACATTATCTAGGCAGGGAAAATTAACGAAAATTCCCTACGTGCTGTGACTTGTGGATAACGCAAATGACGCATCAAAAATAGCTGCTGTGAAAACGTGTAACCTGTGCTGAACCAAGGCCACCTAGAAAACATTGTTTAGGTGGCGTTGGCTGAGCGCCAACCGTTTACATTGTGTAGTGTGTCATACTCCTCAGTTGGGTCGGCATTTTATACATTAATTTGTGATGGCATCGAATGCACAGCTAGGATTAGTGTACATCCTATTGAAATGCAGGTGTTCAAGTCAGCCACGAATGTTTTTGAGTTTGTCTTCTTAGCAGCACATGGGCGTCCTAGGAAGAAGAGGGGCTTACACGCTTCTTACTGTATGTAAGTTTCATTAACTGTACTCAAACGTCCAAGCGTACAGTTTTTTTAGTAATAATGATACCGTACTAATATTAATACATACCAATACAGAGTCAGTGTAGCGCTCATGTGACTAAAATTGGAACATTTCTTTGCTTTGCTCCATTAATAAGACTTTTGCAATAACATAAATTTATCTCAAATCTATATACGCGTCAGTGCAGAAATGGAATTAGCATACCCTCTAACTCTATCTTAATATACGAAACTTGTACAGCCCTATAAGATGTAGTCCAGTAACTGACCACCTATATTAGCTACGACTACCAACTACAGCTACCAACGAACTATAAGTAGATCAGTATCTGACCAACTGCTACCTAAAGCGCAGGCACACTGTGGCGGGATTGAGTGTGCGTCCAGTGTCAACACTGACTTGATGGCTGCTTGACTTAGCATCAAACACTGCGTGCACAGTTGCTGGATGGGCAGACTTCAAGCAGCTTTAGAGACCTACCTCCCTCTAGTCTAGATCCCGAGGACTTGTACATAATACACGGGTGTTTCCGTTAGAAATGAATAACTGAGTGTGGAGTGTATGCTTCCTTTGACGTGTAACAGGGCAGTCAAAGAGGAAGAGGGAGGGAAACAACAAAATAATGTAGATGAACTGTGAAACTCACAAAAGAGGTATTACTAAGCGGGATGAACGGGCAAGAGCGGTGTTAGTCAAGAAATTGCGAGGAAAATAGGATAGACATAATCAGACAGAGTATGAAGACGTAAGGAAGCATAGTGGCGCGAAAGAAAGATGTCCCGAATGCTTAGGTATGATTAAGATATGTTTCGTTTCTGCCAGGGGTCCAAAGTGATCGGCACTGCCCTCCTGTTAGCCGTTCATGCATATAACAGTTAGCTAAATATCTTGAACAAGCCTATTCTATTCAAGCGCAACTTTCGGTAAGCGGCGTGCAATAACAAGTTTGCAAAATTTCTAACAAAGACTGATACTTCACAGAAAAAAACACATAATTGCTATTACTAAGTAAGCGCAGTGTCAGGAGAAACAAAGTAATTTTGTCATCAGTGATGAGAAACATCCTAAGTTGGATATGGTAATGTTAAGAAGAATAATGTATTTTTAAAGAGTGAGTTGAAAATATGAGAATGTTCAACTTGGAAGAGTCACGTTTGAGAGAGTAAAGTTGATGAACGAAGAAGCAAACTAGTGCAGCCTGAGAGCGCTTTTGCCGGGGACACACTAGCCATTTACACAGACAACTTGATGCATGGATGCAAGACTCAGATGTCATTTATGACACGGTATCCATGATACCGATTTCAAATATCTACCCAAACGGCTCCCGAGCTGCTCATCCGAGCAACCAGTTGGGCGTAGAAATGCATATTAGGCCCCGTCAGAAGACTTTCTTTTCTTCATAACCACAATCTGGTCATTTGCTGCTACAGTATAGTCAAATTAGCGAAAGCAGTAATTTAGAGGCGGGGTTAAATTGAACGCAGCAGTGGTAAATCTAAACCATTAACTAATGTATTTTGAGTTTTCGATCATAAATATAATTTTATCGATTGAGACAAATTATACAAAGCACTTAGTTCTGATTTGGTCAAGTTGCTTTGCGTTCTTAGCCACGCCCATTGGACTTTTTACGCTGATTTGACTATAGTAACAAACCCAATAATAATTATTCATGAAAACCTCGTGCAGATAAACAGAGCAACAAATCGTTGAAAGGATCTTTACCCTAGGTTAATTATTATTTTGTTCCTTTGAACATGCCTTACAATCCCTGTAAATTCGGCGACGCTCCCTCTATATATGGCTTTTCTGTTATCTTAATGACTGGCAAACAGAATAAGAAACAACCAAAACAAAAATATAACATCACTGGCGGATTTAATTACCGTAGATATTGAACAATGCGGGCGATTCCTCGCTGAACTGCGATATTGTGTGGCAATTAAACAATAAAAGTACAACTTATGCACATGAACACGCTAATAGAAGCAACGGAAGCACCCAACAACAACAAAAAAAAAGGAGCTCTGTTCGCCAAGGTGAAAAAAACAAAAGTTGAGACTGAAATCCAAATACAATACAATTCTGGTGGAAGGCCGTGAAATTACAACAGCAGTTCAAAGACACGTGGAGAATAATGGAGAACCCCTGCACTTTGATGATAAGATAGAGCAATGAGAAATAGTTACTGAGGTTGTTGTATACATATTTCTGCAAGATAAGCGGCAGGATATATGTTCCTGTAGTCTGTCAGTGTTTAAACTGTAATGTTTGAGTACCTAGCACATCCTACTTCATTTTGGCTGGTAGTGAAAGTGAAAGACTTGAAAAATTGCCTCAATCTATAGCCTGATATTTTTCAAATTTATCACTAAGGAAGCTCGAATAAAGCTTATAAATTGAAACACTTATGCACCTAGCACTTTCCCTTTTATTTTACAAATAGTAGAAGTGATGGAGCTGATTAACTAATTTAAATAAAAAATGATCATCACTATCTACATACTCGGGTATTTTTCAGTCATATCTAGATCCTAGATGTCTTAGGACTAAATAACAATGAGGTTTAGGCATGAATACTTCAGACATTTAGGCTGTAGAAGATATTCTAAAGCCGAACACACATATCATATTATCTTCAATTAACAAAGTTATCTATGACATTGAGTCGTGACTTCTCAGTATTGTGGATCACTTTATGGATCACTTTACGATGGAAACACTCAATTATCTAAACTTCTATAAAGGTTCTTTAAGCATTTAGCAATATCAGGAACACCCCCAACTAACTTTATCATGAGGTTTGGAAATGCATTCCATGACCAACGGTAGATTTCCCGCCCATTCCCATCACGTAAACACTCCCTTGCTACTGTAGGCAAAATACAAGAAATACCAATACCTATTAGTTAAAATTTTTGCTAAGGATTTGATAATTTCGCATTTTGCCAAATTATACCCGACGCCGTCAATTCTTTGCTGCATGTACCGGCTAATAATTATTAATTAAGCGATGGTATCAGTATAATGCAGTGCCATATTTACCACTTCTAAAAATTAATATGACTTTTTATTCGTTTGTCGGTAATGCTTTCTAAGCCCTCCAGCACATTTCCCTTCCATTGTTCTCTGCCAGCACTTAATGGCATCATCCGATCTGAACATCTTTAGTGCCAAAGCATTTACATAACTAATCACCCGAGGCTGTGCCGTCTCATTCACTACTGCGATCACACCCCGCCGACAACTAGGGGCGGATGCTCAAACGCTTCGTAAAGTTAAAAGTACCATAACTGTAGAGCTGCAGGCACCAATGCAACCATGTAACTGCTGATGTCTTATACTTTTACTGTTTAATTTAACAATTGAGTCTGATTATTATTTAGGTAGGCATCATGTGGAGGTGTAAACTAATTTCATCATAATTTTTTAGAATATTCAGTATAAGAAAGTGACAAAATCTGAGCCGAGATATCGGTACTTCTTCAAGGAACTGTACAGTTTACGTTATCGTAACTATACACGGCGTTTGTGCATCCGGCCCCTGCTCAAGAAGTTGAGGCTTACATTGTAACGGCCTGAAAACAACCGAATAATAAATTACTGGTACCGGAGGGAGTACCGTCGTCACACAAGCCCTCCATCTCTGACGCCGGAGCTCTGACTATCCGTGGTCGACTGCAGCCGTGCACTTCCTTGTGGAAGCTAATATAATCTATCTGCATCACGAATCATTGCATGTGGATTTCTCAATAAGGGTTTGCTGCCGGGCAGGCTAACTTTAAGTTTAACCATATCGCGCCCTATCAGTTTCCCTTTGAAAAATATTAATTAAATGTTTTATGTAGGCAGCAGCTTAGTTTGAAATTGAGACAAGTCATTCACGCTCCTGTTGATGTTACGATTGTTCTGAGCACACACCTATTAATGTATCCCCGGATTCCTGCTTGTATCTTTTATTCGTCCAAGATGTATCCCAAAAGCCTCACGGTACAACTCGTTTAAATATTATAATCCTAGATGTCAAGAGGGTCCCATCCACTTATCTTCTTTATTTGTAGTGCGGCTAGAGTTGGGTTAGCTCACACCCTTTAACTAACATTTTCCTAAGTTATCATTGCATAAACTTGTCCCTTGATGGGAAGTCTCAATAATTTAGCTCCTTTAATTTACTCGCGTTATTATTGCTGAAGCTCTTCCTTTGTTAGGAAGCTTCTGTTTGTTTAACGCGTATTCTCTCACGTTATTGCTGGAAAAACTTATCCCTTCATAGGAAGTTCGAATTGATTTATTTTTTTCCAATTATTGAAAGACTTTTTGTGTGCTACTTTGTCATAGGATTTTAACCATCATCGTTAGTGTTGCACATGCATTTTCCAAAGGCTTCAGTGTACACTAAAGGACCCTCAGACTCCAGTGTATTCCACGCTTCTGAAGTTTTTTTTTTATGTCACTTCAAACAACAATAATAATACAGCAGCTGTACCTGTGAAAAAATTAATGCAAATCATTGGATCTTCAGAATTGCTTATCTTCTTCTCCCTTCATAACCTATACATCAATTCAAATATCGATATGATTATTAATTGTACCTAAGCCAAAAATTAATATGAGTGACTGGATCTTCAGAATCACTTGTCTTCTCTACTTTAATGACCCTTGAATTAACTTAGATTTTACTATTATGAAATTAATCTCTACCGCAATTTAGACCTGGCCTTCTGGAGTCTCAGGCTTTTTGGAATTTTCAACTCCCTCGAGAAATTTGTTAAAAAATTTAATAGGTTGCTCTTCCGTAAGTAGGTAATGTACAATAAGTCGACAGCAAAAAATATGTGAATTTAAAAAAGTTCACTGAAGCATTTTTATATGAAAATATCGTCATTATGAATACTGGAGTCGTATGAGTCATAAGCATCAATATTCTCTCATTTTTCCATATTGTGATCTTTGAAAGTTAATGTAAAGGATTTTTCGCGTGTGTAATGAAGCTTCAATTTCTAAGTTATATTATCGGAAAAATATCATCTTGCAATGAACCTACTATGGTTTTCACTGGCCGTGTTACAGTGTTTTTCGCTAATAATTCTTAAACCCATTGTCGGATCACTAAGTTATTTCAACACAAAGCCTTTTACAACCCTACCTATTTATGGTCATAATAGCATATTGCTGTATGTGTATACAGAGGAGTTTACTTTTGTATATTAGGCCTATGTTAAGCTGATGGCTGGAAGTCGCGTCGACACGTTCGAACGGCGACCTAGAGTTGTCAGGTTGTTGAGGCGTAATATTTGTAGACCGGAGCCGAAATATACCTGTATTTTGCCAGAAATACCTGTAGATTTAAATACTTTCACTGACGTGTATTGTTTGTCATTTTTCTGTAAATTATCTTACAAAAAGTTTCGAACTCTGTGGGTGATATGGCCTATGACAAACTATACCCATCGATCGATGATAGGTTCTAGAAAATACCAATCTACGGTGGCCACATCCGACAGACGCTCAGGAACAGTGGGGTAACTCTGTATATAATAGTCTATTAGGAATCCATCTATTTAAAAAATCCCTCGCTTATCGATTTTTCTGGCAATAAAATCTGTTAATACACCAATTTTGATCCTGATCTCCTGATATTTAGATTTTTTAAACTGCCGAAGATCTACAGATATTTAGAGTGATTTGTTGGGAGTGCACGAAATTTCAAAAAATTCCTACAAGCATTTTCTCCTGGATTCAGGCTATTTTTCTTCTATTATTTTTTTGGTGCTAACATGGCAGTGAAGCTGGGGCGCTCGACGCTTATATGAGAACCCCATAGCGCACCGTGGTCATTAGCCCTCTAGCTCCCACCCTGCTAACACCACAATTTAGGTCTCCTTAAATAAAAAAAAATTTGTTAGGTATCCATTGAAGACTTTACTAGGTTTTTGAGAATGGGAGAAGTATCCCGAAACGTTAAATTTTAATTGAGTTCGGATAAATTTAGCATTTATTTGTTCTGTTCACTGAACTTGAATGACGCAGCGCGTTCAAAGAAAGGGGACATATGCTACTTTCTTCAGTTTTCCGCCTTTGCTGAAGCTGCTTCTCTCAAATCAACTCGCCGCGTCCCTCAGTTTGAGTGAACGCGTTACAATGAGAGACAAGTGAACAGGACCTAATATATAACAGTTACAGCTCTCATTGCAGTTATTGTACTTATTTCAGTTATTGCACTAACGCCGGAAACTGCAATTAATCCGGGCTCTACAAATGACAGGCAAGAAACGTTAGTGAAAGTATTTATGGAGATCTACAGATATTTCAGGCATAATATAGATATTTCGGCTCCGGTCTACAGATATTACGCCTCAACAACCTGGCAGCACAGAGTCGTCGTTCGAACGTGTAGACGCAACTTCCAGGCATCAACTTAATATAGGGCTAATATACAAGAGTAAACTCCTCTATATATATATATACATAAAACAATATGCTATGTGGGCCATAAATTAGATAGGCTTTGTGTTGAAATACCATAGTGATCCGACAATTCGTTTACGAATTATTAGCAAAAAACAGCGTAACACGGCCATTAAAAAAATAATAAGTTGACTTAACCCTTTTTCTCAAAAATTGGTTCGCCTTCCTTTAAGGAATAGCACAATTTGTAATGTTGTACATGGACAATACCGTAAAAAAAGGCTAACTTGGTATTAGAATATGTCTCACTTTACGGATTCATCCCTCATCAATAAACATATGTGATAATGCGGTGAATTTTGCTGCTCATATTCCCTTCGCTTCGTAGTTCAATATTATCATTCTTGCATCTTAATTTGAAGCTAAGATCTGACCCTCAAGAAAGGAGAAATCAACGCTACTCAAACATATTCCAAACAAGGAATGCTAAGCGGCTTCACCCCAGCACTTACTGGCACTTTTACTCTTCTAATTGTTGTTATTGCAGTTGTGTAATTACGCCTGATAGTAATTTTATATCACTGCGTGGTAATTTACTCAATTAGTAAGATAATGCAGCAGGCGGCACCACTGATTGAAGCGATCAATAAAAAACTATTATAATAGTAATGACCCTTAATGGAAGAACCCATTAATGAATTGAATAGAATCAGGGCAGTCACAGCATCCACCAATATTGGTATTTAATTCCATTCACTCCGACTGTTAGAGGGATCCGCACGGACCATAATCGAATTGATAAGACGAAGCAGATCATATTGCATACAGCAGCTGCCAGGCTTTGTGTTAGCTAATGATTGCCAGGAATTGCATTAACGATAGATTGTTGACTGTGTGGATTATATTACGTATATTACCAGCTGACATGCTTTGCATTTCTCAAAAATTCACTGAAGGAAAGAATTGTTTAGAACCACTTTGGAGACGGGTGATTAAGGACGACAAACAGAGTCACCAGATTCGCATTCCCTAAGCACTACCAGGAAGGGGACTAAAACAGTTCACTTTGGAGACGACTAAGTTAGGATAGAGACGGCAAAAGAGGTCACCGCATTCGTATTCCCTAATCACTACCAGGGGCTTCATGCACACCACTTTAAGAACGTCTCATCAAGGACAGCAGAGGAGGCCAAAGGGTATCTCATTAATTGCTTTATTTCCGTCGTTTTCTGCCAGATGGCCACCAAGTCGGATTAGCGTCCTTTGCTTTTACGCTGAGCCGTCGTGGCTTCCTCAGAGACCTGAAAAAATTTGCGGCCAAATTGATAATTTCACGGATTATTAGATCGGCATTTTCAGTTCTTGAGCTGCAATTGAAGTTATTCCGGAATTTTATTAATGGTGGCCTTTCGGCAGAGCGTTTTAAAAGTGGCTGTCCTGAAAATGAGTTCATTTAAGCACTAAGCAGCTTTCGGAAGAAGATTACTTATATTAATGACAAAACAGTTACTCAGAAATTTTCAGTTTTAATAAATTAAGATCGAGTATGATATCTTCTCCCTCTTCTGCTAAACAGATATATTTTGAGAGAATTTAATAGATTTCTCCAGACTTATTTTAATTGGGCCAAGCTTTCGGCACTAACTTTTCGCAGTCATCAGCACGCCCAAGCTCTTGCAATCACCAATTCTGACATAGTCAGCATTTGTTAATATTTGATTTCTTGAAGTAAAAAGTTCCAAATCAGTGGCTCTGCCATAAATTCGGTGCTGTTTAAATTGAGACTTCGTTGCATTCATAATGAGGAATGATTTGCTTCAAAAAAGACGATACCCATCAAGCCATAATCATACTCCAACGTCACGTTAAAGAAACAGGCGCTTGATGAGGGAAATGCATATTTAAATCAACCATCGATTCGTACTTCCAGTTCTACATCCACATAAAAAGCTAAGTAAAATTTAAACTTATTTTCCTTTCTCAGGCAAATGAATAATGTTATACCCTACCAGGAGTTAACTTTCTGCTATGAAAGGTTCAAAAGAAACGTGCTCACTTTTCAGCAATATCTCTTTTATTCAATTATTTAACTTGGTCATTGGACACATCGAGTCCAAACACGGCTATCTGATGGGTGTTGATTGCCCAACACTTTGATATTGAAGCCCTATGAATCGCTGGTCTCTGTATTTATATGCAATACGATCTGGTCATAATTTGATGCTGCCCATATTCAACAACACGGCTTTTGTCGTCAGTTTATTGGCACGGTGAGACTTGCCTAACTGAAACCGCATCGGTGATATATTATT
The DNA here is from genome assembly GCA_001587735.2 of Parhyale hawaiensis. Taxonomy (NCBI): domain Eukaryota; kingdom Metazoa; phylum Arthropoda; class Malacostraca; order Amphipoda; family Hyalidae; genus Parhyale; species Parhyale hawaiensis. The sequence continues at coordinate 15,606,594 of LQNS02278070.1, forward strand.
GAATTTGGATACAATTAATTCGGATAAAATTAGCTCAGAAAAATTCCTTAGTCGATGGGTTCAATCCCGTTATGCTGAAGGATGTACTAATTTGACACGCTCACTTTATTTTTAATAATTGTTCAATAAAATTTAACACATAACTCTGAAGGCACTGAATGTCTTCGGACGAAGTCCTGGTGACGTTACGCACATCACTTTACATACTGGGTTTTGCTGGGCTTTACATCAGCTTATATACAGAGCTTTACTAAGTTGTATCCGTTGAATGGCACCTTGCGCTCAAAATGAAAGCCAGTACCGTTTTTGAAGAAATGTTAATTACCTCCGCCAAGGAGGTTATGTTTTCGTCAAGTTTGTCCGTCTCTCATCAAGATAACTCAAAAAGTTATACACCGATTTCGACGAAATTCACAGGGATTGTTAGGTATGTTAAGAGAAACAGATGATTAACTTTTGGTGAAAATCTGTCCATTCGTATGCTTTTCTGCATCATTTTTCTCAATGCTATAACTCCAAAAGTAATGCAGGAACTTTTATGAAATTTACATAAGTTGTTAGGTATATTATGAAAAGTAAACGACCAAATTTTTGTAACGATCCGTTCGTTTGTCACTGTTTTTAGTTTTATGCTTGTTAGCACAATAACTCAAAACATATTGAATGGATCTTTATGAGATTTATAGGAATTGTCAGTGATGTTGAAAGGCATAAATGATCAAATTTTGATGCAGATCAGTTTGTTCGTTTGTATGTTTGACTCATGTTTGTCATATTGAATGTTAGCAGCTTAACTCAAAAAGTTATGAACAGATCATCAAAAAAATTACTGATGCAGTTAACACTATTAAAGGGCACAAATTATTAGATATTGGTGTTGATACAGAAAAAATCATAATCTCAGAACTAATTTTAATTTTTCCTAACTGTTGCCTTTCTTGGCGGAGGTATGCGCTCTCAGAGTGCTGTAGTTGATATTGTAAACTAACTTTTATCTATTTTGACTGAAGTAGCTCATAACTATTTTCAGGAATCAATAAATGCCACCAACAATTAACGCTTAACCTCAGCGTACTTGGGGTACGGCATGCGCCTAAGAATTGCTAAAAATATCAGTAGACATATTCACTGGACACTTGACCGTTACGCACATATTATATTACCGGAAACGGTCAAATAACTCCTGACTTTTCTAGAAAAATATTGAGTATCACCGTTATCTAGCGCTTCGGGGGCAAGTTGGGTTCGCTTTTTTTTTTTTGAGCTTTTTTATTATTATTATCTACTGTAGGATTTCAACGAAATTTTCACCAAGCATGTAAAACAAAAAGAATTTTTTTTTGTTTTTTCTTCTTTTTTTTTATCGTTGAATTTCAGGGTAAGCTCTCCGTTTCCTACGTATTGATTACTCAGTTCACATATAATTTTACTGTTTTTATTTTAGAATGGAAACAAAGACAGCTTGGGAATCGTCTAACCATTCCCCACAATCATAGGTTTTTAGATTTTCTATTTTCTGCCTCGATTTCTTCCAATCTGTAGTTTAACCAGTGACTAATTTTTTTCAAAATATATAAGTTTGCCCTGCAAATTGCTCTATTGAAAGAAAACGAGGCAGAAAATGAAAAATGTCAAAACCTACGATTGTGGGGAATGATTTGACGGTTCCAAAACTGTCTTTGTTTTTATTCCAGCATAAAAACTGTAAAATTCTATGGGAGGTGAATGTAGAAATTGACATTTTTTTTCAGGAGAGCCAAAAAACGTTTATTTTATGGAAAAAAATAGTTTGAAAACAATCATAACCGTAAACAAGCTGTGTATAATTGTTGAAATATGTTATTGATACAAATCTAAATGGTCATGCACACATGATTTATGTATTTTGCATTCACCTCCTCGATGATCACAATTGATCAGCCAATTTATGCTCCAGAAGAAACTCCTTGAAATAGGTGTTTCGTTATTGAAAGGTTTTTAACATACTCTCTGATATCACACTCATATCTCACTGATATTTTAGTTATAATTGCTCCAATTTTCATAGTGTTTTCCATAGTCTAATATTATACATCATAATAATAACACAAAAAAATAACAGGCTAACTGCATTTGTGCTCCAACACCACCTGGTGCAAGCAGTGTGGGAGCCCACTAGAGGCGACAATATCTTAGAAATGGTCCTATGCACTGGGGGCTCTTTGCTTGGAGACAAGTTGGAAGTGGGACCTGCCCTGGGCGAATCTGACCACAGGATGATAAAATTTACCATTCATTGCCGGAAAAATCAGAACGCTGCCACTGTAACCAAATACAACTTCGCAAAATGGGACTTCGATTTGCAAAGGGGATTGGTAGCTGGCGTGACACTTGACCCTGTACAGGACGTAAACACCAACTACAAAAATCTGATTACACATCTGGCTAACTTTACTGAGAGGCAATAGCGAAAAAATGTATAAGAGAGAGGCAGAAAGAAGTCGAAGCCAACGAGGTGGACAGCCCAGATTTAGCGGTCGCTGACTGACCGGGAGCAGCAGTATCGGTTAGCGAGGGAGCGGCGCGATGCCGCTAGCATAGCAGTACATGTCAGAGCGTGCCGAGAAGTACGGCGACAGGTGAGACAAGCTAAGCGTGCAAAGAAGAAAACTGTGGCCAGAAATGCCAAGCTGAATCCTAAGGCGTCCTTCAGCTATATCAACGAGAAGCCAATTGCCAGAGAAAAAATCGGTCCCCTCCTGAACCAAGACGGAGATTTGGTTGTAGATCATGCGGATATTGCAGGCGCTCTGAACGCCTACTTCGCTCAGTATTCACGACTGAGAATATGGCCGATGTCCCAAACCCGGAACCAGTGCCTAACGCGACTGGACTTTATGATGTTGCCTTCTTGCCGTACCAAGTTGAACGTGAGTTGAAACAGCTGGGTCCTTCGAAGTCTGTGGGTCCGGATGCACAGGCTACAAACTCGCCATTGGCTATGTACGTTTGTGTACGAGCGTCGGTGTACGTGCGGGCGGTGTTCAAGTTCGTGTGCTGTGCCTGCTCGCTGTATCGCAGATTAGGTTAGGTTAAGTTAAGTACGATTAGGTTAGGTAAAGTAAGGTTTGGTTAGGTAATGTTAGGTTAGGTACCGTTAGGTAAGGTTAAGCTAGGTTACGTTAGGTATGGTAAGGTTAGGCTACATTGGGTAAAGTAACGTTTGGTTAGGTTTGGTAGGGCTTATTGTAGTGCTTCTGGTGGTTATTGCGCGGCAAGAAAGCTTACTTGAACGCACGCACAGTGATGAGCGCACACAGAATGACTAGTTTGTAGTCACTGCGGTCCGCACGAACTAAATCCCAGAGTGTTGAGAGAAGTTCATTCAAAGCTGAGCACAGTGATCCGTGAGATATTCATGATGTCAATGGCTACGGGCACCGCGGCTGATGAATGGAAGCTGGCAAATGTAGTGGCCATCCACGAAAATGGCGATCAATAGCTAGCGAAAAATTACAGACCAATTAGTTTAACATCGGTAACGTGCAAAATAATGGGCAGGCTCATTAAAAATGTGTCGACTAAATTGTAGTTCATGTACAAAAGTGTATGTTTTAAAGACAGGCCGTAACGTTGAAACTAGAATTAAGGAGCATCAAGCTAACGTAGAAAAGCAACAAGTCTACTCTCTAGTATTTCAACATGTCCGTGAAACTGGACATAATATTGATTGACAAAACTTCACTATACTGCAACAAGAAACTCAATATAAGAAGAGAAAATTTCTGGAATCTAGTTTCTCAGCTCTTAACAGAAATTGCTATACCAGTTACCAACAATTCCCAGAAATTTATAAACCTGTCTAAAATCATTGATCTATATATTAATACGCTAGTACCTACCTACTTACGTTTTGTGTCACGCTCTTCATCATTAATAGATAGAAGGGAATTAGAGCTTTATTGAGTTCTGGAAGCTGGCATATCTGTGATGCGGCTGGTGACTAATCTTTCGGCCTCAGGACAGGTCTTTTTCATTGTTTATACCCCCGAAATTCTTAAGAATAAATCTTTGGGATCGTGTATCGTGGTTTCCTGCCAGAGGAATTCCACGGGTTCAGTTATACAGAGCAACTTGTAAAAAAATATGTCACGGGTCCACTAAGACAGGGGCAGCTTCAGTAATTATTATCAGTAAAAAGGCTGGTCGTATAAGATATCATACATCGAATCTCGGTGAAGTTTGTGATGTTGACGGGAATTGCCATGGCACAATATAAAGATTTCACTGATCTATCTGAAGCGCCTTAAGCCAGACAGTGAACGTTTCACGGGTTCTGCTAACTTATATAAATATTCCACGGGTTGAATGATACGCGGAGGTCAGCAGTCCTGCGAAGCTCAGCAAGGTCTTTTTCATTATTTTTATGCCCCTGGGCTCTTCTGAATGAACGAGTTGGGACCTGGAAAATTTCCATGTGGGGTGGGCACTAGGAGTGCTAGCTAAACTCAAGAGAGGGGGGGGGGGATGCAGCGAGATACAAAAGTTAGGCACTAAGCAGTACATTTTTTCAAGGCCTCATTTCCAGAGAAGGATGCGTGTAACTTTTTGGGAGGGAGCGTGTCCCCCACGGTCCTCTCCTGGCTACTCCACTGCAGGGAATTATGGATATTATTATCACACATCGAGTCCCTGTGTTGAAGAATAAGTGTGGTGTTACCATACTAAAATATGAACGTTTCACGGTTCTGTCTGAAAGCCTTACAAAGCCGTGAAAGTTTCACGGGTCTAGCTAGTATGAACTAATACAATACGCCTGACCTCTCAAACAAAATAATTTTCGGAGAATCTATGCTTCCGTAATATTGATACACAGTATGTACATAGTATAACTCGCGGATCTTCAAGTTTGGCCTTGAAAACGACTGCCGTTTAGACTGTCGAAAGCTCGGCCAAATATATATTAAAATCCAGTTGAAGTGCTTAATAAACCTCCGAAATATGTAAAATATAAAATAGGAGCAAATTACTGCATCACCAAAATTCAGAGATGGATAGTATGGTACAGTGTTCCAAATTAACGCATAGAGAATGGGTAGCCAGGCGATTTAAGAAAATGGTGTGTATTCTTCCGATATAATGAATCACATTTTGTAAAAAAATTAATTTTCTTCGTGCGGAGGACAATCTCACTGAGAAAAAATTTACTTAGAAAGTCTTTTCTCAGCTACAAATTTCAACTGACAATTCAGGTCGGATAGAAGTTGCTTTTTCGCCCTAGAAACGGATTGAAAATTTCGGAACTTTTTCCAAAAGTTGCCTGATTGGAACGCTACACTTTGGTAAACTTTGGGTGAGGAAAATAACTTTAAATCAAACTTCTTGCGGACATAGTTTCTTCGGGCGGCCGGCGCCATTCAGTGCGAAAACAAAAATGAAAAACGTGCATCACTAAAACATATATATATACAAAACTAGAGCTGCCCTTCAAGTCTGCAAACCTCTACCAAACAACGCACAACAAAAAGACAAAAAGGTAAGATACACAAACAAACGGACTGATGAATCATTCCTAAATTTCAATCATCTGTTCCTCGTGATATGCCTAAATACTCTTGTAAATTATCTTGAAATTTCGCAAATAATTTTTTCATCAATGCTGCTAACAAAGAGAGTGTGGCAAATTTCCATGGCGTAGGTAATTATTGCGTTCTCACCTTGAGTAAACCGCGGATAGTCGGAACTTTGCTAAATCAAAACTAAGTGGACCAAACAATATGTGCTACTCGAACTTCTCTCGTTAAGCCATCCTTTCGTTTCTGAATAAAATTTTTGACCGATGCTGAAACTCTTTCGCGATTTCATCTACCAGGACGGCCAAGAATTTAGTTTAGGTCCTCTTGGTTTTAAACACCGGTCGAGTACGACGGTCACACCGAGAGCTCCTGTACCCTGCCTAAAATTCTACACAATTATTCGAGATCTATATGGGGCGATAACTCATAGTATCCTATTAGTGCATATAGATTTTCTATGGGATTGTGCTGACGACAAATTTAAACCACCAACCCTCTGGAATTTGCAAGCAGTAGTTCCATAAATTTCTGGGTAGAGACACAACACCTCATACATCAGCTCTCTCTCTGTCTGAGGACAGAGGCCTTTGAACCGTCGTCAGGCCATGATTTTTTCACCATGATTTACGCCTCTTTTAGCTAAAACGCCATCATACTTATTACCTCCAGTAAGTGGGGTATGTCCTTACTTGAGTTTGTTTGTCTTTCTCTCACTTATATAACTCCAAAAGATTTGGACGGATCTTGATGAAATTTGCTCGAACTGTTAGGAGCATTAATACGAGGAACAAATGACCGAATTTTTGCATGATTTACTGGTTTATGTGTCGGTTTGTTTTCCTATTTGTCTTCTAGTTTATCAATAGTATAACTAAGAAAGTTACTGACGGATCTTCATGAAATTTGCAGGAACATTTAGGTATAATACAGAAAACACATGAACAAATTTTCGTGATGATCAATAGTCCATTTTTTGTTTGTCTCTCTGCACATTACTGTTTGTCAGCACATAGCTCAAAAAGTTATCCATAGATCTTCATGAAACTGCTAAGAGCGTTACAAATGACAGCTGCTCATTTTTTTTTGTTTTGCGATGATTAATATTAAATCCTGAGTTTGGTGCCAATATCAATTTTGAGTTAGCATTGCTTTGCTGGGCGGAGAACTGGGCTCTGAGAGTGCTACTTTAATTATAAAGTTATGGGAACCTGCAGAACGATGGTTCAGCTAAAACTGAAAGTAATTCATTCCTACACTAATAACTGACTGGTCACACCGCGGTACAAAGTGAAGCTAATTACTGTTATTGGGCCAATTATTATTGGCTTTAAAATTTACAAAAATGCTCTATGGCTAGGAGAGCTAAGAATAGTATGAGTCCATAAAGGGCCGTTCCACGGTCCAACAATTCTGTCACCAATTAATCGTAACCGGTGAGGCTTCTCCCCGAATTAGTTTAATTAATTGAGGGTCTTCCCAGCCCCTGTTCCTTTTCAGAAATTCAATATTCCCCAGGTAAATTTATTCCTTTTGAAAAATAATGACATTGTTGTGACTGGTTCATAATTATCGAGTGAAAAAACCCAGCGCACCTCAAACAATGCATTAATAAATCCTGGCTACCCTGGCAGCCATACAGATCTGCTATATATATACATATATAGTAGCAACGTTAGATTCTGAACATGGTTGTCGATCGCGTTTTTCTTCAACACAATGCGAAAGCTTAGACCATCTGTGATCGACTGATGCTGTACATTCCCCTGGGGCCCTAGTGGGGCATCTGTGCACAGCACGAACCAGTGCACGCGGGTTTCCCAGCTTGGTTGCGCAGCCAAGGTCTTCGAGTTATACATTGAAATACTTAAGCATTTACGGTGTATTTTCTACTTCAGTGTACGAAGTGTGTTCAGAACAGAAGGTACCGACCGTTGCCCTGTTGTCTACGATTCAATCATGACTTTCTCGTAGGAGTTACCCTATTTTGAAAATCGCACGTAATACATAGGAATATGCACTGCGAGAAAATTATGCACTTTTTTTAAGTGCATAAGTTGTACGAAGTCTGCACTGAAAGCAAATGTGAATATTTCGTGCGCAGACAGATGAAGTTTGGGTAGCGTGATTTAGCGCAAGGAAACAGGCGCATGCCTTCCTAGTTGCCACACCTTACTGTTGCCTTACCTAACTTACCTATCTATACCACTTGCCTTACCTCATCTTATTTGACTTTTATACCTTTCCTCTACCTTTGCTCGTGTCTTACCTACCCTTTATCTTATGTGCCTTACCTACTTTACTGATACCTTATCTACTTTAACCTTAGCTTACCGTCTGGGCACAACCTCCCTCCCCATCCCTCGACCTTACATTACCTATACCAGGAGAATCTACCCTAAGTGTCATACCTTGCCTTTGCCTTACATACCCTACCTCAGTTTTCCGCCTGTTTTGCCTACCATTACGTTCGTAGTTCTTCGGACGAAGTCCAGGCGGTGTTGTGTACTCTAAACGTGTTTGTTCTCAATACTGAGCTGCATGACGAACAGGACAGTCAGGAGCAACTTATCTCCACAGCGCTCGTAAACGCTTTCAGCATAGTTATCTGTTAATTTCGGAGTATGAGTTCATTGAGTTTTCTTACATCAGAACTTCAACGTTAGTGGAATTTTAATAGTGAATTTTAACTTTGTAGCGCTACATCCACAATACTTCGTTGCAACTTTCTATCTCTACATTCAGAATACTTCGTTGCAGCTTTCTATCTCTGCATCCAGAATACTTCGTTGCAACTTTCTATCTCTACATCCAGAATACTTCGTTGCAACTTTCTAGCTCTAC
>LQNS02278070.1:15620189-15644804 GCA_001587735.2 Parhyale hawaiensis
TAATATCTAGTGACGACAGAAAAGAAAACGAACAAGCTGTATCAGCAGTTCAACACAATACAACCACCTTCAACAACAGATAATGTGCTGATATGACAGGCTACCTTTATACCTGTAGGCACGAGCCTGATTACAAGACAACTACTGCTCTCACTTCCTACAATGAGATGTACAACTGAACACATGCGAAACATCCTCAACAACAGTAAATTTGACTCTGACAAACAGTTAGGCGGCAAAAGATAGTGTTTCGCAGTATTTAAATTATGCCTAATATCCCTTGCGTTCGTGTAATAAATGTAAACCCGAATCTCCATTGCTAATTTTAAAGTAATCATTAACTTTATCTAACTTCCCATTAGCTAAGTCCGGACACTTTAATTAATCTATGGATGATTCAGGGGCATTTTTTTCTTGCGAAACTTTTCTCTAATCATCTAATGAACGGCCCAGCGTTAAGTCCCGGTACGCTTGATTACGCTAAGGCCCCCGTCCAAACTACCGCTCATAAGTGCGGAAAACGCTCGCGAACGCAGCGAAATCCTCGCAGCAGTGTCCACACTGTCACACGGTGCAGTGTAGCGACGCTTGGCTATTAACGCTCAAATTTTCAGCAAAACTTTGGTGCTCGCAAGGAAGCTGCAGTTTTTTTACTATTAATAGCTTACTTACTTCAAGTAGCGACACAACTATGAATAAACAATGATTCTAAATGCAGATACTACTTTTATGCCTTCTTTAGCAAAATGCACACCGCCAACTGAGTTTGGGTTGATATTTACACATTTTTCTTTACCACTCGGTATTGTTTTCGAGGTTATCAAGTAAATAAATTTTTAGGTGGGGTTCCTCGACAATTCATGTTCCCCATACGTCGTTGCTCTGTGACTAATAGAACCATTCAAGTATTTGAATGGCTTCAACGGAGTACTTATAACGGGACTCTTTGAAAAAGACCTCAGTGATCGCTTGCGAAACAACGGTCAAAAACTCAAGCATAAAGCTAAGAAAACAACCTCAAGTCAGCAGTTCTTTCCGTATTTCATAGTCAGTATTTGGAATAGACTTCCTTCCGAAGTTGTTGGCGCGGAATCGGTCAACGCGTTTAAAAATCGTCTTGACATACAGTACATTGGGAGAGTCATCCTCCACAGCTAAGGATTCCTCCTCCAGGAGTCGCAAACTCTTAACGGCCAAAGCCTCCTTGAATCGTTAGAAGTGTTCGGACATCTTACTTTGTCTCTTAAATACAGCTGTGTTTTCACAAAACATCGATGAAATGTTTACCGTCAACTCAGTTTTCGTCAAAAGTATCACTGCTAAAGTGAAGTTTCGTATTTCTCATCAAACTTGCAGTAAATTAGAACTCAGAGAAGCTTGAGGCTTTTGAAATGTCTAAAAGAAGCAAGAAACCTTCATGTTACGACTAATTTATTTGTATTGTGTGAGAGGAACAAAATAGTTCAGGATGAGCCTGCTTTTTTCGCAGCCTAAATCGCGTGAAAATATAAAGCAAATTCGACGGTCGCGAAAACGCTCAGAGCAGCGATTTGATGACGAAAATTAGCAGCGATCAGCGAAATCGCCATAGTGCGGACAGCTTTGGGCGGTAGTCTGGACGGGGCTTAAGCTTGCGAAATTTCTTCCTGAGTGTTTTGACAACCTTTGAGAAAATCTTTTCATCCAAATGCTCTACCGGAAATGTCAGTGAGCCGTTTGCAACGCTGTGGCTATGCGAGCAGAATGCTGCATGTGAAGTGAATAAATTTTGCAAAATATCCTCTTCAAAATATTCGAGACTTCGGTTGTAAAAGCTAAGAGCGTGCTAGCTTTGACCTCCCCCCCCCCCACCAAAAAAAAAAGATGGCCAAGCAGTGAACGAACGGGGGAGAAAATCCTTAGAAAAATACGAGCTTTTAGACAGGGTTGCTCTAAAGCCTCGTCATACATCTCCAAAAATACGACTGATTCTCTGAATATTCATTAAACATGCAAAGCAACTGAAGGCATGTTATTGTCGACAACGCTTGGCTTACATACGGTATTTTATTTTATCTTCGGCATATTTGTAAAATAGATCAAGGTAGCTAAATGAACGCTGAATAAACTTCATTGGCTCGCGAGAGTATAAACAAGCACAACTGATTGCAAAAAATGGATTTAACTACTTAGAGAAAAACTATGAGCCTATCACCTTGAAATATGTGAAAATGGATGAAACAAAACATTTGGAAAGTGCAGATATGTGAATTTTGATGTCAATTGGAGAGTTACACACAGAGCACACAAGAGTACACAGAGTAATGAGCACACAATTATTGCAAGGAGGACATGGCATTGTTTGTGCTGTCTTGTTGCAAAGCCCCTGTTACCCCCCTCGTAAATAACGTAATCCGCTCATGCTTCTGACGCCTTGTCTCCAATAGTGGCCTAAGAATATCACCAAAAAAAAAAGCAGTTTTTAAGTCCAAATCGAGACGCTTGACAAAGTCTGACCAGAAAATTTGAAAAAAATTGAGGCCGATTTCACCGCAACTCAATATTATTTTTCTTGAGATTCCAAAAAAGTTGTTGTTGTAAGAGACCAACTTATGGTTGACTGCTCTAGAGTTTACTTTCTATTTTATTTACTTAGGGAAATATTGTCAAAAGAAACCAAACTTCGGTTCCTCAAGTAAGGAGTAACTTTATTTTGCTGTTTTTCCCACTTTTTGTTAGGGCTTATAAACCGTACAATTTTTTAGAACAATCACATTTTGGAATCGTTTCATCACGGCCGCACTAACCATTCGCAGGAAGAACTTGATGCGGGGATTTGCAGCTCGCACGTCATTCACGCTACCGTATCTATGATACCGAGTTGAAATAGATACGATTGACGACGAGAGAGATGCATGTACCAGCTTCCAGTGTTACGTGTGCAAACTGCATACGCGTCCTGGGCATTACATCCCGGCCAAATTCAGGGACCGATATTGTCACTGTTTGTGATGCTTCCGTGCGAGCGTTGCTCCACAAGTCATAAATTATTTATTGCCATCACTACTCCACGCTGTGAGTACTTGCGCTAAGTATTCTCTGCCAGTGATAAAACGCCCATTGCTAAATTGAACGGCACGAATATATGATTGGCCTCCTCTTAGAATGGCATGCGCATTGCAGAAAGTACTTCAGGACCTCTCTGACAAGTCGAGAGGCCCGTTTGAGAGACGCCTTGTTTTTTGGTACTTTTGGTTTATATATTGGACATTCTGTTTGAAAAAATACTAGGTACTTGATGCTGACCATTACACATAGGCCATCCATGTACTGACGTGGAATAAAACTGTACATATTGCAAAAAATAAAAGTAAGCTACTTCCAATCCGCCAATATAACTTTCATGTAGGCTATTAAGTCCACCAGCGTCATGCGATCCATCAGGTCCATCAGGTATACCAGGGACGGATAGACTGACGGGCAGACAGCTGTTTTATTTTAATACAAGTGGACCCGTGTGTGAACAAAAGTCCACGTAATAATCGATATGCCTACGTAATATATGCCGTTGCGGAATCTTCTCTTCTCTGACTTGCTGCTTCACTATCTTCATTGATCCTTTGTCGTGCTCTCATCCTTAAGTCCTGTCTCCTCTGACTCGTCATCTCCTCCGCTCACATTCACCAGCAGTTCTTATTCTCATCTGTTACCTTTCTGCTGCAAGTCTTCTTTGACACTGCGTCGCACAGACGCTTCATCTCTCCCTATCGATTGCACGTCTTTTTTCTTGAGACACAGACTAAGGAAGACACAGACCTTCAGTTCTTCAGTATTTTTACAAGAAAACTGTGTCTGAATAATGACGTCACAGTCCCCGCTTTGCTATTTCCATCGTAAATTGGCATACAGGATTCGAGTTTCATCTACATTGCTCCAGCCGCTCGAAATTTTGTCGATGGTTAATGGCAATAACATTCTAAACCCAATAGACTACTTAGATGAAATCATCCTAAGAAGTCTTCTATTGTTTTCAGATAGTAAGAATACGCAGTGCATCAGATTATTTTTAATTGACTACTCATTAGTATCGCTCAGGCTATACATTTTTCTTCTCGAATGAAATTGTTCATAGCACACCACTCATATCTGACTGATGGCGTCACAGGAATCTCGAGGCAGAGCTGAGCTGCACTTAGAAGCTGACCGTCTGTGTTTTCATTAGTCTCTGGTAGTAGTCTCGTTCTTCCTTTATGTTCCCTATCTTCCAATTTCCTTCTTCTTTAATGTGCACCGTCCAGAGTGAGAGGCAGAAGTAAAATCTTGAGTAAAACACTGGAATAAACTTGAATGCAACTCCAGTCATCTTCTATGCAATGTGAGCACTTCATTGAAGTGCTGAAATTTTGGTCTATGAAGCAAAAACTGGTTCGTAAAAGAAAAACAGCAAGGTAGAAGAAATAATTGTCTACTGCCCGTGAAAAATCACTATTTCTTGAGTGTTTCGTTGATCATCTGCCGAATTTATCCGTCGTGACCTGAGAGAAAAAAGTTATAATATCAGACTCAAAAAGCTGTATAAATAGTTTTTTCGATTTCAAAAAAAGTGTTTCAAGTAAGAAGTGTATGCAGTCAAACTCTGATAAAGGATAAGGATCCCAATTTCGCACTCTTCTGCCTCCTGGTCATCGATCTCTAAGAAAACGAAACATAATTACAAAATCTGGAACCTGGCCTATTTTTCGCCAATCTATTTCCTTAAGAGCGGACCCGAAGTAAATAAGCGAAGCGTCTCATAATATTAAGGTAGATTCATCCATACATGAAGTTTATGAATCCATTACAAAAATTCTTTCTTGCGCTCATAACAGCCTTTCAGCTGCTAGCAACAACGAAAGCTGTTGAGTGGACATAGGGCTTAAGATTGCCAACTAAGAAGCTGGCGGAGCCATCGAACCACCTTAGTTTTCTTTTTCTCTTTTTTTCTCTTTCATCCACATATAGATATCCAAGTTTCTTTGGGTAAAAGATTGGACTACTCTCATTTCTAGATGATATTTATACTACCCTGTTTTAAGGTTTGCTCTGACATCTAAATAGGGATTTTCAAGTGTTTTTTATAAAGTTTAAGGTAAATGCAGCTTGACCGCTGCTGCAGATATAGGCAACTGGCCCCATAAAAAGTACGGTCGCAGTCAACCACTGTTCGACAACAGCTAAGGCACCGTCGGTGGCAGGCTCCTATAGAATGACCCATACCCCCATGCTCCCATTTCTGGGAAAGGCCAATGCCTTCACATCAGCCGTGTAGATACCAAAAGCTAGGTATGAGCGTCAAATTCTGCAAGAGCTTGCTTGTCTGGGTTGGTTTTCGACCCTACTACGTCCAGTGTCATAAGATCAGCACTCTAGTCTTCTGCTACATTCCCCAGCTTTTTTTAGCTGGCAATGATAGGGAAGGTAGAGTCATCGAAATACCATGGTTTGTAGACTATTCCTTACTCAATGTTTTTGCCTGGTTTTCAAATAGATTATGCCAGGTTTTGTTCAATACATATGAGATGTGTTAATAACTAATGAAAGAAGTAGCAGTCCGCTGGACATGGCAATGCTTGTGGCTTGCCTCTTTAATGGGATGCCGGCCAACCCGGTAGAGACGACAGGTGGTCCATACCGATTAGTTTTGTCAACCATTTTTCTTTCGCTTCCAGCGAATCTCTCGATCACTTCAAAAGTGATTATGGAACAAAAGGTAGAGTCATCAAAACTACCTCGGCTTTTAGAAAGTAGGAACATGGGACACTTAGTTTTTTCTTGACTTTCTGAGAGAACCCGCCAAGTCTTAGGAGATCGCTCCCGCAGCAGGTTCTACTTTGCTGGCCATCCATCAATATGCAATTGATGGCGCCTGGACGCGAGAGGAAGTTACCACCATCAGGTGGTCGATAAAATGATGCCACTGTGCCCCGCTGTCAACTATGACGCCCCGTTCCGTCAGTCATCTTTATTCGTGCTAAGATAAGGCAACTAAATGGTGTTTTCTTGATAAATGAGCCGCGCAGTTTGGGGCAAGGTTTCAACCGCCCTGAATAGTAGCGAGTTAACTTAAATGCGATCGTTTCCGTGGCTGATAAGTAGCTATATCATGAGCAATTTTTCGATGATCCTAAATCTTGGCAAGTTAAACTGCATGAAGTAAGCTTGTCGACAGAAACAGCTGAATTGAAGACAATGTTGCGATGATTTTGATTCGCGTTCAGTTAAATTGAATTAGAATTGGTTTTACAATCGATAAGCAGGTGCATTAGGTCCGAAGATAATCCAATTGCGACAATTTTATTTCAGGACGAATTAGTTTGAGCTGCAAGTGCCGACAAGTATACCTCAGTAGATACGTTGAGTGTTGCTTCTAGACTATAAAATCGTGTTAATTCCTCTTACATCAGCATTTGTTTTTACTTATGGACTCCAAACAGTAAAAAAAAGTTTGACCTGATACAAAGGGGCCGCTGTTTGGACTTCTGCTGACCGTGCAAAGATAAGGCGGATAAAACAGTTTTTTATATAATATAAAGATTCCCTTTTTTAAAATTTGTAAACTCAAGGTGAAAAGAATCATGTTTATACTTATACTCACAATTATATCGAGACAGGAGAAGGATAAATACCTATATATTTTATTCAAAGAACTTACCCTCATTGTGTACTTCAGCGGAAAATGAGTCAGTTATCCTAAAATGTACAATATTCCTCTTCATTTGCCCAACCATATGCTTTCCTAATTTTACTGATAAACTACTTTTACAGTTAATAAAAGGCAGCTACCAGTGCTACAGTACTTGATTAATTTCAAAAGTAAATCTTGTTCATATTTCTACAGAATTCCTTCTTTCTTTACCTCATAACCATGGGGGATTATGGCAGCTACAATGTGCTCTTCCTACATCAGCAAATACATAATTGTGATGGAGACCATTACTTCTTCGAGGGCACGAAAAAGAACGCTGCTCCAGAGTGTGTACTAAATCACCTATTGAGCTGGCTGCGTGCTGTGTGAAGATTACAGACGGTGTAGACAGGAAAATATCTTTAGCATTAATGCAGAGAGTGATAAATTTTTCTAAATTTTTCATGAAGACAGTTTGATGGGAAAGTAATGTATGATTAATGAACTGAAAATAGCTGGTAGTAGAAGGACAATAAGGCCATTTCTCAGAGAGCAGCCGGGACTCACGCTCCGGCCCTCTATAAACTATTGTTGGATGGTCTAATCGCTAGCAAGGAACAAATATATATATATATATATATATATATAAGTCGACGGTGGATTTTTGAGAAGAACAAAGTCTACATGTGTAGCGTTCGTGACCGCAATCGGAACTGTTTCGAATATTATCGGATGTTATTTGCTGATGTCCTTACGGACATCGGATCCATGCCCATGGTTGTAAATCACTAGTCAACGAAAAAGTTGCTACTGGAATTCTTGACACTCCATTGTCATAAATTTTGCTCTGTGATTGCATATCTGCAGACCGTTTTGGTCTATCCCGTCCCGATTTTAAGTCATCACGCAAGGTTTCCTTCATTACATCCGCGCTACTTACGTAGTGGGCCTACTGGGAGCATATTCAGTCGCGTCCAGTGCCGATGCCACAGGCTATCCAAAAGAACGAGTGTCTGAGCTTTGCACCCGAAATTGACGTCTAAAATTCAGCACACTCCCGCGTCTGCGCAAAGTTCTGGAATGGAGCCTGCAGCATTGTTGCGCTCGATTCACTGGTCAAACGTACGAAATTATCTCAACAAACCGCTAAAAGAGATATCTATCGGCGGGTAGGTCATTCAGTTCAGTTTCGGAGCCGCAAAGGTTGATTATTTTTAAGATATTTTATGATGTAGTTAAATTTAGAATTACTTTTGATGGCATTGCATAAGATCTGTTATATTATTTTACAGGTGAGATGTATTTTTGTCACGGTATTTAGTCGTCGGACGTCAGCAAAATCACCGAACGCCTCCTGAAAAAGCGCATCACTGATCACCTGAGGATGCATCAGCTCATATACGACTCCCAGCATGATTTTCGACCTGGAAGAAGCTGTTAAAACAAATCTACTGGACTTTTTGTCATAAGTTACAGATATTAAAGATAAAGAAAAAGGTGTAGACCTTGTGTTGTTAGACTTCTAAAACGCTTTTGATATAGTCTCCCTTCACCGGTAATTGAAAAGAATTGGAAGCCCATAGCAACCAGGGTGACTATTTACCCTGGATCGGGGCATGGCTTACGGGTCGGCAGCAGCGAGTGAAGCTTGAAAGAGAGACGAGCGACTGGACACAGGTATCATCAGGGGTTTCACATGGTAGAGTGCTTGGCCCACTTCTGTTCTCAATAATTTACATCAATGATCTCGATCTTAACATCCGTAGCAAAATTTCTAAATTTGCAGATGATACTAAACTACATCATCCAGCCACGAAATGAGCAGAGCTCCAACAAGACCTAGACCACCTCATGGAATGGAAAGCAACATGGCAGATGAGCTTTAATGTCGCCAAATGCTCAGTACTGCACGTAGCGCTGGTGAACCTTTCAGCCCCACTGAAAATGAACGGGGCGGAATTGGCTGCTAACAACGTGACTCGTGAATCACTATTAAAAACAAACTACAGCACATACAGCAAGTTGACATGAGTGTGAAAATGGCAAGCAGAGTACTGGTATTCATCACAAGAAATTTTGAACACAAGTTCAAGTACATCATCATTCCCTTGTATTAGTTGTTAGTTCGGCCACACTTAGAATTTGCTATTAAATTCTGGTCGCCACATCTGTGTAAAGATATCGATAACATGGAAAGAGTCCAACGCAGAGAAACAAAATTGATACCTCAGCTGAGAAACAAGTCGTATGAACGTCACCGAAAAGAACTGGGTCTGATCTCTCTCGAGCAAAGACGACTGGGGGAACAACAAAAAGAAATATTCAAGTACTTGAATGGCTTCAACAACGTACCTACAACGGGACTCTTTGAAAGAGACCAAATGATCGCTTGCGAAACAACGGTCAATAACTCAAGCATAAAGCTTGAAGAACGACCTTAAGTCAGCAGTTCTTTTCGTATTTCATAGTCAACGTTTCGAATAGATTCCCTTCCGACGTTGTGGGTGCGGATACGGTCAACGCGTTTAAAAATCGTCTTGACATACAATGGGATAAACATCCTCCACATATAAGAACTTCTCATCGAGGAGTCGCAAGCTTTTTACGGCCAAATCTTCCTAGGGCCGGGGAGTAAGTTCCTGAGTCTCGTTGGGAATAGGCCTTTTGGTTCGTCTACAGCCGCCCATCTTATCTAATATAGTTCAAACCCGTGGCAACGTCATTTCGATGAACGGACCATTCTCACGTGTGAAAAACTAGGTGCTTTTCTGTGCAAAAAAAATTGCACGTTTGCGAGAGTTTCCTCAGCTGGTGGCTAGCGTGTATCACAACGTTTGCAATACTATTCCTATGAGAATCTCTAGTATAATCATCTATGAATGCGTATGCCTAAAATTACCGCCTAACAGTGACTTCGGAACAGTTTGCAGAAGCAAGTGAAGGTCAAATACAACTTTGTAATGGTTGCGCCTAGAAGGCAGCAAAGATTTTTATATTGTTGAAGAATATAGAGCAACGTTGAATTTTGAAAAAAAAAGCGCGGCGCAAATCAAAAAGAAGGTCTACGCCGGTGATCCTGGAGTATTTCATCCCCGCGGACCGTCTAAAGTTCGACAATTTTACCTTGATTCCGTGGGGACGTAGCGAGTTTATTGCCTCCGCCAAGGAGGTTATGTTTCCGTCGTGTTTGTTTGTCTGTCTGTCTATTTGTTTGTTCATCTGTCTGTAACCAAGATAACTCAAAAACGTATGAACCGATTTGGACGAAATTTACAGGGATTGTTTGGTATGCTAGGAGGAACAGAAGATTAACTTTTGATGAAGATATATATGTCTATCCGTTTGTTTATTTATTTCTTCGTCTGCCTCATGTTTCTCAATGCTATAACTCAAAAAGTTATGGATGGATTTTGATGAAAATAAGACGAGTTATTAGGTATAGAACAAAGATTATATCACCAAATTTCGGTAATGATCCGTTTGTTCGTTCATTTGTCACTATTTTTAATCTTGTATGCTTGTTAGCACAATATCTCAAAAACTAATGAATGGATCTTTATGAAATTTATAGGGCTTGTTAGTAATGTTAAAAGACATCAGTGATAGAATTTTGGTGCAGATCGGTTGGTTCGTTTGTATGTTTGACTCATGTTTGCCATAACATTTGTCAGCAGTAAAACTCAAAAAGTTATGAACGGATTTTCAAGAAAATTGCTCAAGCTGTTATTACTATCAAATGCACAAATGATCAGATTTTGGAGTTTATACAAAGAAAATTATGGTTTCAGAGCCAATTTGAATCATTTGCTACCGTTGCCTCGCTTGGCGGAGGTATGCGCTCTCAGAGTGCTCTAGTTGTAATATAGAATACGAAGAATTTGTAAGCCCGCTGCAGACGATAGTCTTTTGTTCTGTGTTTTTACTTCACCGTGTTCGAACGCGTAGCTGTGTCTGCGTAAACGACAAAAAGATTACTGCTCTCTGAGACTACATGCGCTAAAATTTTGAAAAGACACAAAACACTGCTCTATTGACACGGGCTAAGCCAGACAAGACGACGGTAAATATTTTATGGAAGCTCTTGGTAAATACGCCGTCGTGTTTGCATAGACAGTGTTAAATATTCGAACGCGGTGAAGTGAAAACACAGGACAAAAGGCGATCATCGTCTGCAGCTGGATTTAAACTCATATACTAAAATACTAAATAAAACGGAAATAATTGAATATTGCTTATGCGGCCCGGTACTATCTCATCCAAGGCTAGAAGGTTGGTGACTACTAGTCTAGGTGACGGTGTGGAGGTTCTACTTCTGTGTCCATACCCCGTAAACAGGGCCTGTTCAGGGTTCAGTGCCTCTCAAACTTTCATTGTGGACGTTGCGTTTTATTTCGGGCTGTGAAATTCCGCAAAGTTTTGGCTTTCTTTCTTTCTTTTTTTGCTTCAATTCACGAACATGAAAACACAAAGTATATATGCATCTTCTAAAAAAAAGGCCCAACCATGAGTTTCGACGTAAAAATGAAAACTCGAGGTTACACTTCAACAGCATGTGCTCGTTTCCTGTTCGAGCTACGCTGCACACTCCTGCAAAGCGTTAAAAAACCAGTGCAAGGCTGAGTTGCAATCTCTAAATGACATCTCAACGCCATCCTTTTATACCCGCTCTTCCGAGCACTGAATTGCAGGGAAGATCTTGCTGAACTTCTCAGGCCGTCAAAAAGAAATCGAAAGTCAGGGATTCGAGGCAACGAAAGTGATGCATTTTCAAGACTCTGAGTGCCGTGATTTCTTATTCCTTCTTTTTTTTTAGGAGGGGGGGGGGAGAACACGGAACAGACAGAAAACTTTTTCTAATGTCTCCTCTAACAGCATCTCCAGACGTCAACTTGACTCTTTACCGTCTGAAAACACTACACTTTTCAAAGTAATCGCACTTGTTGAAACTGGACCCTTGACGGTGGGCAAACCCCAGAAAGAAATCTAAAATTTGCGTTTCTCTTATGGATGACATTTTCTGAATTATCTTCCACAAAGGAAATCGGGCCTTATATGTAATGTTGTCCCATCATTCTACATTAAACGTCAATTTTCGAAAGAAAAGTGTTATGTCACGTGAGCGCTAACAGTACACGTGTAGTAACCAAGAAAAAAAAAGCTGGAATTTTTTTCTTAAGCGAAAATCACAAAATTGAAGCATTTTTCGAGTAAGCTACTCAATTTCTCTCGAAACCAATAGTAGTTTTTTTGTTTTTTTGGGGGGGGGGACTCCCAGGTGTTCCCGAAACCGAAAAGTTGCATTTTTTTTTAAGCAATATATATTTCATTTCTTGGTCTTGAGCTGCTACATGCATTAAATACAAGAAGAGAAAATTGATCAGGATTTAATTTTGGGCAAAAACCTATGGAAATCTTCAACTAGCAACTATGGCTATGTCCAGTGTGGTGTATTAGTTTCAATGTAACACAAGAGAATGGTTTACTCTGGATAACCACTCACTAAGCCACTCGGCACAACCATAGACTGCATCATCACAAATGCAAAGGCGCAATATTTAAACGTTTCACGATACTCACAACCGTAAATCTACTAAAGTAGATCATAATAATAAAAATAATAAAGTTTGTACAAAATTGCCCGCAGAGACGTCTTGAATATGCCAACTGGTATCAGTGTACGGCTGCAGCCGATTCCACATTGTCAAGAACTATGGCGCCTTAGACGAAATGCTCTTAGGCGACAATCTGCGACCTCCAATCATACCCATTTCTAGTTAGAGTCATTTATAAGTATCAGCGAGGTTGTGATGAAAGCGCCATAGATTTTTACGTACTGATGCAATTCCATAGAAATGCTAGCTCACTGTCGGCCGGCTGTGTCTTAGTGGTCTCCTCCATTTGGTGCCGGTCTGGGATTTGGCCAGGTTGAGAAAAATAAATTTATACTCAACTTGACTACGCAACCAATTGGGAAACTCACGTGCGCTGGCTCTAGCTGCAAATAAATGCCAACTGGTGCCGGAAAAATGTACGGCTGCAGTCGACTACAGATTGCCAAAAGCTATGGCATTAAAATGAAGGGCTCTTCCATAATGACCTGCGACCTTCGACTGTCGCCATTTCTTGTTAGGGGTGTATATGCCCGAAGTGACATTCGGACTCCGAATCAGTTTTCGATGTCCCCCAGGCGCCACAAGAATTCGCCTGCCTGGTAAGCAGACTCGAACTCACTCATTCACTGTAGCGTCTTTCACTATTTTAAAAGTATACACTTGAGATAACAGTTTTACCTGTTGCCAGCTCGCCGTCTATTGATGTGATCTCAATTTCGCCGCATTTTATATTTCAGTCGTATGTATTACATGTTTATATTGCATTGTATCTTTTAATAGTGCATTTTATATCCTGATAGTGTATATATCACATTTCATTGGTAATTTTTATTAATTTATTTATTTGCTTTAATAGCCGGGGGATAGTGTCTGTTGTATCGAAATGTTGCTGCTGTACTCAACTTAGGATTCCTGTGCTTGAGATTTTTGATAACATGTATGATACACTTGAAATGAGCATCAAAGGGATTTGCTGTATTATTTGCATGCAATGAATTTGAAAGTATGATTATTTATGTTATCCCTGTTATTTAGTATTATGATTAATGTCATCATCATCATAATAAGTCAGGAGCTAAATCGTGAATTGGAAAGATGTATTTGTCTAAAAAAAAAGGCGAAAAACATGATACGTAACACTAGAAAATCAGTAAGTACGAAATGCTCGAAATAGAAAGCGAAGAAACAAGAAAAAAGCATACGGCACTAAGAACATGCCCCATACAGGAAGACTGAGGACCCGAAAAAGGCTGCTAGTCAACCATGTATTTCAGCTTAAATTGCATCACTGTATTCATTCACTGAAAAATGACGTCATTTGCACTGCAAGATACAGGAACACTTACTGCAGGTATATAAATTACAGATATGTAACCTTAACTTCTGGTTTCCGACTGTCATTGCTCAACTTCGTCGCTGAATAATGTTATTACCTTCAGGGTTTCGACTAACGGTGAGTGGAAAACAGTGGACTTTCCCCAGTCCGTGCCGATCGCAAATCAACGAATTTGCTACCAGAACTGGCAGAATTCGACGTCAGGAGTGGGTTAGAAAAACAGTAAAGTTAACTTCGACTGTTATCGTCCCTGGGAAACCCACACGCACCTGTTCGTGCTGCAGATATAGGTCAACCGGTCCTAGATAAGTAAGAGTAGCTGCAGCCGACCATGGGTCGCTCAGAATTATGGTGCCGAAACTGAAGGCTCAATAACCCAAGCCCCCACCCTCCCATTCCTGGTCAGGCAGGTGCCCCTACACAGCTCCGCATACCAATCAGTTGCCGACTCAGCACGTAGGATGTCATAAAGACTGCTCGACAGGCCCGTCGTGAAAATGCGCGGTTCGTCATTTTCTCTGGTTAAACCCGATGTACACGAGCAGCAAAAGTTGTTCAGCCATCAAGCTTCCCATATCTGAGTGCATGGGCAGCTGCGGTCATAGCTTCGTCTTACATATCGTCACACCATCCAGTAAATTACCGAAATTAATGTAAGCCACCGTTACAGTTTCTTACAGAAAAAGCAAGAGGCGATATTAAACTTACAAATAACTTTATTCATCATTCAAGTGAGTAAAATTTGGAAATGCCGTGATGAATGTCTTAGCTTCGTGCTTAATACAATAACTGTTAGAAATGGTCCCGATAATGTAATCGGACGGTTAGTTTTCTGGCTCTGCAACTTTTGTCGTCCGTGCACGTCAACTTTAAAAACCGTTGCAAAGCAGCTTAGCCCAACAGGTGGAAATCATTTTCCAACATTATACTGCAGTAGGACTCACGGAAGTAAACTTTCTAAAAAAAAAAAAAAAGAATTATTGCGCCTAGCCCCCGCGATGCCCAAAGAGAACCAATTCCACAATCTCGCAGCTTTCAGCAGGGGTCGCATGCAGAATATATCTTCATTCCCATTGACTGAAATTCCAGACGTGAATTCAATTCTTTCTTTGGCTTCAAGAATTCACTGACACCACTAAAATTCTGAGGTGCAGTCCAACGAGAGCTCCGGATTTTTATTAACGGTGATGTGAATTTAAGAACAGAAACCTTGTCGTAATTTTAACTAGAAAAATTCAATTGTAAAACCAAAGTCATGCAGATGAGCGCCCGTGCGGTGCAGCACAGAGTTCTAACAGAACAGTCAGAAACACAATGAGCCAAGAAAGACAGCTGTGGACACAAAGAATAACGTTAGCTACCTATACTGTTAGCGATACAGCCACGGTTTTGGACGATAATGAAAAACTGCCTATAGTTCTAGCATCTTCAAATAGCTTCTTAACGATGATAAAAAATGTACCACGTGACAATTTCAAAAGGCAATTAACTGCTCCCTTAACAAGGAACTATCATACAAATGCTAATACATTTTAATATTATAACAAGTACTTCTAATGTTTTCACTGGTAATTATTTTTAGTATATACTAAATTTACCATACAAACGTTAGATGTACTACATTTTGCGTTGCAATGTTAGCAATCTTATAACGTCGGACAGTTAAACAGTGAAACGTGATTGGTTAGGATGTTCCGCGTATTGAAGTAATTAAGCTCTCCTATTGGCTGGGCTTGTA
This sequence comes from Parhyale hawaiensis, assembly GCA_001587735.2. NCBI lineage: Eukaryota > Metazoa > Arthropoda > Malacostraca > Amphipoda > Hyalidae > Parhyale > Parhyale hawaiensis. The sequence continues at coordinate 15,635,519 of LQNS02278070.1, forward strand.
GTCTAGTGTATCTGGTAACTTAGAAATATGGTTCATCGATACCTTTAATACGCATCTAGGGCATGTTCGATTGACTGTTAAGTATTAAACCTGAGAGGGTTCACTTGTCCGAAACCTCAAGCAGGTGCGCCGGTTTCAACCTGACAACTTTGGGTTTCACGCATTGTCGAATGAACCATTTAATTTTAGAATTTTATTTACCCGTTCATTAACACCTTTCGATCACACCTCCAATTGTAGAGAGCCAAGACTTACAAAAAGAAAAAAATGGAGAACCTGATCGATGAAAGGGGTGGTGTGACTGGGGTCCCCAGTAGGTATTTAGCTCAGTTTCACTCCCTTTAGAGTTTGTCTAAAAGTAACAATACATTGGGACGAGCTGTTATCAACCGCTCCCTGAACTATTGCTGTATGAATACCTTCCTACGGGGAGAAATACATGATTTTGATTTGATTTGTATCCGTGAATTTAGTGAGAAGTAACCCCTACCGCCAAATAGGAGTGTACTCGCCTCTCTCTAATCTTGTACTTCTCTCATGTAAGTTTAGCGTAAGTGAAATTCCAATGCTGTCAAAATACGAGCATGATAACAGTGTACATATTAAGTGGCGGTTTTGTGATACACATTTTATGTGTAAATATCATATTTACTAGAATATTTTTATGAGGAAACTGTCAACGAAATTGATACAGATACTGAAGTGGGGCTATGCAAGCTCTTTTCAAACACACTAAATTTTATCGCCATTCTTGCGACTGGGCTTCGTGCAGTTGGCATTGCACGCAAAAATAAAGAGAGAAAAGTGTCCCGATGTGGAATGAGCTAATTTTTGAGCTCCGCATAGCCAGCAGACTGGCATGCAATTCCTGAAGGGGACCAGGCAGGCCGCGCACAGTTCATTTATGACAGGAAAAGAACAAACTGAATAATCTGTACTGCATTGCCCTCAAGCAAGTACGTAGACGTGAAATCGAGATTAGAGCAAAAAGATATCTAGCAAGCTTACGAAAAAAAAAAATTCCATTGATTTTTGGAAAGATATAAGAAGTCTGAAACTGAAAGTCCGCCCCATCGCTCAATTAGTGAATGGAATCATGGGAACGTAATATTACTGAATTTTGGAAAGCCCAATTATACCAGTATTATGAACCGTTTAAAGATGATAATCATTAAGGTTAGGTTGGTGGAATCGTTGATAACCTGGCTTTCTCTCATGAACAATATACCATATCTGATTATAAGGTTTTTCGAAAGCTAAAAAGATTGAAAACTAACAAAACATCAGTCGCTGACGATATTCCAACTGACGCCTATGAAATAGCCCCATCGACTGGTAGCTCTGTTTGCAATTTTTCTCACCGGGAGCTTTTCGCCGGGACTACTCTAAGGGGACCTGATGAAGGCATTAATAACTACAACAATAAAAAATTAAGCAAAATGTGTGATAGACAAGTGCAATTATCGTCCTATAGTAGTAGCTACGACTGTCTCGAAAGTGGCAGAACTAGTGCAGAACTAGTGGCAGAACTAGTGCAGAGCTAGTGGCAGAACTAGTGGCAGTACACCGTACACGATTAGTGCAGAAAACCAATATGACTTTAAAGCCCAGCATGGAAAGGAAAAGGCTGTGTTCACACTCAAGCAGTTCATAACTTCATTGACAGTGGATCTCCTATATATATGCACTTCGGCTTCCTAGATACTAAGACCGCATTTGGCACAGTTCACCATTACTCTCTATATAAGTTTATGCTTGAGAAACAACTACCTCCTTGTATTGTTAAGACACTGAATCATTGGTTTCAGACTTAGAAATGCTTTGTGAAATGGGGAGCGGCAATGTCATTGGCATTGGGTATGATCAATGGAATACGACAGGAGGCTAACTCTCCCAAATTCTCATTAATATCTTCATTGAGAGCATCTACACCCATCAACGCAGCTGGAGTGGGGTGCCATATTATTAGAAATGCAATAAATGCACCCAGTGATGGTGATGACTTGGTTCTTAACTCTCCCCAGTCCAGCTAGTGGGCTGCAAAATCCACTCTCAGTTTGTGAGAACGAAGCTAACAAACTGTATTGAACACAATACTGTTAAAATTACGTGTATGTATATTAACCTTAGGAGGAATACGCTGCCCATCGGTAAAATCATTCGTCTCAATACTATCGACTTTTCTTACGCAGACAGCTTCTTTTTTCGGTTTCACAAAATCCCCAATGATTTTCTTGGTAACAAGAATATAGAGAAAGAAAGGGGAAAATTCCACGCAGTAGGCAACATGCTAATCAGAAACTTTGGTCACTGCTGTGAAGAGTTCCAATGCCAGCTGTTTCAAAGTAGCTGCTCTCCCCTGAAACGTAACTCGCGCTGATCGACTTGTAAGCAGACGTTTATTGGACGTCTACGTGTAGCCTAAAGCAACATATTCCCCCGACTGATCATTGTACCGAGGTCGGCCAGTGCAGGTATGATATTTGCACAGTCAAGAGATGGAAAAGCCCTCTAAATCTCTAGCTTAGGATAGAAAAATCTTATACCACCTTACTCAAGCTGATTCGCAAAGGCCCTGGCTAAAAATTAACTATCATTGACAGCCAATGGCAGCGCATCCCGTTACCAAACAGGGGCCAAACAATGAGGCTGCAGTGCAGTGTACTTTGTAATTACAGCAGTACCTGATCATTGAATCTGTAACTTGCGTATTAAGCTGTACTCTAGGCACGTCTTCCATGTCCCCACCTGTGCCAAATAAAATATTTTTATTTATTTTACATAGTTATTAATGATTAGATACAGGGAAAATATATCAATAAAACGCGGACTTAATTAAATGTAACATGAAATAAACTCAATGTAAGAATTTACTTCAAATTGAAAATAGCAGAGGGAAGAGAGTATCTACGCTTCAATACTCCAAAATTGTATACGAAAGAACGCTATATTATTTCCTAATTAAATAACGCTATTGGTAAAATTATCAGCCATTTATCACATANACTCAATGTAAGAATTTACTTCAAATTGAAAATAGCAGAGGGAAGAGAGTATCTACGCTTCAATACTCCAAAATTGTATACGAAAGAACGCTATATTATTTCCTAATTAAATAACGCTATTGGTAAAATTATCAGCCATTTATCACATAGCTATAAGACAAATTCTTTCCGTTAACGCAGATGCTACAGCCAGATTACAGTTTCCCTACCGATAGTAACATTGATGTTTAGTAATTTGGTTTTTATTTTGGAATTACTAATAGTTACACAGAGTAAAACTCGTATATAATTATCATCAATAGAAAATAATCATCATTCACATTTAGATGCCTAGCAATTACATCATATGCAGTAGATTACCTGAAAATGTTTTCATATTTAACCGAAGTAATCAATTTTTCGACCGCGATATTAGTTGCAGCTACACAGACTACATTAGGATCAAAATTACTTGGGTGATTCATATTTACAGCTCTTCTATATTCCTCGCATCAATTAAATTAGGCTAAAAAATACAGACAAAATTTATATTTACAACTATGGTACTTGCAGTAGGTATATACATTTTTTTCACACTACAGATATTACCAACCTAATTTGTAATCCTATAGAACTAATAGCGGTTAGTTTACATTAGATAGAAATTTACTAACATATTTGATATTTGCAACTCGGCTATTACGCGGAGATAGGTTACCTTAGATGTAAAATTACCAACGAAATTCGTATATGCAACCCCTCTGTATCAACCGCTATAAGATTGACTTAAATTAAACATTAATTTACCCAAGCTAGTCATCTTTACTTCCCACATAGATACAGCAATTAAAACTAAGTTAAAACAATTAAAATTATCACAGTGATTTGTTCGTATTACCCGTTTATATTCAACAACACTATTTTCCAATCAAGAGTTAGTAACGATTGTGATATTCTGTACCCGTTTACACAAAGTAACTTGTTTTCTTTCTCAGGAATTTTCAACGTCATTTATATTCACTACTTTTACACTGGAAATTAAGCTTTTAATTCTTCCCCTGTAGCGCAGAAGGGGACTTGTAATGAAATGTGTACAGTATTTTTAACCAAACTCAGGGCAATGTTACCTCATCGCCCCTCAGCTGCGGTATCAAATATTTTCATTCTGGGCAACAGAGCAGAGGAGTCTCGATTAATAATCCCACTTTCCTGGCATTTTTCAATTGAAAACACCCACAAAATATTATGGAAGTTTGCGTATAAAGGTAGAACGTAAATTCTAGTGGTCAGTGAATTACGTCAGGCAGCGGAACGTAGTATTATTTAAAACGGCAAAAGTTCTGTAATTGGTTTCATATTGAAAGATTGTAAGTGGGTGAATATTATTCATGCAATTTTCAAACTTTTTGTCAATATACCAGTTTCAAATCAGGCTGTTATCCAAAAACGCAATTTTTACCCATTAGTAATAGAGCCAACTCCAATCGAAAAGGTAATGACCAATTGGCTAGAAATTTTTGGTAGTTTTTTCGTAAGCGATGAATTTTCTAACTTTCCGGTAAACTGACATGGGTAGGAGATGATACTTTGGAATATTAATTTTCTTTTTGTCTGAAAAAACTGCAGCGTCACAAAATGTCATTAACCTCTGTTGTCTCACGACATTGAAGGTTTTGAAGCTACAGGTATATAGATTTGCAACCTTAAATGTTAGTATTAAAATACCTTCAACTAGATGATTCTGTGAGTGCATTCCTTCCTCAAGTAAAGAAATTTCAACGAAATATTCAAATTCATGCTGGAAAATGAATTTCTTCTTCACTATCACCAAAATATGGTCATTTGTTAAGCTGATGATAGTAATAATAGCTACTGCAATTTTCTTGAAGATCAATCTACGAATTTTTCAGTTATGTTCTGACGAACATAATAGTCAATTAGACAAACGGACAAAATGTTCATCCCTAAAATTTTTGTCATGTTCGTCTTTCAATATTTCAAGCAATTCCTGCATACTTTATAAAGGTCCAGTGATAGCATCTTCACTTATACTTTTAATTATACTTTTAAGGAATATTTTAACAATTATTATTCAAACACATGATAGAACAAACCGATGATCACCAAAATTTGGTCAATTGTGTCTTGTAATATGTTCAAGAAAGTTTCCAATTGTGGAAGATCCTGTTCATAACTTTTTGAGTTTGTGTTATGTTTCTGACATATATAAAAACAAAAATAGGAAAAACATGCAAACGGACACACAAATCAGCACAAAAATTTTGTCATTTCCTCCTGGTAATTACCCTAACTACTTCTGTAAATTGAGCTATGTAATTGAGCTATGCGACCGAGCAAAAAAAAAAAAAGGCAGACAGACAAACAAGCAAACTGTCGAACGGATCCTCACCAAATGTTAACCATTAGTTTCTCCTAACAGATCTGAAAATACAAGTAAATTTCGTAAAACTCCGTTCATACCTTTTTGCCTAATCTTGGTGAGAGATAAACAGAGAGATTGATAAACACGGCAAGAGTGTAACCTTCTACCGAGGTAAAAAATATAAATAGAGAGACGTTCAATAGCAGGCAATGGACATAAAAGAGGTTTTTCTGAACTGCAGAGATCGCATCAGTTTCTGATAAACTCTGCAACAAAGTAGAAGCACACGTTTACGAAAGTTATGATTATGGTAGAACAATAGCAGCCATCACACACATTAATCATTTAGCTCGACGTGCATATTGGTTTGAAATTTTAGCGCGTTAAAAACACCCGCTTCGTCCGCTTCACTCCTACAACTATATCTACCTCCGCCAAGGAGGTTATGTTTTCATCGGCTTTGTGTGTATGTCTATCTGTCACCAAGATAACTCAAAAAGCTTTGGACGGATTTGATGAAATTTACCTGAGTTGTGGGGTATATTACGAAGAGTAAATGACAAAATTTTGGTGTGATCTGTTTGTTCGTTTGTCACTGTTTCTAATTTTATGCTTGTTAGCACAATAACTAAAAAAAATACGACTAGATCTTCATGAAATTGATAGGAGTTGTTCGTAATGTTAAAAAACATAATTGATCAAATTTTGGTAAAAAATACCCCGATGCAGTGATACTCGCACGCCTATAGGTCGGTGTTTGCTTCCCACCATTCAGTTGAGTTAATCTTGCGATACTTGAATTGTAACATCTGCATTTCTTACATTCATAGCTCACTGGGTGTTGAGAGAAGTTGCAGAACCAGAAATGCAGACGTCATTAGTCACAGTTTCCTTATGAGCCTAGCGTCTTTGATGAAAGATTTCAAACAGTCTGTGAGTCTGTGATCTACTGCAGCCGTGCCCTTTTCTGAAGACTTAGCAGGCAATCGCAGAAAAGTACAGAACAGTGCACGTGAATTTTCCTAGTTGGGTTATGTTCCCAAGTTAACTTTGCCTTTATTAATTAATAGTGTGATTAAGTCTAAGTAAATTGTCTGTCTGTTATTTTGTCTGTCACCAAGATAACTCAAAAAAGTTATGAACAGATTTTGACGAAATTCACAGGGATTATTTGGTATGTTAGGAGGAACAGATGGTTACCTTTTGGTGAAGATTCGTCCCTCTGTTTGCTTGTATGTCTGCATCATTTTCCTCAATACCATAACTCAAAAAGTTATAGACGGATTCTTAAGAAATTTGCATGAGGTGTTTGGTATATTGCAAGAAGTAAATGACCAAATTATTGTAATGACCTGTTTGTTCGTTCGTGTGTTTTTCGCTCTGTTAAATTTTATGCTTGTCAGCACAATAACTCGAAAAGTTTTGAATGGATATTTATGAGACTTACAGAATTTGTTAGTAATGTTAAAAGACATAAACGATTAAATTTTGGTGCAGATCGGTAGGATCGTTTGTATGTTTGACTTATGTTTGTATAATGCTTGTTAGCAGCATAACTCAAAAAGTTATGAACGAATCTTCAAAGAAATTACAGAAACTGTTAATACTACAAAAGGCATAAATGATCAGATTTTGGACTTGATACATGAAAATCATGATTTCAGAGCCAATTTGAATTTTTCGTTACCGTTGCTTTACTTGGCGGACGTATGCAATCTCAGAGCGCTCTAGTTTTAATAGATATGATATGTCTGGAGAAGTCTTTTAATATCTATCAAAACAAGTTAGCTCATATGTATAGGCATGCAATAAATATCAATATAATTTTTTGAAGCCTTCATCAATCACAGTTGGAATATACACCAATTATATCTGCAACAATAATGATCCTGTATGTTTACAATTATTTACAATACATATCTACACACCATTTCAATATCTGACCAACTAAATCTGCCTAGCGCCAAAGCTTAGTAGTTTAGAAATGAAATGACAAGTGTTTTGTTACCTTGCCTATCAATTCAGTAATTAACTGGCAAACTAAAATAAGAGTAAAAAATTCTTGCCCGAGCCTCTTTGGATAGCACTGCGGGTGTACTAACGCTGATCAGAAATGTGGATGGTCGGCGGGTCGCGGCTGTTCTATGAGCTTTCCGCCTATAACGCCATGACTCTGACAGCCTTTAGTCGACTGCAGCGGCGCATTTCTTTGGCTCCTGCGGCATAGAATTCCCGCATGAGGTGAGCGGTCTACTTCATTTTAGCTGTGCCTACGCACAGAATGACTAACCCAGTTAACAACCAGCCAACCTTGTCTAGACCCAAGGCAAAGCCGCTCGATAATTAAACCAACAATATATTCAGCCCAGACCCGCTCTGACGGATCTTGATCAAGCGTGCTATGTCAACACGGTTTTGATGGCTGCTTGAGTTCACATCAAAGACTGCGTACAGAGCGGCCGTATCAGTGAACACTGAACAGCTTTAGAGTCATTGCCTAGAACCTAAATGCTTGGGTATGATACACTGGAGTGTCCTTCAGCATTGAATTACCATGAAGTAGCATAATTAAGTCGTCATGTACATCTGAGACATGCATAGAAAGGATCGTGAGAACGTGAAATTTCTATTCAGGGGGTTTCCACAAGCTCCACGCATCTGTACAGCACTATACGTATCTCCCTGTGTATTTTTTACCCATTCAAACGATCCACCCAGTGAAGAAATGCAAAGAGCGAGCTTTAATTAGCTCGTAAGAGTTTTTGTGAAAATTAACTTGGAAAAGCTGTTAATTGGCATACTGTGTGATTTGTAAAGAGATAATACAAGGTAGTTTTTAGAATTAACGAGTTAAAAGACATTTTTATATTAGCTGTATGTACATATTTTACTTGGAGAGAATTGTAATGATATACCAGAGGAGTTCTGTAATAATATGGCTATTTGTAGACATGCATATGTACTTAACACGTTAATGAGCTATTATTTTAATACAGACTAGCTGGATCCCGTGGATATTTCGTGAGGCAAAAGCAATTTTCTTAGATTGGATTAGATAGGCGGCAGTAGCGAGACCAACAGGCCCATTCTCAGGGAGATATTGAAACTCACGCCCCGGCCCTCTATGAGCTATTGCCATTATCTTAGTAGGATATAAAAGACTGGGGAAAAGAGAGAGGAAAAAAGATGAGAAAGAAGAATCTCAGCAAAAGGAACGATCATGAACGCACGCAATCACGGTCAATAGCCGCTGATATACGGAGTTAAAGATGTCAGACAGTATAGTTGGAGCGGAAGAGAGAAGACCGAAGCAAGGAAGCCTCGGAGGCTTTGGCCGTTACGAGTGTGCGACTCCTGGAGGAGGAATCCTTAGCTGTGGGGATGTCTCTCCCAATGTATGTCAAGATGATTTTTCAACGCGTTGACTGACTCCGCACAAGCAACGTCGGAAGGGAGTCTATTACAAATGCTTACTATGAAATACGGAAAGAACTGCTGACTTAGGGTCGTTCTTCGAGCTTTATGCTTGAGATTTTGACCGTTGTTTCGCAAGCGATCATTGAGGTCTCTTTCAAAGAGCCCCGGTGTAGGTACATCGTTGAAGCCGTTCAAATACTTGAATGTTTTTATTAGTTGCCCTCTGAGACGTCTTTGCTCGAGAGAGATCAGACCAAGTTCTTTTAGGCGACATTCATGCGACTTATTTCGCAGCTGAGGTATCAAATTCGTTGCTCTGCGATGGAGTCTTTCCATTTTATCGATATCTTTACACAGATGTGGCGACAAGAATTGAACAGCAAATTCTAAGTGTGGCCGCACTAACGCTTTGTATAAGGGAATGATGATGTCTTTGGACTTGTATTCAAAATTTCTGGTGATGAATCCCAGTACTCTGCTTGCCATTTTCACACTCTTGTCA
>LQNS02278070.1:15667817-15679507 GCA_001587735.2 Parhyale hawaiensis
CGCTCCGTTGAGCCGCAGCGGGGCCTGGGCGTGCGGACCCGTGTGGGGACATTGGGCCAAAGGGGGCCCATTGTTACTGGGTCCGATGTAGTTGGGTCGTGGGACGCAGTTGTTCCACAATACATATACATGTAGGTATAGTAACGGTTACTTAAATCTTGTTCTGTAAGTCCGTAGACTGAAAAGCTTGCTCTGCCGTAGTTACTTTATTACCTTTTCAAATTGGCAGACACTGTAGTTTCCATTAATATTCTCGCTTGGTGATCTTAAAAAAAAAGTAGAACATAGGTCAGCATATCAAAGAAAAATAAAAAATACATTACCTTGAATTACCTAGTAAGGTACATGCAATATAAAGAAATATCACAAGCTCTATAATGCTAAAAAGTGAAAAATATTTTGCTTCAGTGCATGAAACTTTGACTCAGATAATAAGAATACCGTAATACAGAACTTTTCCTATCACCTAAACTGTTTTAAGAGCAAGGTAAACTTTACACACAGAACGCTCATGGTTCTAAACAGTATGACACAATGACGCAAGAAGCCAGTGTTTGCATGCATCCAGTTGAGAAAAAAAAATCTCTTTACGTGAAAGAAATACCGTCTTCGTGTTCATATCCTTACAAAAGAGAAATATTTTCCGAAGAAAGATACAACATTTCTGCAATTTTACTGCAGAGAGTCCGTTCTTGTTTTAGGAAGGACAGAGCGTATTTGTCCTTTGTTCATGAAATTAGTTTTTTTCTTCCAAGAGCAAAATGTGAATGCCATTTAATTCAAACAAAAATTCACACTTATAACGGAAATGTATCTTACGTTTAGGGAAAAAGTATGTAAAATCACAATGCATCTACTCTTTTATAGCAAAAATTCATTACGTGCCAGTATTTCAATCCAATTGTTGCAACATAAAAAATTACTGGAAAGACAATGTGTCTCCTCTTTTTTTCTAAAAATTAATGGTAAAATTACAATGTATCTACCCTTTTCTACGACATTATTTCCTCTAGGAAACAATGTTCTTACGTACTATAATCACATTCCTCGCTCACCTATCGACCCATAGGGACAAGTTCATTTTTTTTTCTCTAAAATCTCATGTCTCATGTCAATAGACTAGCTTACTTGTAGTCACCGACTACGAATGGCACCACCAAAAAGTCAATGTTGACATCAGACCTACTCAACTCGACAGAATTAGAGCTAATTGAACTCCGACTCCCCGCGTGCCGAATACAGTAACGCGTCTACTACAGAGAAAAAAATAAAAACTTTGACTCAGCTCCCTATAAGGTTATGTTATACCGCCGAGTATCCGATATCCCGGTGTTTCAAAGAGTTTCATGGCGAAAATAAGAAAATGGGCGTTGAAATTAAGCTCATAAGCGTTGATTTGCTTAAAATTCGTAAAACAAGCTATGGCTTAGCAACTTTGTATCATACTGAACGAGTTAGATGCCGGCTAAATACTGCGTTAATAAGTACAGAGTAAGACTGAGTTTTTGGAAGTCTGAAAGGCAAGTGATAAAGAGTCTATGCCTAGAAGTCAATTCAATTTGTCAAAGTCACCGCACCTGTCTAAAGTTTTGAAAAAAAGTTATACCTCACAGGTTTAATTTCGGCAGCTAATCAAAAGCGCCCTAATTCATCTCTTTAAAATTGCTTCATACTTTCGAGTGTCCTTTTTTGACGCTTCAAAAATAGTTACTGCATTAAGAAACCAAAACTTCCGAACCACTTTAAAGGGTCACGTTTAAGTTATGATATTACAGCGAAAACCAAATTTTATTTGGGCTCATTAGAGTTGATTCTATATTAACCCTATCCGTTACCAATTTTTTCAGCCGCTTGAGCGTCAAGGCGGCACAAATTTGCACCAAAAATACTTATATACATATCAATATCTGGGTTTTTCTTCATAGTCTCAAAATTCATTTATTCAACTATTCTTTCACTTATTTAGTTAAAAAAATAATGCCTCAGAGTAGTTTTATTGTCAATTAAATTCGAATATAAGAAAATATCTCCGGACAGTGCAGGGTGAATATTCCAGCTGCACATCTGCGGCAATTTTCATACTTTCACAGGCTGAACGAGCTATCGCTTCTATTTTTTATTTCTATCCTTTTTGCTGTCTTTTAGTGATAATTTTGAAAGTTCTTTTTGTATAAAAAAAAATGTACACGGAAGTGTTACCTAATTTTCTGAAATATAAATATTTATTTATATTTTTGGCTGTAATGTGCGCGTATATTAGAATTTTATTGATGGTCACGTTCAATTGACAAAAGTTATGGAAATTGGGGCGCTGAATATCACTAGGGTGTAGAACTGTGAACGAAAACCGGTAGGGCGGTACAATTTTATACCGCCTTGGACAGATAGGGTTAACAAAAGCCAACACGTTTGACATATACAACAGTGTTCTTGCATCGTAGAAAGTATCCAGATTTCAGTTTTAGCATTAGCCTTTTACCAACACCCATTAAGTTCAATATTCGCAAAACAAAATAATGAATAAAATATAACGTTCTTACAGGTGTTAGGGAGTTATAGTTAGTAGTGCCAGGTGAAATCCACAGTTGATGAAGAATGTATCCTTTACATCCTGTACAGTATGCATATCTGAATTTTGTTCTCACCAGTACTCAACATTATGTTCTAATAACATTTTTCGAGCATTGTTCTACAATTATAGTGAGCAATTCATGCTCGAGCACTGCTCCACTTTGTCACAACTTGATCTGAACATGGACCTACAAGCTTCCTAAGAACAGCTCCAATTAACGACAATTGTTGTTTATTGTCAATGGTTACAACTGTACATACACTTTTACGCTTGGAATTTGAGTTAAATATAACGAGAATAATGTTCTACAAGCAGCAAATATTCATGCCTATGAGCAGTTTCAATAATTTACGACGACATGCCGTGAGTAATTCTCTACAGACCGTAAAATAATAATGCCTAAGAAAGGCTCCATTTTGCGACAACTAAACGTTGTAAGTCGTGTTCTACAAACAGTGAAATACTCGTACCCGACCACAGCTTCAATTGTGACAACTTCAAAGGAACTTTGTTCTGCAAGAAGTTAAATATTTATTGCTCAATAGCAGCCTCATGAATAGGATCAGCATATTTCTGAAATATTATGAGTTTTGTATCAAAGCTTTCAAGACCTCATCGATCCAGAAGTCAAGTAGCCCTGTTCGGAAAAAGTTTCAGGAGCTTCTGTATAGTATGCCGCAGTTTGGTTGATTTAGAGTTAGAATGTCTCCGAAGATGCGTCCTAATGGCCGTTCATCATCATTCCTGTAGCCATTAGTATAAATACTATTTGTTGATGGTCACAAGAAATATTATGTGTGAAATAACTTGCAAAATATAGTATTAAAATGTTTTGTTTTGGCTAAAATAGTTCATCCATACATCAAAATAAGAGACAGAGTTTCATTATTTCAAAATAAAGTTTAACCATGTAGAGTAGGTTAATAAATCTTTTGATGGGGCCTTGTGGAATATATTTAGTATATTTCTGCAATATATCAGGACAAACATAACTATATTTCATACATTAGAGCAATATAACAAACAATAACAAAAATTGAACAGTGCAAAATAAGAGAACGATCGTCTCTAAATACAATTTTACAAACAAATACCATGGAACAATGGTCAATTTTAGGTTCAGAACAATTAGTATGGAACACTAAAACCTTTATTTTCAATAACTTTAGCAGAGCGACGATTACATATCACAAGTTTCTTGCAAAACTCTGGAATTATTTTCTTCCATTCCTGTTCAATTTTAGTCCACAGATCCTTTACTGATGATTGTGGTCGTTCTCTTACATTGTTACCTATAATTTTCCATAAGTTTTCAATGGGATTAAGGTCCGGGCTTTGGGTAGGCCACTTCGTGACTTCAATATTCTCTTCCGCAAAATACTCCTTGACTTTATTTGCAGTATGGCACGGGGCAGTGTCATGCATAAGAATTGCTGGCTGGTTTGGGGATGATCGTAGAGATGGGATAACATATTGCTGTGCAAGAGTGAGATCCATATATCATTGACAGTTTCTTTAATGGCCACCAACGGTCTAACTCCTGATGAAAACATGCCCCACACCATTACGCTACCTCCGCCATGCTTTACAGACGTTTTGACTCATTTCGGGTTCAGCCTGTCACCTGTTGCACGTCTTACATGCCGTCTGCCATCAGATCCAACCAAATTAATTTTACTTTCGTCGCTGAAATGCACTCTTTCCCAATCTTCATCTCTCCAAACGATGTGCCTCTCCGTAAATTCAAATCTTGCTTTCTTATTCTTCTTACTGATAAGTGGATTAGTGGCAGGACTGCGTGCCTTTAACCCATATGCATGGAGGCGACGAGAGAAACTGTACAGCGAGACACTTCTATGTTGTTATTGACCTTCAGCTTTCTAGAAATTCCCGCTGCAGTTTCGAAAGGATCTTTCTGGGCATAGCGTTTCATAATCCTATCAACTCGTTCGGTGGTTTTCCGATGGCGGCCTGCATATACCGGTGATTCCAGCTGTTTCTTTTCATCTTAGAGCTTCAAAGCACGAGAAACAACGCTCTTGGAATGGTTTACCTCTCTTGATATGGCCGAAAGAGTCATTCCTGAGGACCAGAACTTAACAATTTCTCCCGCAACTTAGGAGTAACTTTCACGTAAGGTGCCATGTTTCTAGGATGGAGTTATCGTAAGAGTGGCAATTCTAGAGGTCATGTACACGAAATTGAATGTTGCCAGATGCCCGGTTTAAATGTGAGAATGTTTTAGAGACGATCGTTCTCTTATTTTGCACGTTTCAATTTTTGTTATTGTTTGTTAGATTGCTCAAATGTATTAAATATAGTTATGTTTGCCCTGATATTTGGTACACATATATTAAAAACATTCCTTAAGGCCCCATCAAAAGATTCATTAACCTACTCTACATGGTTAAAGTTAATTTTCAAATAATGAAAACCGTTCTTTTATTTTGCCCGCTACAGTATATAAAAAAGTGTCTTCCAGGTTGTTGTAACGAATCAGAGCTGCATCCATTAAAATAGTTCATGTTGGTCACAGCCAAGTCATCTATGCATTTACTGCAAAATGCAATACATAAAATTGTTACCGGTGTTATAACTTTAACTCATTCATGCATCAACTTCAAAAATACGCTATTACTATTAGAAAGTGCTCTTGTTGACCAAGCAACACATTCATTGTCTTATATTTCGTGAAAATGTAAAATAAAAAGTGTTCTCCTGATCACATAGTTCATGACAACAACCGAGCTTAGATTAAGCAACCAGGCAATTATTTGTTCCGGATATGCTAACGCTAAGTAAAAACCTATGAAAATGCATTAATTTTGAAGTCACAATTCGAAAATGCCGAAACTTGAAAATAAAATTTTACAAGAAATATTGCTCATTGTTTGAAATATGGAAATATATATAAAAATTATACATAAAGTGCACTATTTTTTCACTGCTTTTTATAGGTAGGTCCTGGTATCGAGATGCCGAAGACCTAAGCCTTGTTTAATTTTTTGCCGGGGGGCGATATAACTCAAAAAGTTATCGACAGATCTTCAAGAAAATTGCACAAGCTGTTATATATTACCATCAAAAGGCACAAATGATTAGATTTTGGAGTTTATACAAAGAAAATTATGGTTTCACAGCCAATTTGAATTTCTTGCTGCCGTTGCCGCGCTT
Source organism: Parhyale hawaiensis (assembly GCA_001587735.2). Classification (NCBI taxonomy): domain Eukaryota; kingdom Metazoa; phylum Arthropoda; class Malacostraca; order Amphipoda; family Hyalidae; genus Parhyale; species Parhyale hawaiensis. Next base: position 15,673,564 of record LQNS02278070.1, read on the forward strand.
GGCGGATTTATGCGCTCTCAGAGTGCTCTAGTTAGTAATGTTGTGAGACATAAATGATCAAATTTTGGTGATGATCGGTTCGTCTTATTGTGTGTTTGGCTAATATTGGTCGGAATGGTTCAAGAATATCACAAAAAATTCTCTAACTGTCAAAAGGCACAAATGATTGGATTTAGGTCTTGAAACAAAGAAAATCCTAGTTTCAGAATCTATTTAAATTTTGCATTACCGTTATCTTGCTTGGCGCAGGCATGCGCTCTAAAGAGTACTTTAGTTTACACATATATATATATATATGCTCAAAATTAGTATTACTTTAGAATTACATATATTGATATAAACAGGCATTATAATTTGCCTTTCATCCAATTTTCCACGAAAAGTTGTTTCAAGTTAGAAAGAAAACTACATTTTTGGCTAAACTGATGCAAATATTCATAACATTGATAGACTCTCACTATCATGGTAAACCTTTTCTCTCAGTTTTAGGAGTTTGACTAGTTTGGTCAGCGTCCCTTGGATCGAAACTGTCTACGAACGGGTAAGTAGAATCATCTCAGTATCCCAGTGTTAAAAGATGCTAGAATACTCAGTCTTTTGTCATGCCTACCAAACAGAATATGCCAAGTTTTAGGAGATAGCTGCTGCCGCAGGCACTCCTGTGTTGGCCATCCATCATTCGTAATTGATGGCGCCTGGACTCGAGAGGAAATTACCGCCAGCATCAGGTGGTCGGTAATACAACGCTAGTGTAGCCGGCCGTCAAAAATTACGTCCTCTTCTACGTCAGTATTCTCAACTCGTGCAGAAAAAACATGCAAAAAAAATTGTTTAGCGTTGCTAAGCGGGGTAATAATTCAACCACCTGCAAACATTTATAAATTAGCTGGCAGTAGATGGACCAACAGGCCCATACCCAGAGAGTAGCCCACTTAAAGTACGCTTCGATTCTCCATGAGCTATTATCATTAAGTCAGAATCATGGAGATATCTGAGGAAGAAAAGAGAACGAAGGGAATGAGCTCAGGCAAGGAGTTGATCGTGCTAGCACAATATTGCCACAGATTCGCGGAGCTCGGAGACACTAAGTTAGTTGAGATATGAAACATGAGGCGGAATCCGTAACTACGGAGGATGTTGCTCCCAGTGTATGTCAAGTCGACTATTAAACGCATTGACTACCTCTGCGCAGACAACTTCGGAGGGGACTCTATTCCCAATGTCCACAAAGAAATACGCAAAGAACTGCTGGGTGAGAGAAGCTCCTCGATTTTATGCTTGAATATCTGGCCGTTATTTAGCTAGCGATCATTACAACCGACGTACAGTCTGTTTTGGGCTTGCAGGATGCGACGCTATTCAAAAGGCTGGCTGGGCAAAGAAACTGACATATTGAATTAACTGCTTGCTTACTTTCGAGAGCTCTTTCAGCGTTGTCCAGGAGGGTAAATACAACAGCAATGCGCCTCAACCTCCTTACCAGCCAGCGGTCACTGCTATTGAACCGATCCTGGTCAAAGATACCTAGACACATATGCCCAGGAAGCTGCTGTATTTTTTAACCGTCCTCACTGCATTTCTAACTGTACTGTGTCTCTAGCCTCTAATTCTCTTAATTTCCTGTCCAGCATGTCCGTTTCTCTCTCTCTCTCTCTCTCTCCTGAAGAAAAAATGGTTAGCTGGGCTATATCTTCCAATACTTCAATTCCACTTTTTACCTTGCTTTGAAAACCTTGTTAACGTACCGTACGACATCTTGTACAGCTAATTTTTCCTGCAAATTGCCACTGTATGTCAGTGCTGTTGAGGCATTTCCTTGTCTGTTTTATTTATTTACTATTTTAATCAATCAAACTCAAATGACTCAATAAAGAAACCATAGGTCCGCTTAAAGCACTCGGCAATGAAATCACCAATGACCTAAGAAACAATGCTGCGATCCTAAACGAATATTCCACCTCGGTATTTACCACTGACAATACTACGAATATTCCAGAACCAGCGCCAATGCCAGATGCTCCAATTCCTGCGTGAGCTTCCACATAGCATGAGGTCATTCAACAACTGACCCTCATGAATGTGTACAAATCCATTGGCCCAGATGATCGTTCCCCTCGCGTCCTTCGGGAAATGGCTCAATTCATCGCGACGCAGCTGCTAAAACTACTAAATCGATCTTTAAGCTCCGGAGAAGTTACACAGGATTGGAACTATATGAAGTAAGGAAAAACTGCTGACTGGACTGAGAATGGTTCTTCGATCATTGTGCTTGAGTTTCTGGCCGCTGTTTCGTAAGCGACCATTTTCATCCCTCTCAAAGAGTTCCGCTGTAGGCACGTCGTTGAAGCCATTCAAATACTTCAATGTTTCTATCACCTATGTTCCAGGGAGATGAGTCCCAATTGTAATAGGCGACATTCATATGGCTTGCTTCACAGGTCAGGAATCAACTTTGTAGCTTTGCGTTGAATTGTTTCCATTTTGTCCATATCTTTGCACTTATGTGGAGACCAGAATTGAACAGTAAATTCAAGGTGTGGGCGTACTAGAACTTTGTACAAAGGAATTGTTATGCCCTTGCATTTGCACTCAAAATTCATGGTAACGAAACCCAGGACTCTACTTGCCCTTTTGACGCTATTGTCGACTTGATTAGTGTGTTATAGATTATTTGTTATAGTTATTCCCAGGTCGCGCTATTGGGTGACGGTCGTTGGTCTTATCCCCTCCATTGCCACTGAGCCAGGGGTTTCTCCAGCTCTGGCCCAACGTGCATGACTGAGCACTTGTCGACATTGAAGCTCATCTGCCAAGTTACAGACCAAGCCGTAAGGCGGTTTAGGTCTTGTTGGAGCTCAATTCTGTTTCTGGCAGGATGGCATAGTTTCGTGTCATCGGTAAATTTACTGATCTTAAAGCAGATGTTAAGATCAAATCATTGATATAAATTATGAACTGAAGGGGGTCAAGCACGTTACCTTGCGGAATGCCTGATGAGACAGGTGTCCAGGGGCTCGTTCCACTTTGCAATTTCACTCGCTGCTGTCTACCAGCGAGGCAAGCACGGATCCAACGTATAAAAATAGTCTGCCTGTATGGCGTGGGCTTCTAATTTTTTCATTAACCGTTGATGGGGAACTTTGTCAAAATGCCTTTTGTGTGTCTAGGTAAACGAGATATACATTTTTATCACTGTCCCTGATTTCCGTAACTTTCGAAAAAAAGTTTAGTAAGTTAGGCAACTTCTTATATCACGGAAACCGTGATGGGTGTCGGAAACGAGTTGGTGTATCCTGAGTTGGTCTGTGATGCGCTTCTTCAAGAGACGTTCAATAGTTTTGCACACGACCGACGGAAGACTTATTGGTCGATAGTAACTGGGACTTTTCTTATCCCATTTTAGTGAATAGCGAAACAACGGCAACAACTTCCCTCCGAAGTTGTTGACGCAGAGTGAATCAATGCATTTAAAAATCGGCTCGACAAATATTGGGAGCAACATCCTCCACAATTATGAACTCCGCCTCCAGGAGAAGAAACTCCCAGCGCCAAAGCTCCTAAGCCACAGTAATCAATAGTTCATGTCACGACTTACTTAAAACCTCCAAGCACCCCGGATCTACAGCACTTAATTGTGTTTGCGCGATTTTCGCCTTGCCTGACTCTGTTATGTTTTTTCTTCTTATTTCTTTCCCAGAACTTTCCATGATTTCGGACTAATGGGAATAGCTCATAGAGGGCCGGAGCGTTAGTCCCGGCGGCTCTCTGAGAATGGGATTTTTGGTCAGTCTATTGCCAGCTATATATTCTATTCTTCACGTCTGATCAACAGTATAGCTACTCTTCGGCAAGTGCTCTAAGTAACTCAGATTCACTACTTTTTTTACGCACTATAGCTAACACGCCTGAATTAAAATATCGGTTAGGTGATACTACGTTTAAAATGCAATTTTAGTACTATTCAAACGAAAAGAAACCGAAAAATTTTAATTTCGATAATGTCCTGCTGAAGCCGACCGCGACCACTTCGTTTTACGAGGGTCATTTGCAGGGTCTACTTTTTTTCCGCAGACAGACCGCCTTACCTCACCACTGAAATACTACGACAATTTTGTAAATTGCTCCATAGCCGCCGTTCATAAATTGAAGTAATATTTCCTAAGAATTTTAATAAGGGCAAGTTAATCCCCAAAGACAAATTTCATGGCTTGAGACCGTGATCTTCGTGGGAGCTGATTCACTAAACTAGATTTGTTTGAAGACGGTAATGTGCCGCTTTCGTCAGTTCGGTCGGTGCTTTATACCCCAAACTATGCATGCAGGCATGGAATTTATTGCCGGGGTCCATGCTCGGCTGTGTTGAAGCCGGCCATGAAAATTTCCTTTTTAATAATTCATTTGGGCAGGCGCTGCTATAGTTTTCACTGGCCGTGTTACACTGTTTTTCGCTAATAATTCTTGAACGAATAGTCGGGTCACTATGGTATTTCAACACAAAGCCTTTAATACCCCTACCTAATTCATGGCCCACATAGCATATTGCTATATGTGTTTACAGAGGAGTTTGCTCATGTATATTAGGTCTATATTAAGCTGATCCCTGGAAGTTGCGTCTACTCAGTCGGACGACAGCCCAGTGTTGCCACGTTGTCGAGGCGTAATATCTATAGACCGCAGCTGAAAGATCTCTATTTTGCCAAAAATATCTGTAGATCTACATACTTGCACTAACGTGTCTTGTCTGTCATTTGTCCATAAGTTATCTTGCTGACCGTTTTGAACTCTGTGAGTGATACGGCCTAATACAAACTATACCTTCGATCGATTATAGCTTGTAAAAACACCAATCTACGGTAGCCACATCAGACAATAACAGTGGCGTAACTCTTTATATAATGGTCTAATAAGAAAGCTAACCAATTTAAAAAATAACCCATTTATCGATGTTTGTTTTAGTAAAAGCTGTAGATAGATGTGCATATATATATATATATATATATATATATATATATATATATATATATATAGAGATGCTGTTGTGGCTCGGTCTGAAGCCCTTTACCCACTTTGTTGTTAAGAACCGTAGCCAGCCGGTGTACGAGGTCGAATTGTTTGGCAACGTCTAGTGACGGAGGAACCAAAGGTGTAGTCACTGCGTGAAACTACGGCACAGTTTTTTTTGCGTGGAATGGGCTGAAGCATCAGGTTGTTATATTGAAATTTCCAATTTTTTTGTTCTTTGTTATCAAATGCATTGTTATTTTTGTATTTTTCACAGACGATGTAGTATATTTCATTTCCGGCTGTTTGATTAAACTTCGTTTCGCTATACTTCCTGGGGATAAAGTTCGCTGGATGCAGTAACATGGAGAGCTGCGGTTGTGGGTAAGTGTTGTCGGATAGCTTTCTGGGTTCGATGGTATTGTTGAGTGTGGATTTTACTTTATTTTGTTCGTACCACATCACCATAGTAAAATATTTTGTTCGGGGCAAATGCTTCGATTTCTCAAGTCTTGAAGCCATACAGTTCGCTGGTTAGGCTCGCCCGCCCTATGTTGTGGGGAGCGGCGCCGCTGTGGACCCAGGGAGTTGCCTTAGACCTGGCTGGGCTTCCGAGGAGTCTTTCTTTTTGTGCCTCTTCGCTTCCTGTCACGGCCTATTGTGACAGCAGGTGCTTTATTTTCTTCCTCTTCTTTCTTGACTTGCAGCTCAAATTCGCGTAACTCTTATGTGTAGCTACCCTATGACAAAATTTGGAGTTTGATTAGTGTGCGCTGCTTAGTGCAATAGCACGTAATCTTGTGAGAGGGGCCCGTCTGTTTCCATGTTAGTCTGTTTCCATGTCAGTCTGTTTCCATGTCAGTCTGTTTCCATGTCAGTCTGTTTCCATGTCAGTCTGTTTCCATGTCAGTCTGTTTCCATGTCAGTCTGTTTCCATGTCAGT
>LQNS02278070.1:15679546-15700758 GCA_001587735.2 Parhyale hawaiensis
TGTTGCCATGTCAGTCTGTTTCCATGTCAGTCTGTTTCCATGTCAGTCTGTTTCCATGTCAGTCTGTTGCCATGTCAGTCTGTTTCCATGTCAGTTTGTTTCCATGTCAGTTTTCCTTCCGTCAGTTTTCCTTCCGTCAGTTTTTCTTCCGTCAGTTTTCCTTCCGTCAGTTTTCCTTCCGTCAGTTTTCCTTCCGTCAGTTTTCTTTCCGCGTCAGTTCTCTTTCCGCGTCAGTTTTCCTTCCGCGTCAGTTTTCTTTCCGCGTCAGTTTTCTTTCCGCGTCAGTTTTCTTTCCGCGTCAGTTTTCTTTCCGCGTCAGTTTTCTTTCTGCGTCAGTTTTCTTTCCGCGTCAGTTTTCTTTCCGCGTCAGTTTTCTTTCCGCGTCAGTTCTCTTTCCGCGTCAGTTTTCCTTCCGCGTCAGTTTTCTTTCCGCGTCAGTTTTCTTTCCGCGTCAGTTTTCTTTCCGCGTCAGTTTTCTTTCCGCGTCAGTTTTCTTTCCGCGTCAGTTTTCTTTCCGCGTCAGTTCTCTTTCCCCGTCAGTTTTCTTTCCGCGTCAGTTTTCTTTCCGCGTCAGTTTTCTTTCCGCGTCAGTTCTCTTTCCACGTCAGTTCTCTTCCCGCGTCAGTTCTCTTTCCGTCAGTTGCTCCATGCTGTATTTCTGACTGTTCCTTCTTAGTCTGTTTCAATCTCCTCTTTCTCGCGGTTTAGTTTGTATTGTCCCATGTTATTATTATTCCTCCTTTCTTCCTTCAGGCGGGAGGGACTCCACCTATGATTCTGGTACCTCGCCTCGTTTGGATGGGCTCCTGAAGCGGGGTTTCGCATCTTCGAGTGCCCCCTTCCCCTGTTCTTCGGAGTCTGCCCTATTTGACGCCAATATTCGAGCTGGAGAAACCCAGGTGACGGGAGTTGCGCAGCACAGACTCTGTTACCGATGTTGTGTAAGCCTTTTTCTCAGCAGTACTTCCAGTGCGAGGCGATGCTATGGCGATTAGTGAAGTTAGGTGACGTCAATAAAAGGGAACTAAGAAAATGTCGCTTAGCCAAGTTCATGGATTTTAAGTTACTGTCGACTCCACTTACGTTTGCCTTCTCCTAAGTGCATTTTGATTTGATGTGCTGACCGTGATCAAGTGACGTTGCTACGCCCGACGATTCATTGTCACTGTACCTGGTGTGCGATAGAGTTCTATACTTGGTAATATTGTTTGAAATAAGCGTGGGATCCCAAGGGGTCCTCTTGCCTATTACCTCTGTGTTTATTGCGATTAGTTAGGCTTTAACTCCGTGAACTACATTTGCTTGTTGTACGAGTGGGTTTTGATTTAATTTAATATATGCGGGTTCCGAGTTGGAATTGGACTGATTACCTGAGCTGTGTTGAGCGTGATTCTGAGTTGAATTTATCTTGGTTTTCTCAATTGTTTGTATGTATTAACTTTATTGAGCCTTGACTTGACAATGTTCTGTCCCGCTATAATACCGCTTGCTTGACATTATCGTCATATCCATTAGGATGTAATTGCGTGCTTATAGCTTTATAACAAGTGTTTAACTATGATTTGAGTCAAAGCTCTGCAATGGGCAGTTCGAAGTAAGAGAAATGTGTTTTAGGACCGGTAATTATAATTAACTCGGATGCGTGCTTTAGCGAGTTCTCGCCTATTTCTTACCTAAATGGTATCGCCTATACTTGGCTGTATCTTTCGTTTGACCCATGGCGCTGATGTTCCATTGTTGAGTGGGAACTAAGTTTAAATCAGGTTTACAAGACTGTTTCGCTGCGGAGGCAGTCAGTTCCCCAAGAATCCCGTAGCAATTCCTGGACGGATCCTACATATGTTCCCAATTGTGATTTATTGTGCCTCAGCCTGCGTGAGAACGCTAGTTAATCCTAGGTTCTCTTCCCGCATACGACCCCTCCACGTTTCGGGTAGTATTGTGTCGTGAACTGGGTTATATGGGCGCTAGTAATTCTCTTGTCAGCTTTAAAAATACCAATGATAGGAATTTCTTTTGTACAGTTTATTTGTGTTTGGTATCAGTAAATACACAGCTTTAACCTGTCGTTATTCGCCTCTTCTGGAGTAAGCCCGCTATAGCTGGAGCCAGGCCGGAGAAGCTAACAGTAGAGCTGCTTAGTTTTACATGTGGTGGTGGTGCTCTTCCACGCCGCTACAACCTTATCAAATGTCAATTAGTAGATTAATGAGAGTGATGACTGCAAAAACTCGTCAAGATAATATTAATATCGTAGGTATGCAATAGCCAACACATGACATGCACCGCCCAGTCTTCGGAATTGCTGCACTGCAAGAAATATTCGTGTTCGATGAGCCTACATTATCAGTAAATCAATAATATATTTTGAATTGGGAGATAATTTCGTGCGAAAATGTACTCATATATGCACATTCACACTAGACTGGGACTGGAATGCCTAAACATTAAATTAATCTGNCGGGTAGTACTGTGTCGTGAACTGGGTTATATGGGCGCTAGTAATTCTCTTGTCAGCTGTAAAAATACCAATGATAGGAATTTCTTTTGTACAGTTTATTTGTGTTTGGTATCAGTAAATACATAGCTTTACCCTGTCGTTATTCGCCTTTTCTTGAGTAAGCCCGCTATAGCTGGAGCCAGGCCGGAGAAGCTGACAGTAGAGCTGCTTAGTTTACATGTGGTGGTGGTGCTCTCCCACGCCGCTACAATGCCGATCTACATATGTCCATTTTTTTTACTGCCTGAGATCTAAAGGTATTTTGAGTGATTTTTTCTAAATGCATGAAATTTCAAAAGATTCCTATAAGCATATTCTCGTTGATTGTTGTCAATTTTTGTTATTCTTAAATAAATGCGATATGTGAACCTTTGCCATTGTGCCTATTCTTCTTTGTAAACTCCGTTCTTTTATTTCTCGTAAAAAATTCCTCGCAGGCAACTTTCTAACAAATTACCAATGAATTCCAGTGTTGTCAATTTAGCCGATTGTATCCCTTTCTAGCCGATTACGTGCATAGCGTAGCTGACAGCCAAAAATTCAGCCGATTGTGGTGTGCTTCTTGTCAATTTTTAACAGCTTTGGTGTTATCATAGCAATGAATCTTGGCCAATTGCACCCAATACGTTCTCATAAACCTACATATAAAGAAAGGTTATGCTCCAATGTCAAATTATTTGGCCAGATATATCGATAAATGAGCTATTATTTCAACGGAATGGCTTCCTTCATAGACTATTATAATTATAAAGAGTTACTCTACTGCTCTAAGTGTTTGTCGGATGTGGCTACCGTTTATTGGTATTTTTTACAAGCTATAATCGATCGATGGGTATATATAGTTTGCCATAGGCCGTATCACTCACAGAGTTGGAAACGGCTTGTAATATAATTTATAGAGAAATGATAGCCACGATACGTTAATGAAAGTATTTAGAGCTACCGGTTTTTCTTGGATAATACAGATATTTCGACTCCGGTCTATAGATATTTCGCCTCGACAACCTGGCAACACTGGGTTGTCGTTCGAACGTGTAGACGCGACTTTCAGGCTTCAGCTTAGTAAAGGCCTAATATACAAGAGTAAACTCCTCTTTAAACACATATAGCCATATGCTATGTGAGCTATAAATTAGGTGGGGTATAAAAGGCTTTGTGTTGAAATACCATAGTGATCCGACAATACGTTTAATAATTATCAGCGAAAAACTGCGTAACACGGCCAGCGAAAACGATAGTAGGGGTCCTGAGATTGCTTACACTTCACTTGTGTATCACCGTCTGTTGATAAGCGTGCGGCACGCAGTTTGATTAAAATAATCTATGCCATAATAAGAGAGTTGTCCGTACGGCTGGCTGAAGCTTTCAAAAAGCCGTATCCAGGATACGAACCATAATGTGACTTACTATCATCCGCGAGCGAAGCAAAGAGCGGTGATCATATTTTTTAAGATTTGAGTTTTTGTTTGAATACATATATGTATATTTTTCTGTCCACCCAAACGAGGGAAAAAGAGTTGAGTAATGTTCATAATCTATTGTAGGGAGTAAGGTGGGTTGGTCTTGATGTTACCAATACCAAAAGAAATGAACTACAATGAGGTGGCCTTTAAAAATGACGGCAATGAATTTTGTCGCCTGTCCACCCAAAAAGAGGCAGAAAGAGTTCAGTCATAACTAGAATGCCTCGTGGAGTAAAACCACCACCCGCGGTGGGACCAAAATTCATTGTCGTAATTTTTTAAAGCCAGCTAATCCTTGTTTTCTGACATCGGTCACATCGAGGACAGACCACCGACTCCCAGCAAAAAAAAATCATAAATATTGCTCAACTCCTTCCGCCTGTTTTTGGGTAGGGAGTATATTTTATCGCCATCATGTTTTATGGCCAGCTAATCCTAGTTTTTTGGTATGGGTCACATAGAGGATAGCCCACCAGACTCCCTGAAAAATCATAACATAGCTCAATTCCTTCCTGTTTTCGGATGGAGAACAAATTTCGTCGCCGTCATTTTTTATGGCTAGCTATTCGTAGTTTTTTGTATGCGTCATATCGAGGGCAACCCACCAGAGCTCCTGCAATAAAATATAAACTTTGCTCAACTCATTTGACCACTTATTCGGTGAACAGACAAAGATACAAATACTAATTATAAAACTAGAACACCTCGTGTCGTAACACCTTCACTCGCGGAGGGGGCAAATTTCATTACCGTCATTTTTGATGGCCATCTTATCCCAGCTTTTTGGCATGGGTCATATCCAGTGCGGGAACAGTGCATGCATAGGATCCCCGTTTCTCTCTTCATAGTTATGTCCTTTGCTTCTCCCTCTGTTAGATCGCCGTTGCTGAGGAAGGAGGCGCTCAAAATATTCACTAAAAAAATAGCATAGGAAAAATAAAACGCCTCGACGATCTGCCGCGTGGTAGGCAAATTCGCCGCGGTAGAGAAAATTCAACGCCGTCATTTTGATGGCCAGCTAGGCCTAGTTTTTTGACATCGGTCACATCTAGGTTAACCCATCAAACTCCTTACAAGAAATTATGAAGATTGTTCAACTCCTTCTACCTGTTTTTGGATGGACAGACAAATATATATTTACTTAAATCTTCAACGAAAGCATTATCACCACTCTCGCTTCGCTCCCGAGTGATAAATATACAAATATATATGCTTAAATTTTCAACAGAAACATTATTACACCTCTCACTTCGTTCGTTGGTGATAGTATTATTTAGGTAGTCAGATGGATTGACTGAGATGTGAAAAACAGCAAACATCATGAGTAAGCTGGCCATCAAAAATGATTTCGTTGAGTCTGTAACTCAACCTAAAAAAGACAGATGGAATTGAACCATCATCACAACATTTTTCACCGTCAGGTGAGTTGACTGTGATGCGAAAACTGCGAAAACAATGGAGTTAGCTGGCCATAAAAAAAAATACTTGTTGAAGTTGCCTTCTCCCCTCCCCTCTCCCGTGTCTTTCCTACTGCGGGTGACGGTATTAAGGCACCAGGCGATCCAGTTAACTGCAATGGACTTGACATCGGGACATTGTGGACTTGGTGAACTTTATGAAATTAGTAGACTTTGTGAAGTTGGTGGACTTGGTGCATTTTGTGTAGTGGGGAGGGGGGACTTTGTGGAATTGCAAGCATTTTGGACGGGATGGTAAGATGTATGAAGATAAATATTTTTCATAACTAAATGAACCAAAGGGTTGGGGTTGGCCTACTAATAGTAACTTATACTAATCATGACACTTGCTGAACCTTCTCATTCGACGGCTAATATTTTAGTATATCTCATGGAAGACACAAAGTTATGTTTCGAAGGGGCAGCCGAACATAAGGCCCATGAGATAAGATTTTAAGGACCTGTGCCTTTTGTTACAAATGCCTTTCAATCGTGCTTCTATTTTCGTGTATCCAAGACAATGCAAAAGCACCGAAAGCGTTTGACTTTGATATCCTTTACAAAGTCCAGTTAGCCTAATGGTGAACAACCTCAGATCCTTCTTGAAAGTTTCTTTTGTTCCCCCATTCTGTTTTGTTAGATATCTCACTCGCTGTGCACCTGTACCGTTGCGCAAAATATAGAAATATTTCAGACAACTTCAAAAAGAACAAAGCTGAAAGTAGCAATTTATACTCGTGCTGCGCCTCGTTTGTCAAGGAAAAGCGTTAAGACGTTTAGAGAAAGAGGTAAGAACTTGATCAAACAAGAGCTAGTAGTTGTTCCGCAGATACAGAAGAGGTTACGGCTCAAGGTAGTAGAGGAAGACATTGAATTTGTTCAGAAAGTGAACAGATAATTCAGGTAATAATGATATAATTTATGTTTTGGAGAACTGGTATGCCGGATGGGTTTTCCTCCTCCCCATAGCATGAATACACTTTCAATGTGATAATGGTAACCTAGCTGTATAGGGAGTAATCTGCATATAGGGTCTCTAGCACGCAACGAGCGACGGTAAGACGCTAGCAGCATCTCTATCGAGGCTCAGTACCTCCAGGCTTGGCCGCCCCCACCCCCTTCCTGTTTTAATGGAAACTGTGTTGTGCGGCTTCTCTAGCGGTGGAAACCCTAGAAGCGGCTATAATTGTCTAGACAAACTCTGGATCAATTTTGCTTCCCGGTACTAGTGCTAAAATTGGCGCCATGTATAGCATTTTGTGAACGGGTTAATAATACGCAACAATCTATTCTTCTCACAGTTATTCATGATCTTTCGACCCTCAAAATACACCTAGAAGAACGATGTATCATCTTACATGTAGGTATGTATAAGAACATCCCTGGCATAATGTTCGGCAACCCCAGAGAGGTTTTGCAGCTCAAGATTCTGAAGCGGCCAAGCATTATTCTGACATGGATATTTGCACAGGTAACTATGCTACTGATAATTTGCAGATAAAGTTCATTTCTCGAAGATAGTTTTTAAATAATAGTGATTATTATATGATTATTACTGCGGCAAGAGCATTCTTTTTCATACTATTCACCTTTGAACAATGAAAAACATATATATGTAGAGTATTTTGATGGCGTTATGGAGTGGAATTTGATGAAGTAGATCAATCAGCATCATTTACAACACAAGACAAACAGAGCCAAATATTTTTAACAGCAAGAGATGCAGTTGAAAACACGAATATGTATTCACTGAAACAAAGGATTAGGGAGCAAGCTGTTTGGTAATGCTCCGTACCAAATGCGAAAAGTTTATCACAACTACAAATATGATACAAAAACAGTTCATCAAATACATTACCCATCTGTACCTTCAAGCTGAATTCTACAGCAATAACAAGGTACCTACCTACTGTCTACCATATTGCTTGACAGCATACCGGTGTCTGTATACGTATTATGTAAAATATTATGAACTTCTATTTATATTTATCCGCAGGAGACAATATGCATTTCAAATAACGCAACAACAAACAAATTTGCTTAGCCGTTCATCAGTTCTGAAGTATTTGAAGATAAATGTCATCAAATTGAAATATTTCTTGAAAAAAAAAAACATATATATTCGTGGGTTAAGCGCCTTAGCAATCGGGTGAATTTCCTATTCGCTTAAACAACGTCTTTAATATGAGGCCCCAATATGGGGCCCCAATATGGGGCCCCAAACAATGCAAAGTTCTTAGAAATTTGGCCCATGAAAATATGCATTGACGACCGGTTGTTGTTCGCGTATTCTGTTTCTGTATGGACTTCTTCTCCAGGATCCAGATCTGCAGTGTAGATCTGCAAGCGTCCAAGTCAGCTGATCATTAGCTTTTCAGGCCGTCTGGAGTTGTTTGGCGCTCCATTTACTTATCTCCCTGTTACTTGTCCCTTGGTGCCGAGGCGCGTAACTTTGTTGAGCTTCACGTTACTTTTCCACCATTGCAAACATGTCGCCGAGAGAGCAAAAAAACCTGCGCAATTCACCAAGTTCATAAAGCGAAGTACCCATTTCTTGCGCCATGCACAGATCTTTGAGCCTAATGCCCAAAATCATATCCTCCCAGGCTCCAATTCGCCATGATAAACATCAAATTGGAGAACCTTGAGCTAAAATTAGGGCAGCCTGACAAGACATAAAACATTTTGATGCCTGGAGACTCGTGTAATATAGTCACGGCTAACATCCATAAACGGGGAGACATAACGTTATAAAAAGCGTTTTATTGACTCGAGCTATACATTCCAGCTTTAGCTTAATATGTTGCGTTCAATAAAACAGTCTTATGAAACATTGAGACTTTGAGTTTATCATGACTGACCTATATAAACGGGTATAATGCATCAATAGTTTTATATTCACTTCACTACAACCAGCTGTTCTGCATAGTGCGCATGTTAACTTCGAGTTGTGTGGAAAAAATATTGCTTTTGAATTATTCGACCGCAATATTTATGAAACCTTTAATGTTTATGCAGTAGTTTTTTCTTTGTATATTCCTATTACGTAATAGCTGAGTTTGAATTGCATGAGTGAGTTGAAGTAATTAAAATGTGGTTCTTTTCACCGGATACATGCGTAAATTATTCTCAATTGACTACACAGAGTTTATACCCGTGAGCTCCCCTTCCTCGCTGAGGTTATTACGCTGATCTGTGTGGGTTAGACGCGAGAGATATCGCTCATAAAATGGCCTCTGCGGGCTCGAATTACAATGCCAGGTGGACCGCAATAATATTAGGTGGTAGAGTGGCTTCCAGGTGGTGCCCGTTACAGCCACATTGGGCCAACGTGGTTACCAGTATAATGGTACTTGGTTCATATCACATTGGATCAATGTGGCGAACAGCAAGCTAATATGTTGGTGGATTTATCTCATTGGCCCGACATAGTTTCTACAGAACGGTGTAATTAGCAACAAGTAATATATAAGGCACACGTGGTAGCCACATGGGGACCAGTTGGAAATGAGTTCGTCACCAAATTCATCATAATTATGGAAAAAGATGTGCGACCCATGTGGTGTAGAGGGGGCTAGGTTGCATAGACCCTACGTGGGTTCCATTTACTCTTACTGGTTGGCGAAGGTAAAGAGGGGCTGGGTATATGTCTGTGCGTGTCTAAGCGAGCCCAATGAGGCGTGAGTTCTCGCATTCAACCTGCGAAACTCTGCAAAGCGGTAAGTCGATTGCTCATAAACTAAGTTCCATACAAGCTAAGCCTAAGCGCAATTTATTATTTCAATCAAAATTATCAAATTAACCGCGCATCAGTTGCCTATAAAAAGTATTTCAATATTATTAACTACAGAGCGCCAACTCATATATCTTTGTATAATTGAATAATTTATCTATCACTTGAACTCATTTTCATTTTAGAATCGCTCCAAGTAATCACAATCCGATTATTAAATTCTAAGCTATATAAATCTAGAACGGTTTGGGAAAAAAACATACACCATCGAAGTATTAACGTCATCGATATATCACTGAGCAAATATTTTTTAATAAGAAATCAACTTACAATTATTGTAATGCAATCAGAAGGATTTTTTCTACGAGTAGCCATCTCTGACAAAGAATGCGTACGAAAAAAACATGCTGTGCAAACATACCAGCGATGCTTACTCTTTACGATTTGGCAATGTTTTGTTGCACTAGTCAGACTTCAGGAAGTAGTGCAAGCAGCATCTACATTTTTTATCATAGCTTGTAGCCCGGTGATGGGTTCCGCTTCCTATTCTGCAATAAACAGTATCAGTGCAAATATACCAGCGATGCTAACTCTTTGCCGGTGGGGACAAGCATGTTGTTTAATGAATACGCAAGTGCAGATAGGATAAAGTCAGCATAAAAATACTTTTATAAAAAATTTAAACATGATTTGACGAAGAAATTAATAATGAGAACTGAATGGTCGTATGACACAAAATATAAAATCGGAAAAATGCCAAAACAAATACATGATTCGGAAAAAAATTAACTTTCATCGCATGTAAAGCTTAAACAGCACTGGCATGGCTACTAAGGAGAAAGCATTATGGAAAAAACGCAGGATTTTTCATAAGAATTTGTGGAGTAAAATAGTTAAAAAATAACGACGGTCGTACCATGTGAGACTGAAGACATCTTCGACTGACCCATTTGTAATCCTAATCCTGTTTGAAATGATCCCCAAAAAAGACGGTTCGTGCATCGATGCTAGAGGGGCTGCGCCCCACCACATAGTGAATTGGAAAAATAAAATATTGAAATCTTAAAATTAGTGCTAAATACAATTTTTTCAAGACCTCAGAACCTAAATTGAGTATAGAAAAGAATCTTTTCCTCGGAATCAATTCAAAACGAATACTGTGAGGCCCCACCCTTCCACGAAGAAACGAGCTTCCATAGAGTCACCTACACACAAATATATATATGTATATATCAGGTCCGTCCAATAAGACATTGTTCAGGGTAGGTATTATAAAAACATTTGTCAGTATTTGAATAGAAATAAAGTATTGAGAATTCATTGTTCTACAATGATACTCGAGACGCCATGCTCATGTAGGACTCTAATCATATATGTCATAGTTTAACACAGTTTCTTAGAGTATTACCTCCACGCTGTGAAAATTTTAGACAAGACCATCGAAAAACTGTAATTTTTTACTACTTCTTATGGTACACTAAGTTATCTTACTTTCTTCTTTCAATTTTGCAATATATATGAATAAAAAAAAAGTTCTGCATGACCCGAAGCACTGGCTCAGGTTTCTTTTTAGGAAGCTGTCGCTTAGAGCGACCAGCATCTTACCGTACATCTCATATCAATACCATATTATTATTACCTGCAAAAGACTTCTTAAAGTATGCAATTTATTAAGTTATCTTAGTCAATAAACCATTGGCCATTACAAAAAAATATCATTGAGGACATCTCATTAGTGCATCATTGCGTATCATAATAAACTCACTAATATGAGCTTCTCGTTTCCTAACCATTAGCCATATTGAATTTATTAAGATGACTGTTGTCCGATATTCTGCTGGCATTATTAACTGGATCAAGAAAGACTGCACCGACATGGACATCAATACCAAGAAGCTCATGACCATCCATCGAGCACTTCACCCAAGATCGTGCGCAGACAGACACTACATTAACAGAAGAGAGGGGCGCCGTGGCCTCATCAGCGTCGAGTACTACGTCCAAGCGGAAAAACGTGCTCTCTCCCAACACTTCAGAGAGAGCGACGACCCGTGGGCACGCTACTTAATCGAGGCAAAGTTGCTGAAAGAGACCGAAACGACAGACCAATTCAAAGATGACATTATTATTATTATTAGTACTATAATCATTATCATTATTGAAGAATACGATGAGAAGTATAGTAGAAATTTGGTTTCCCACGACGAGCGTTTCGCCATACCTCGTCTCATCAGGTGGGAGGTCAATGATGGTCGAATTTGAAGATGTTGAAATTTTCGAAAATCTTGGTATGATATCCCAGTGAGATGTAGCTGAGATACCGTTGATTCCAAAGCTTTAAATATAAATTACAACCTAGCATATGTTTCTTAAATTGTGAAACATTGTCCGCTGCGTCGACTCCAACTACAGTACATAGATGCTGCGGTAGAAGGCGAAAACACAACGCACAACGATAATTAAATTTGATGAGAGCATCCAGGAATTGAAAAGCGATGGTAGGCCTCTTGAGATATTAAAGCTCTCCAATATGCAGCATACCGATTATACATTTGCAGTTACTCCGCCAGCTGCATGACTTAATTTACTTGCCACAGCTTCTAATTATTATTCCATTGAGCATCGCACTCAATTCATTATTACAAAATTTTTATTAGACAGTAATTCAGTGTTGGAATATAGTTAATAATATAATATAATAATATAATAACCTATTAGCTAACCTTTACGCACTATAATAATATTATCATTATTCGACTCCGTTTTCATTAAACCAGCAGACACGGAATAACCACACCTATTCATTGATATGTAGTGTTCGACCATTTCATGTTTGATCCTTAACACGAACGCAACAGTAGTTCACCCTAAACATCAAAATAAACCGGCAATGCGAACTCCAGAGAATTTAGCCAATCACTAAAACAGCTTTTTACTAAGGAAATTCCTCATTAGTAAAACATAAGTCATTACAATGAACTCATTAACAGAAAATTCTCCTCATTAAGCTCCTAAGCATCGCGCAAAGCTTGTTACTGCATTCACAACTATGTACGTCTTAATAATCCATGCTCATCCCAACAAATTTAATAATACAAACTTCTCATCGCTAAATCATTCAGCATCACGATCAGGTAACTCGTAGAAACTTTCTCGTATCAAATTTTCATGCGCAGTAAGGCAAGTTTTTTAATTAGTGACGCCTGAAGCAGGTAGTCTTGTTTGCCAGATAAAAATACAGAAAGGATCGGCCAAGGAAACTGCCGGGGGCATCGGCGCACGGTCCGCGCACTAAACTCAACAACCNATCCAATTTTCATGCGCAGTAAGGCAAGTTTTTTAATTAGTGACGCCTGAAGCAGGTAGTCTTGTTTGCCAGATAAAAATACAGAAAGGATCGGCCAAGGAAACTGCCGGGGGCATCGGCGTACGATCCGCGCACCAAACTCAACAACTTCTCACCACGCCGCCCAAGCGGCAACTGAAATCTGGAAGCGAATTTCCGCAGAGTGTCTAACTTTTGGCCAAAGAGTTCTTGCTTTTAGCACTTACGGACCAGACACAAATGCAGTAGATTCGGGAAAAAAAGTTTATTCTCGGCCTGGGCAAGCTTGAAAGTCAATCGTACTCTATGCAGAAGCTCAGCTTGTGTGTTATAATAATAATTCGGAGAATTATTCTAGTGGATGAGTACGAACGGAAAAAAGAATATAGATACAGGAATAATATACGGGATAGATATTTTGATCTGTTAATGGGAACTGTATCAAGCTTGAAATTTAAGTAGTTATGTGCGCATAGAAAAAGTTTGTGTCCTTAATAACCTTGTAATTTGGGACCTTATTTGAAGGACCTTGTTGGTTTTCGGATGAAATCCAGGTGATGTTGTTCACATCACTTTACGTGGGGGAGTCACGTTGCTTGGATTCTTAATTATGAAGGGTACCAGCTAGGGAGGAAGAGGAAAAAAGAAACAAAGATACTTGAATATCAAAATATATTCTAAAAAGTTATACCAAGGGATAAATGAGGAGTGAAAACTTGAATAGAATCATGACTCAATTAGGGAGAACATCAATAAAGGAAAAATGAAAGTATAAATTAATGACCTAAATAATTATTTACTGCATGAATGATTCCATATACAACCTCTAACTGGGCACGAATAAATGGCCTATGAATTAAGTAAATTGAAAATACCAATGAATAAAAAACTCGAGAATACTAATACTCAACCAAAATAAAGAATAGTAATGAATCACATTTAGTTGAAATAATTAATACACTGCTGATAATTTTTTAACGATTTACATGGAGCTAGACACATCAATAAAGAACTAATAATCAACAGTCCACAAATTTCATGCCATCTGATGGCCCTCAAGTGCACGATTCATTCAGAATCGGCGGTCTCTCCCGCCGAAGAAGCCAGGCAGTACAGTTTGGTATTCAACTTATTAGTCGAGCAACTCGCACGTTCTTCATGCAACCGTATCTATGCTACTGCGTGCATTATATATATATAGAGGACGTACGAGGTGAATGGCCGAGCATCAGGTTGAGAGTCCGTGGGATTGCCTAGTGCAATATGGCCCATACGTAATGATGACGTCTGTGCTTGTTATGGAAAACAAAAAAAAAAAAAAAATGGTCTGCACGACGGTTTTAGGGCTCTGTCAGGGTCCGTCCAACGCCTGAAAATGTTGATGTGATCATGCACATTATGAGTGCTAACATGTTGGCCGTAATACTCTAATAAATTACCTGGCGCGTACTTACCGAAAGTTTCAGACAAACTAGCTGGGGCTTTTACGAGCACTGCAGTAATAACTCGCTGCGGGCTCTTCCACCGGGCAGCGCTATCGTCTCTCACGACGGAGATGTGTGCGTGTTTGTGTACACAGATCGTCTGCGCGTGAGCGGCGTTCAAGTTGGTGGGCCGCGCTGCTCGCTGTATCGCTGATTAGGTTGGGTTAGATTAGGTTAGGTTTGGTAAGGTTAGGTAAGGTTAGGTAACGTTAGGTAACGTTAGATAACGTTAGGTAAGGTTAGAAAGGTTAGATTAGGTTAGGTTGGTTTAGGTTGCGTTAGGTTGGGTTAGGTAAGATTAGGTTAGGTTAAAAGGTTAGGCTAGGTTAGGCTAGGTCAGGTTTGCCTAGGTAGCGTTTATTTTAGTGGTGGCGCGCGCTGGAAAGCTTACGTGAACGCAAATTCGTCGTGAGAGACGATAGTGCCACCGGGCACGGAGAGTAATGTCACATCTGTGCAAGATGGGTTGGGTGAATAACGCCACCAGCACCTCGTCCGACGACCTTCACAGTACCACAGTTACTTCAGCATAACTTTAGCAAGAGCTACCAGTGCAATTTCGAATATCTTCTTAAATCTGAGGAAGTGCAACGGGTAAAAGTTCCTCTATCTCATTGAATTTGGGAAGCATCATAAGTTTCCCCCCCCCCCCCCCCCTCCCCGAAAGAGAAGAAAACTGTACATTAGTCATTTTTTATGAAAGCAGCAATATACTAGGGGCACGTGATGGGCATCAATCCCGTACTTGGGTGGCTTACCTCCTATTTTGTATCCCTTTTCACTGCCAACTTCACACAAATATAAATATACTTTATCAGGTGCACATATGGAATTAGTACAAGCACGAGAGGCACAGCTTAGCACCAGAGTTAAGTCAGACACTAGAGTTATACTAGACACCAGAGATACATTGGACACTAGAGTTACATTAGACACTATCGTTACATTAGACACATGAGTTGCATTAGAAACTAGCGCCACATTAGACAGTAGAGTCACATTAGGCACATTGTTTGTTATATGACTTATAGCCAGGACCATTATGGATCACCGTGAGTAAAGTGCCATTTGATTTTTCTATCCTGATCTGGAGACTGAGAATGCATTCCCTTGTCCCAACTTTAAGGTAGTCAGCATACTTTTCAACAAAGATATCATCCGTGGTCTAGTTGACCTCGGCCTGAAGGCCTGTTTAGGCGATAGTCTTTTGAACGTGTTCCCGTATCCAATCATCCGAATGGTTTGTACTTTCGTTATAACCACAACGTTGTATACGCTACCAGAAGTAATGAAAATGTTTACCGTCGAATCAGTTTCCTTGGGAGTCACTAGGCCTGCAAGAAATATCTCCTAAAATTTAGATGAAATTAAATAAAACTAAGAAAACAGCTCACGTTTCTGTTTTTTCTACGATACAGTAACACATCCGGACGATTGGAAGACTGAACACGTTCGAAAGACTAATGTATAAACTGACTGTAGTACTTCACGATTGTTGACATGCTTCAAAGTTCAAAACAGGCTTCTCAGCATTAACCCATATTAAAAAAGTGTTGAATTTGGCAGTTCTGCAAAGCTTTCTTCCCTATTACTGTTGATCGAGACCCATCTCAATCACACCTGTATTGTCTGAAGTTTACAAAAGTTTGGTTGCGTCGAGGTTAAGTCGCATCTTTTGAGATGCGGGGTGTCCTAGCTTCCCCCTACACAGTGTGGTTTTCGTAAGGGCTCGGGAAGTTGTGATGCTCTGCTTCACATTTCT
The DNA here is from genome assembly GCA_001587735.2 of Parhyale hawaiensis. NCBI lineage: Eukaryota > Metazoa > Arthropoda > Malacostraca > Amphipoda > Hyalidae > Parhyale > Parhyale hawaiensis. The sequence goes on from LQNS02278070.1 coordinate 15,695,271, forward strand.
CAAGTGTTGCAGTTGGCACTTGATAGGGCTCATGAGGCTAGGTTAGTCCAGCTTGAATTCAGAGCTACTCTTGATCGCGTGAATTACCTTGGGTTGCTTCATAAGCTCAGATTGATGAGCGTTGTTAGTTCAATTTTCCCATTTGTTTGTCAGTTTTTGTCTATTAGAAGCAAACGTGTAGTTGTTGACGGGAAAAGTGGCGGGTTTTTGTATGTGGTATCTAGTGTCCTTCAGGGTAGTGTTCTGGGCCCTTTATTGTTGATCGTATATGCACTTTATACAGCGTCTTTTACGATCTTGTTCATAAATTATTGGTTACGCAGATGATGTTACTTTGCTGGCTTTTGCGGGAGTCCTAGTAATAGCTTGGATATTTAGGAATCCATTCAGTTTGATTTGAAGATGATTGCTTCTTGATGTTCCAACAGAGGAAAAAGATGAAATGCATTACATAGGACTAAAATTATGCTCGTGTCTGGGTCACGTACAGTGAAACCTTCTTCGCCCCACAAGAACTGGATGGGGTTTCGCTTGCTGTGGTTAATGACCTGGAATTCTTTGATGCCAATTTTTATCCTAAGTCGACGTTTGAGGCCCACCACATCCCTTCAGTTGCCTCACGAGCTTCTCAGAAAATCGGTCTCATGCGAAGTACTTGGGAGGTATTTGCCTCGGTAGAGTTGATACGTCGCTGTTCTAGCTTCTATGTCCACCCCTCTTAGAATACTGTTCATTAATCTGGGGTTCTGCTACCGATTGTCATATGAGTTTGCTTGACAGTATGGCTCGTCGATCTGCGTTTATTTTATGCTAGATGGTGTTGTGCCTTGTGACCTGGCACATTGTCGCTTAGTTGGTGGGGTTTGCTTCCTCTATAAAATACATAATTGCCGTACACATCCACTGGCTGTTTTTCTCCCAGAACCACTAGCTCGGAAGTGACATACTCGGTGTTTGCTAGTGCCATTCATGAGCTGGTCCTGGAACCGGCACGATGCCATACAAGCCAGTATTCCCGTTCGGTTTTTCCCTCTTGTGTAGATGTATGGAATAATCTTGATGACTCTACCGTTGTTGCTGCGCGCATTGGCAGTTTTGAGCAACTGATAAACAGAGTGATTCTGTGATATTCAATTCTCGCTTTCTTTCTTTCTTCTCTTGCTTGGCTGGTTGCGTGGGGTTGATAGCCCGCCTTATGAAGTTTCCTCCGTTCTCACGACGCCAGTCTGGTGTATTTTAATAATAAGTAGAGAGCACTCTGAGAGCGTATACCTCCGCCAAGCAAGGCAAGGGCAACGAAAATTAAAATTGGATCTGAAACTGTGAGTTTTTGTATCAATACCAAAATCTAACCATTTTTCCCCTTTGATAGTATTAACAAACATTGTAAATTTTTTGAAGATCCTTTGTTAACTTTTTGAGTTATGATGCTAGCAGATATTCGGACAAACATAAGTTAACCACACAAACTGACTAACCGTTCATCAGCAAAATTTGATCATTAATTATTTCATGTCTCTTAACATTACGAACAACTTCTGTAAATTTCATAACGATCCATCGATAACTTTTGAACCATTGTGCTAACAAGCGTAAAATCAAACACGGCGACAAGCAAACGCATGAACAAGCAGATCATAAAAATCTTTGCTCATTCATTCTCCATAATATACCTAGCAACTCCTGTGAATTTCATGAAAATCCGTTCTTACCTTTTTGAGTTACCGCCTTAAGAAAAATAGTCAGACAGACAAATAAACAGATTGTCAGATTTTCACCAAAAGGTAATCATATGTTACTGTGAACGTGCCCAACAATCCCTGTAAATTTCGTAAAAACCCGTTCATTACGTTTTGAGTCATTTTAGTGACAGACAAAGAGTCAGACCGACAGCCAGACAGAAAAACAGAAAGACAAACAAGCAGATAGAAAATCACGTCAAACATAACATAAGTAATAATAAGTAGTAGCAGTATATAGGTGCTGAGGTCATTCATGACACTGGACGTTGCAGGTTCAAGTACCAGCTCATGCAAGTGAGCTCTTTGCGGGGATTGCGCAGACTCAGCATTTGATACAGTAGTTATTTGCACAGCTGCCGTGGGGGTGCTAACTTTTCTCAAATATGGGGAGGTTAAGGGGACACGGGTGGTCGCGTAATAGCCTTCCGCCGATGTTGCCGTAGTTCTTGATGACCTGTTATCGAGTGCAGCCAGTTGACCGAAATATATCCGCAACACGAACCATTGCACGTGAATTCCCAAGTAGAAGGTACAATCAGGTTGACTTTCCTTTCTACTAAAAAAAAGAAAATAAAAACCAGAAAACACTGTTTTTAAGAAAACTAGTGAAGTTCATTAATACCTTTAATTCAAGTTTTGTTGACTGAGTTGATTCTTACGCATATTTTTCTTACTTCTTTTTCATAAGTCCAACATTTTCGTCAGTTTTCAGTGTGAACGCAGGTTTATATGTACAACAGTGAGACGAGCGTGTTCTGTCAGTTAAGCGTCTAAATTTTGTGGGAATTTAGAACTTATATACTTTATTGTATCGAACAGGAAATTAACTAAGCTGCTAGCAGTCACCTTTGCTGGCTTAGCAAATGCCATTGGAAATTTTTCGGGTAATTTCTTGATCATTAAATTATTTGAATAATAGTAATTACTAATTAGTTTATTTATATATTTTTTTCTTTTTGAGTCAGTGAAAACGCAGGAAACTGCCCTTCTTTTACTGTTCACACGGACGCAGCGACGCTATTAAACGCTGAGTTTAAACAACGACTTCAACTGACTGCCGTGTGAGTCCGCCTTTACATACAACGGCTGCAGCGGAACTTCAGGTCATTCTTTGACATCAATACAACATGTAATTCTAGCTTGCTAAATTTAATTTAGAGTGAAGATGAGAGGCCGCGAAATCAAACAGAACTAACTGCCTTTCATAGTTGCATAACACAGCATGAAATTCGATCATTGAATTGGAAACCCGCTAAATTTAAATTCAAGGTCAAAACAGATAGTGCACAATAAAGCTGATTTTGAGTATGACAAATCAGTATGCAATATTGTGTTGATATTATTTAAACTTACAAGAACACAGGCAGGTTGGCAGCGTTCATATTCTTCGACAAATAAGAGCATTAAGATAAATTACTTCTGGATCATTGGTTCCATCACAGTTGGACCAAATTATTACTTTCTTCAGTTTGCTTTGAGTGGAGCAAGCTGAGAGAAAAGCTGGAGACAACGTTCCAATTTGAGGACAAATAAGAGCAAGACGTCAAGGCCACTTATTGCTGGAGCAATAATATCAGTACAGAAAATTCATCAGACTCTGCCGTCTTTCCTGTAATATTCTCTGTCAGAGGATGTTCGTGTTACAGATGATATTTGAAGAAGGATCAAAGCGAGTATTTTGTTAGTGCATCTCAGGTTTCTAAAGATCTAAAGAACATATATGTTGTCTGCCTTATAAACTGAACTGCCAATATTCAAAGTATATGCAATATAACTGAAATGGAAGCGGCCTGTTGTTGAAAATTATCGGGTGGGGAATATGTTTCGCAAAGGGGGAATATTTGAATTTGTCGTCTTAAGGCAAACGAGATTTCAAAATCTTCAAGTTATTAAATTCGAACATGATTTCTCTCCATTTTGCCCATGTCCTACTCGATGTGATCACCTTTAGTCTGCAGTTCTTAGACGTTCCAAAAACGGAGTAACCGAAATGCGCAACTGGGAGTGGTTGCTTTCAGCAGTGAAAAAATTTCCGTACTCAGAAATTTACGTGACTACAATAATGGCTCTGATGCTTGTAAGCCAAACCGCACTTCAAAAACTACGTGTGGACCTTTCAACGTAATGGAGCTTCGCACACATCATGAAGACGCGTCAGCAATTTCCCATCCCCATTGATAAAATATATTCAGGACCTTATCTTCGCTAGGTCTTAATCCAAAGAATTATTCACTATGTTCGGTCCATCTTTGAGGCAAGGGTTTGTGAAAAAACACTCAAAGACCTGAATGATCTACAACGAGCTGTTCTTAATGCATGGGCAGAAAACGACAGGATGGCGTACGTGGCTCGATTATTCCTTTTATTAAGCGTCTTTGGGCAGTAGTTCAGACGTGAGGTGGCTACGCCGAGTAGGAAATCGGTAATTTAGAGGGGATTTTTTTCGGGAATTAAACGGCTTACAAAATTTTGCATTCTCATTATTTTCCTTAATGTGACATATTACAATATTCCCCGTTGCAAAACATATTCGTTCACGTTTAGTTTCCTATAATTTCCAAACTTTTGGGGCCCAATAATTTAGCATCGATTTCTCGTAGGCTATGACTATCTTTGTTTGAAACGTCGTCATAAAGCATACTGCTCCGCATTGGGTTGAATTCGGTAGATAATATTCCTACCCTGCATACACGCAAGCGTTGATACATAACACATTCTTCTACTAAAAATAAGCTACCATTCCATGGCGTAATGCCACACACAAGCACATAATGTCCAATGCGTTTCTTAAATTAATAAGAAAGATTTCCTGATCATTCACGCAGACTTCCGTTGATGCAAAACAAATTCTAAAATAGTATCTACGATGACTTCTCTGAAGCGTTACACATGAAAGCGTTGAAGCGGCAAGCGTTTCTATGTCAAATAGCCTTGTTGATACAGGTATGCGTTGACGCAATTGGCATTTCTGCATTTAGGGTCAGTAAATCTCACTTCAATATACAGTTGGATGAACATGTTGATGTAGAAGAATGAACGCATCTCTACAGGGACCTTGATCATGCACCCAAGCTAGAAAACCCACATGCACTGGTTCGGATTATAGACAGACGGCCACTAGCACCCACATTCCTTTCATATAAGGCTGAAGTCGACCACAATAAGTCCGAGTTATGACGTGATATAGGTGGAAGACTCTCTTGTTTGTAACTATAGAGTTAAATAAGCAAATGCAAATAATTTACTGGCACTAAATAGATATGTACTCCCCGTTGAAAGTTTAGACAACTGCCAAAGAGAAGTGACGCTAACGCCACCTGGTGTAGTAGGAACATTCTCGAAAATGTTTAAATTTAAACTTATGTATGACGGCCAACTGTAACTCATAAATGCCTGCTAATATTAAATAGTTAACCTAAGTGGAGAAATCCTGTTGGTATGAATATTTTAAACACCTTGACTGCGATTAGGAGCCATGTGATAGGCCATCATTTATTTATTTGTGCATCGTGGTCCTTTAGGACTACCAGTATACTTGATATTTATTAGTTGAACATTCATAAGTGCAGGAAATGATCTTGAAAAAAAGTCACCATCGTCGTCTTTCTCGGTATTTCATTGGGATTCTGGAAGAACATATTTCTATGTCATAATATGTATGATTTTACTATCGTAATTTATTTCATGAGCATGAACCATATTGTAACAGCGCAGGCATTTGCCCTGTCTCTTTTGTTTTCGAACCA
>LQNS02278070.1:15711910-15724182 GCA_001587735.2 Parhyale hawaiensis
GAACCCTTGTATAATGGCGACGACACACGCTAGTGAAAAAAAGACTAGTATCACAATCTTTTCGTCGGAACGTCATGTTGAATTCATGTAATCACAGATTTGAGAGTGCAAGGAATAGTGTAAAAAATACTTACCGTCAGTTCAGTTTACTCCGCAAGTGCCGTCAGTTAACTTTCGAACATATTATGTTTGGACGGATTTATAATTAAAAATTCTTTGCAAGTGTGTGCTATTTAAATGGGCACATCAACAGTTTCAACACATTCAGACGAAAAAGATGACGATACTCGCTCTTTAGACTTGCGGGTGGCATCGGCATAACGCATCAACTGACGTCGTAAATAATTGATAAAATATTGTTCTATTCCGGGTTTACTACCGCAGTCACGCCATACGACGTGATCCGAGCAATCAGACTCTGCTTATTATGCCGCATCAGCATATGAACATTTTATCTCGGCATAAATCTTGCCGGAGTCTCGGTCGGACGAGTGCGCTACTACTGACAGGCAACAGGCCAGAATGGCTCTATGAGATCAAGAAAACCGACAAAAAGAGGAGACAGAACAGCAGCCAGCTGCAACATTCCCTGCTGAGAAAGCAGTCAGGACATCCCGTGGGGTTCTGAGGCCCATACGTACGCAGAGCGGTATCATTCCAGTATATGATAAGCCGCTCACAAGAGCAAAAAGGTTAATAATATTCAGAAATTCACGTAAAATAAATTTAATCCAATGGAGGCATTTGAACAAGTTCGACACAAGAGCCGGATAGATAAGATACATTATTGGTATTGCACTAATATTATTATTATTATTATAATAGAGAGCGAAGTTTTCACGACTACAGAACAATGATGGCTTAAAGCGTAAAAACCCTTAAAATATCACTGCAAATAAATAAAGAATATTATTGTGGTCTGGTCAGAATTTTCATGCAATGAAAAGATTCTAATTGAAAAAAGTTGGAAGGATATGGTCGCAGGACCACAGCATTATAAGGGACACAGACCTCTTTAGTGAAAAAATACATAAAAAATACAATATTGGTGTTTTTGACCTGAAATTTACAGAGTGTATTCCAGATATGATTTCTGACATCATGTATGAGTGAAAAAGTGATCCGTGATCAGTGACGTCAATATGACGTCATTGACGTCATAATGACGTCATACGCCACCATGACGTCAATAATTGTGATGGAGACATGAAATTTGGCATTGTTGAACTTGAAGTCATTACTAAGGAAGGTATGGTTCGCATTTTGTGATAATTTTCACATATTATGAAATATAAGGTCTTACTTTCACCAACCATGCAAAAATTCATATTTTCATGTATATAACATGTTTCTGGTCTAATAAATCTGTAAATTTATATTTTATCAAAAATTGCGAACTATACGTCTGTACCTACTACTTATAGCAGTATCCATGACAGAACTTTCAAATGAATAGGATGAAAAATTAATTATTCATGATTTTTTTTTCAATACAGAAATTCATTTTTCAGTACGCCCACTCAAAGTTTGGGTAAGTCATTATAATTATAATATGCTTATGTTTTGCACCTTTGTCACGCCTAAACTAATTGAGATAATGATTTTTTTAAACTTTTCCATGATTTCTAAAGAGTTATAAATGGAAATATGTAATTAAAAAAATTGCAATTTTTGACAATTTTAGAGGTCTGTGTCCCCTTAACCCTATACAAAGGGAGACCCGAGGTGTATTGCACCTCGCCCCTGCAGAAACTTGCATATATATAGTTTTCATATTTCAGATGAGTTGCTGGAAACTTGTGGCTCTTCATAAATGACATTTTTCATGTTTTGTCAAAAAATTTAAGTGAAAATTCCATACGTAAGTGAAAATACCCTAGATTTTATAATAAATGGTCCCTATAAACTGAGACCTGCGCGATAGTGCACTGCACTCTGCATTCTTTCGGCAGGCAACCACGTACGTGTCAACGTCTGTTTATACTGTGTATCTGCATGTAACTTCATCCCAGGGTTATAATTACTGATGGACAACGCAGCTTTATACACATTATTTATAATAAATATGACTACCTCAGCAAAATGAGGCTACATCAGTGCAGTCGCAGTCCATTGCATACTGTATTATTATATGAATATTGTTGTGTACACTCGTAGTACATTGATTTTTCTGTGTACGTAGACAGTACAGTCCCTGCAATACAGCAGGCGCCCCACAGTTCCTGCAACTCATGCACACTGCCTGCATTGGTGGGCAAACTGCCACTCTTATCGTACAAAATGTATATGATTATATGCTTTTTAGCGATCTCTGAGAAAAGTTTATTTGAGGGTTTCTTATTATACTTTAACAATGAAATGATGTTTCAAATTATGTCTCAACTCATGTATGAATGTCTGAAGAGTATGCCTGTTGATTTTGAATCCGAAATACCAATAAATATTAAATTTATTAGCAAATCATTCGCAAACTACAATTCAGCGTCGGGGACTACCATTCAGGATGAATTCTGCGTTCACAATTACAATTCCAAACTTTTATTTAGCACTATTATTTTGATTCTGTGGAGGAAAATGGTCACTATAAAAGCAAGCTTCCACTGCCGAGGCGGCAAATTTTCGATCACAGTGTAAAAACGCCCAGCAATGGTTATTATTGCTATATTAATAAGTTCCAGTTTCCGTTTCCACAACAAAAGCGATATCACAGAAGAAGAAATAAAGGACATATAGCATGATTATAGATACGTGGAACCAATGCACGAGGTTGTTCCCACACAGGATCAACGCGCATGGGAAAAGCAAGTCAGGAAAGACGAGGAAGAATAGATGGAAGAAAGATCAGAAGGAGTATGAGATGGGAAGAGAGTAAAGTGGGCACGAAAGACAGATGTCCCGAAGGCCTAGGTAATGGCTAAGGTTACAAACAGGGTCCCCCTGGTGATGCCGATATCCATAACGTAGGATGGGCGCACCTAAACTAACGTAACCCTATGGACCATCCTATGCCCCCTGAGGGGGCCCGCAATGGTGAAAAAAAGTCTTGTGTAAATATTAAGGTCATAGACACTTCCGCAGCTTCCAATGGTATTGCACGAGAGATGCAGAACTGTGTTGTTTGAAGGCTCAGACAGTCGATGGAGACAGCACAGCAGTCGAAGGCCTTACGTAACAAAGCCTCAAACGCAACTCAAATCGTCCATTGGACAGTTTTATCGAGATGAAGAAATTAAATTAGCTGTAAGTTTTCTCAGACCTCAGTTTCGCTGGTTTGAATTGAAGCTAAGACGTTAACAATAACTCCGCACCCAGCAACCTATGAGAATTTAGAATGTAATCTACGCTGCAGCTTGGCGTACTAAGCCGTGTCAACGGTAATCGGTATGGAGTTAATATCTTAAACAAGAACCAAAATACTAACACAGTGCAGATGAGTGGAATACCGTACATGAGCTTCACCCACTCGTACTGTCATAATCGAGGACACTTCACCACAGAATGACGCAAAGGAGTTCCAAACCCTCCACACCGCTCTCAACTCTGAAATCGTTTCAGATTAGAACTTGCGTGCATTCATGCATTCTCATTCCTGAACACGGCCTCTCTGTGACATAACATTAAAGTTTAGCATAAACATTTTTTATTATTAAGTATATGTGAGGCCCATCAGCCATCTTCAGACAGAAAAGTTTAGGACATAACTGCAACCTTTTCTACCTAATAATCCGCTATCATTACAGGAAAAAGACTTCAGGTTCAACATAATAAATAATTATGAAGTTATTGCAGCAAATGGCAGTTGGGCTACAGTACCAGGGTCAGCATCAATGGCTATCAACTCCATGACAAATGCTACATGAAAGAAACCTTCAAAGAAGCAAGCGCTGCAGCTCTTGAAAGTAAATACCGTATGTAAATTTTTCATTAAAAACTCCATCATAGACCGCAATAGTACTTGGCTCTTAGGTCTGACGCTGGCGGCCAAAAGTCGGCAACGGAAAAATGGGATTTTCTGAGGACCTATTCCTTTCCCCCTATCTAGTACTGAAGAAAAAATTCCAAGGTACCCAACGTTTTTCTTGCGGGGAAGGTATTTTGAATATGGCGGGGATGCACTTGGGGGCTTGCTTGCATGACCGTGTCTGGACTAATCCCTAATAGCTCTTGAGAAAATCCCATTTTTCATACTAGCGTCAGAGGCCATTTGAACCTACGAGTCAAGTACTATTGCGGTCTATGATTCTATATTCAATGGGCACACCCTAATGCCATCGCAGCAATGAAGTATGTTGGAGAAATTTATATTGAGGCGTTTCATTGAACTTATGATTAGATAATAGAAGCTTTAGCTTCAGTTTTCACTGTAATGGCGATCAACCGAGGAAGAAATAAATGACATCTACTATGTCGATGGACACGATACTTAGGGAAGAAATAAAGAAAAAGAAGTCATTGTTCTAGTATGAATACTGTGTCCAATAGTGTTAGGGCGCAGCACCCTGAGGTTTTCTTGATTAAGACTAACTTAGGAATAATATTGAACACTAGCGTAAGAGAGTTATAATTATGGTCTGCTGAGAGTCACTGGCACAATGCCTACACATTATGAATGAGATGATAAGAGAAACGTAGGCTACACAGAGTTAAAGTAAAATACGTTTTGTGAGAGCTTGAAGTACCGTTTGCAGAAAACAAGTGGCTAGAAAAAAAGAATCGAGAGAGAATTTTTTTTTTTTTTTTTCATTTGAGAGCATGAATGGCAGCGTGCAGAAAACAATAGGCATTGGAAGGTGTAGCGAACTAGTTAACATTTCGTACGATTACAGGGATTTCAAAATAGTGAGAAAAGTGTGATGTGAAATTTAGAAGATATAGACCACATAGTCCTTTCAATAGTGAAAGAGAAACGGACATGTATTACAAGAAATAAAAAAAGTCTAGAGACAATGCAGTTAAAATTACAGTGCACATAACGATATGATAAAAAAGAGAGAAAATGTAGGACTACAATGTAAAAAAAGCGGCACGAATTGCCAGATTTCGTTTAACGTTTTCATTCTATCTTCGATTACCCAATTCGATTGCTATATGCCCGAGCAGATGGTGTCTCCTATGGTTCTCCGCACGGAAGAAGGTAAAAGCCTGGCGGTGTAGGTCGGCTTCGAAAGGCATTTAGGTCACTTCTACAGAGAATTAATGCGCAAAGGATTATCAAGAGGAGAAACGAGATCGAGGAAGCACAGAAGCCAGTGATAAGTAGGAGAATGGAAACGGAAGCAGGCGAAAAATACACCAAACATTTTTATATTGACAAGTTTAAGCTTCAGTTTCCACAACAGTGGCAATCTGACAGAGTGAGAGGCAAGGGACGTATAGTTTGACGATAGAAAATGTGGAACCCATGCACGAAGATTTTCCCACCAGGATCAACACGCATGGGAACAGCAAGTAGGGAAAGAAGAGGAAGATCAGAGTAAAGCATGGGCATGTAGGAGTAGGAAAATAGAAGGAAGCAAAGTGGGCACGAAAGACAGACGTCCGGAAGGCCTGACTAATGGCTACGGTAACCTACACGAGCGCCCGGGGTCGCTGCACCACATAACATAGGATAGGCGACCCGAACTAACCAAACCATAAGGCCCATCCGATGCCCCTCAGAGGATCGACGCAATTATTATTCTTTGGTGAAGCTTTCGGAGGGGGAGGGAGATAGTGAATAGAATGGTGAAAAAAGAAATAGAGACATAAACGTGGTCCTCAAAGAGGTATAGTGGAATGAGAGCATCACAAAAACGCTACAAGAAATACTGTAGATGAGTGACAGCTAACGTTCTCCCACGTGTCAACAGCAACTAGATCGGTTAATGACGAGCCAATACTATGGAAAGTTGCCGTTCCTAAATGGAATAGACGAATGCCTGTAAGACTTTGCCTACCTCTTTAACCCTTTCGATCCTGACGGTACGTACACGTACCGCATCAAAATTTTTGTTATTAGAACCGGTGCATTGTTTCTTGCTCTGAAAATTTGAACAACATATTCAACAACCCGTCTGAAGTCAGTGATAATATTTTCTTAATGGCTGAACTACACTGTAAGTGAGCTCAAGTGACTACAATGATGGTGTCTTCAAGGAGCTTCTTTTAGAACCTCATAAAAGAGCAAAAATTTTCGTAGCGAAAGGGCTAAAGCAAGTAATAGACCTGGCACTACGCATTAGATACACAGAATACGCTGCTCTGCAATGCAACAATTATTGCATGGAATGTTTTTACGTCCTGAACTGAATCCAGTTTGAAGTTTTCTCACCTATTTAGAAAAAAAAGCAACGATTGCTGACCTAACTATGATATTATTTACTTACCAGTACAGCCATATTAAAAAAGTATAACTCAACAACAAACTAATATGTTTTTTTTATCACATATGAGTAGAAAAAAATTTATTAGCTTTCTGGCGCAGCTATTCTAAGCCCATCGCGCCGAATGCAGTTCACATAACTACATAAAACTGTTTTGGTTCACAACGTTGGACACTACCTAAAAGCTTATATTCTATGCTTGAGGAGCGAAAATCCTCCAGTGAACATAATTAACTACATAGGAATACAACATTATGAGATCAAAGATGTCAGATATGCAGTAGAAGTCACAAACAAATATATCAAGTCACTGTTCCAACATAACAGAAAACGGAAGCTGATCGTCCTGTAAGGCCCTGAAGTGTAGACAAAAACCGGAAATTTTCATCATCTCAGTCTAGACCTTTTATCACAAACAATTCCAACTGGCTAAAGCTTTACCCGTTTCAGTGAAACAGTCTTCACAAAAGATAGAAGAGTTTACAGCTGAACGTTCAAACTAGCTGTGTTTTGTTACAGGAGCTGAAGCCCAAATGTCACAACGATTTTTTCTCATATATATCTATATATATATACCAAATGGCTCTTAGTGACCTAACCTTACCAATATGTCACCAAGAGCCTAAAATTGACGCTTTCTGGTTTTTTGTTCTCTAAAAAAAAAACAGACCTTGCCTACCTAACCTTACCCGACGGTTAGAACTTTTTCTAAATACCGAACTTTTTAGATCTAAGCAATTTCAACCCGACGTTTCTAACCCGACTTAACCGGAAATTTGGGTGGTGTACCCGACACGTCAATTTTGGGCTCTTGGTGACCTAATCAAATAGCTTTAAATACTAGGCTCTTTAACTAGAGAATTACAATGACACCTTACCTTTGCTACACCTACGAATTGCACAATGATTAGGTATGTTGAGGCAAGTGTGTGAATAATAAAAGCTGTAATTAGCCCAGATACTCATCCAACGGGATATGTTTGAAATTATGCGTTTCGCGAGAACTTTCGCCACGTGGGTAATAGAAGCGGCAGCCTAGCCACAACAAAAGTACTGTGGCCATCAGGTGAACTTTGTAGCTGTGGCACTCATAACACCTCATTGCACATTATTTACCTCCGCAGAGGAGGTTATGTTTTCACCGTGTTTGTCTGTCACCAAGATAACTTAAAAAGTTAAGAGCCGATTTGGACGAAATTTTCATTAATTGTTAGGTATGTTAGGAGGAACAGATGATTAACTTTTGATCAAGATATGTCTATCAGTTTGTTTGTTTGTCTGCCTCATTTTTCTCAATGGCATAACTCAAACAGTTATAAATAGATTTTGATGAAATCAAGATGAGTTGTTTGGTATATAACAAAGAGTAAATGACCAAATTTTGGTAATGATCCGTTTGCTCATTCGTTCGTTTGTCACTGTTTTTAATTTTGCGCTTGTTAGCACAATAACTCAAAAAATAATAAATGGATCTTTATGAAATTTATACAAGTTGTTATTAATGTTAAATACATCAATGGTAAAATCTGGTGCAGAATCGTTGGTTCGTTTGTATGTTGACTCATGTTTGCCATAACGTTTGTTAGCAGTATAACTCAAAAAGCTATGAACGGATCTTCAAGAAAATTGCAGAGGCTGTTATTACTATCAGAAGAGAAATATTAAATATTGGAGTTTATACAAAAAAAATTATGGTTTCAGAACTAATTTGAATTTTTTGCTATCGTTGCCTCGCTTGGCGGAGGTATGGGCTCTCAGAGTGCTCTAGTATTAAGTGAATTAGCTTTCTGAAACAGAGAGATGAAAACAGCCATAACTTTATATGGTAGATACGTGCATATTTTGCAACCAAGTAAGAGATCTATGGCACAAAAACAAGTGCCTACAAGGCAAAGCAATGAAAAAAATGGATGCAAGCCGAAAATCACTTCCCCTAAATTGGACATTTCCTTCTCAGAAAGAGGGCACGCAAAATAAAGCAACTGTAAATTATTGTGAGGTATAGGAACATCCATGAGATTTTACAGGGCTCATCTTTCACTCATATATTGAAGCTAATGCAATAGGCTATTCGTTGCTACAGCTAACGGAAGTAGGTAGGTACTATTTTCGGCTGTCATCCGTGACCCGTCATGCCATATGAGTGTCTGACTTCCGTGCACAAGGTCCCTAGTTCTAGTGACATGCCTGTCAAAAGATCTTCGTGGCGTCTGGAGTCCTGAGTCGGCAATTCATTGGTATGTGCAGCTGGGTGGGGACGCCTGTCTGACCAGGAATGAGAGAGTAAGGGGCTTGGGTCGTTGAACCTTCCGTTTCGGCGCCGTAGTTCTTAGCGACCCGTGGTCGGCTGTGGCTCTACAATTCCACTAAGACCAGTTGGCCTATATCTGCTACACGAACCAGTGTGCGTGGGTTTCCCAGGGGTGCGGACAGTCAAAGTTGACTTTACCTATAGTACTACCTGTCAACGTTGACAGGACTTGGGCACATCACGACTTGAACTGTAAGGCTTAGACAAGGACCACAGGCCAGCCGTCACCATCAACCTGTGCAAAAACGACTTGCAACAAGCAAAGGCACCGTTCCACACCAGCACCATCAGGCGGAACCTCTGGACGACGGTGCAAGAATCCAGATGACGGAGCGAAGAACGCCAACGCAACTTGTATCACTGCTCAACGAATAAATTATTAGTAGGTACTACGTGAACTGTGTTCGTTTATCCCCTGTTTTCTTGCCACTGATAGTTCATCTGAATGCTTCTGCTACAATCAATCATCACTACCTCACACTGAGATAGAAATAAATCTTGGCAAGAAAATTAAATTTCTCAAGATCATACTAACCAACACAATAATAAAATGGCAAAAAATAAGGACTAATATGGATTTCGTTCACTCGTTATTCTAGTTCTGCTTTGCAGACTAGGTATGATACGATACTTTCCTCTTTTTTTATTTAACTTATTCTCGGATCTAACCTCAGAGTAACTAAAGGTTTTTGTGAAGAAGTGGAATGCAATATAACCATGCAACACTGCAGCTGTGAGCTAAGAAGCAGGGCTGGGGAGTCGAGACTCTGAACATGCGACTCCTATAAATTTTCACGATTTACTCCAACTCTTCTTTTGATAGAGTAAAAATTTAAAAATTGAATATTAGAATTTTTTATTTAATGATGCTTATTAGCCAAAATAGCACTTCATCATTGCCTAGTGCCTAAATGACTTCATGGTTTTGCCATATGAAGTTTTTTACCTTTTTTGATAGAAGTACGTTTTGACAAGAAGGTAGCTACATATAAAGACATACGGAAACAAAATATACAAAGCAAAAATCTAAATTACAAGCAACTGAGCATACAAACTAAAAAAGCTGCTTTAATATAATTAATAGTACTTAATTATAGATAATTAATCACTAAAACTCCTCGTGGTGCAAGATCATCATCGGTGTGGGGGCAAGTTCAACAAAGTCATTTTCTATGGCCAGCTAAGCCTATTATTTTGGCATGGGTCACATCTAGGTCAACCCATCAAAAACCCTACAAAAAATCTTAACACTGCCCAACTGCTTCGACCACTTATTGAGTGGACATGTAAACATAGATATATATACAAAATTAAATATTCAATAAAACATTATCACCGTTCTTCGCATTGCTCGCGAGTAAAAATAAGAAATAATATATTTGACAATGCTTAGCTTGAACGTTAGGTATGAACACTTAACAGTTACTTCTATGAGCTGTAAGCTATAGTTTTGCAATAAATAATGTAGTAAAGCTAGAAATTTTTAAACTCCTTCCTACTTTACTCTTAATTTTAACCATGTATTATGTATTGCTGAATGAAACCGTGACACAACAGCACTCACCTATAAGTGGTTTGTTACCGTGATTATTGTGATGAAGAAGCTTGAGTCACTGGAATTTTACCGACTTCAACTCTCTAGTCCAGAAACTGGCCTAGACTCTGACTCTATAGCTCTGCTATGGAGTAAACTCGACAATTAAATTTACAGATTAGATTAAGAATTTGACAAAGCAACATCCACACTGCAGTTCTGCATAAAAATTTGTGACATGTCATGCTGTGAAGGTACGGTAGCCACTGCAAATCAAGCCAATCTCAACTTGCATGCACGAGAGGTAGAGTGTATTCTACCACAGCTTGCCAAAGATATCCGGAAAATTACTGGCTTATTGGCCAAAAGCAACTATTTATTTCCCTAAAAAAGGGACTACAAGACTCACCTCTGCTAAGAAGTCCACAGTGTCTCTCAGGTGATCACATGAGCCTGATAAGCAGTTGGACTGAGGACCTGAAGTGCACAGGTACAGATGCCGAGTAGCATCTGTTGACTGTGGGTAGCACTGCCTCAAACTGGAAAAACAAAGTGAGGCAATTAATTTGTTGTCAACCAGTTGCTGCAACCACAACCGCTGCAGCCACAACTACCGGTACTTTTGTGTCCTCCCTACCCCACTTTCTACTGTAACTATTTATCACCCACGATCAAAGTGAGAGATGACATAGTAATTTGATCTTTTTTTTCCCCCAGTCTTTCAAGAGTTCTGAACCTTAGTTTTATGTCAGGAGAACATGTTCGGAGAGCAGTAAAAAATAGCCATATGATTAAAATCGTTTTAATGTTCTTAGTAGCATAAAATGATAGGGTGAGGCCTAATGTAGCTGTTTAATGCAATTTAAAGTCATTCGGAAGCTCACAACTCCCTAATACGGCATCTAAAGACAGGAAAATCACACTGCAGCACAATTTGATGAACCAACACAAAAGTCAGCGTTGTGCGACCAAACAGGACAGACAATGCCTAGGAACACATATTCAAAATAGACACCCTACTGTTGTCTATACGGCCACAAGCCCGTTTTATCAAACAGAACATGATAGAGTGAAGCTTAATGTTGATGTTTTATGCAATCTAGGGTCATTCGGAAGCTTACAACTCCCATTAATACCGTTTCGACCCATTGGTCAGCAAATTTGAAAACTTCGATGAGAAGTCGTAATTTTTTCCCGGACGTATACATCAGGAAAATTTATGGAAAATTTTTGGGGTACAAATTGATGGAGTGAGGCATAATGTTGATGTTTA
This sequence comes from Parhyale hawaiensis, assembly GCA_001587735.2. Lineage (NCBI taxonomy): Eukaryota > Metazoa > Arthropoda > Malacostraca > Amphipoda > Hyalidae > Parhyale > Parhyale hawaiensis. The sequence goes on from LQNS02278070.1 coordinate 15,723,391, forward strand.
GCGCAATCTAGGGTCAGTCAGCTCACAACCCATTCTAAAGAAAAAAGTCCTTGACCAACAACAACGTTTCAACAGGTTGGCGAGAAAATCTGACAACAATGAAAACTCGTAAATTGACATGGGCGGGGCAGATTGAGAAGTCTTGCTTCGCCTGAGCAAAAAGAGGCTTCCTAGGGCGTAAATGATATTTTTTCGCAAGTTCTCAGACTAATAGCAACATTATAACAGAGTATGGAGCAAATCTGAGACCTTCGATGAATTCTTGAAAATTTTTCCTCGATCAGGAAAATTAAAAAAAAAAAATTGCGGTATAGATTCTCAGTTAACCGAAACATATGATGGCTTAGAGCATATTGATAATATTTTAAGTAGTCTAAGATGAGTGGGATGCTTAGAACCTACTTTGTAACTGCATGAAACGTAAAAAAATAGACACGCGCGAGGTAAATTGAGAAATCTGGCTTCGTCAGAGCTAGTAGACTCTTCTTAGGGGACAAATGATAACTTTTCGCAAGCTTGTAGACTAATAGCAAAGTTATAACAAAGAATGGAGCAAATCTGCAGCCACTGATCCCAGTTATACTCTAGTCCAAAATAAAACTACACTGAGCCAGTAGCTATTGAGTTCTACCGTTGTCTACCAGCTATGACCCGCAAGGTTGTGAGAACTTACTCAGTTACCCTCCTCCCAGGCCTGCAATAACTGTGGTCTCCCCCCTCCACTCCAGGAACCGTCCCCAAACCGCGCCTCCCCCCCGCCGCCCCAAGGTACCTCTTTGCAGCCTCCACCCC
>LQNS02278070.1:15737599-15747693 GCA_001587735.2 Parhyale hawaiensis
GGGGGGGGGGAAGGGAAGGCTGGGAGCTTGTGTATTTCGGGAAAGGAGCAGCTGTCGAAAAAAAAAAAAAAAAAAAAAAAACCTGGCCAGAATGGTAATATGTGTTTGTGTTGCCTGCTTATATTAAACCTTCTTGGATCAGTCATTCACTAGTTCCCAAGGCGTGAAACGCTTATCAAAAACGTAACTGAGAAGTTTAAAAGTCACTGGTGTAGGTCCCATCTCCTGCACACACTACGTGTCACGCTCTATTGTACGTTCGTTAACTCAAATATTTTCAGCATATGATACAGTGATCATTAGTAATAGCGAGGTCCTGGTTAAGTGTAACATTCCCATGAATTTTCAAAGTGATTAATGCAGTGCCGACGCGAAGTTATATTAATTAACGTGTTGGGCTTCGTTTTCTGCTGTGTCCTCCTTTTTGCTAAGTGCTGAAACTATTTCTTCGCTATTAAAATGTTACATACTCTTTGTAACCCCATGCAATGTATATGAGAAAAAGAAGAAAAACAACATGAGCAATATAGATGATAGCAAGCTGTGTCGAGCAGAAGGGACTTTTTACATTATTGGATTGGATTGGCAGCAGTAGACGGACCAACAGGCCCACTCTAATAGAGCCGCTGGGACTTACTCCTCTGCTCTCTACGAGCTGTTACCATAATGTCAGTATCATTTATATATCTGCATGAGGCAAAAATAATAAAAAAAAACTCAGCCAAAGAGACGATCTTGCTAGTACGATTTGTAGCTGCAGATCTGTGGAGCTTGGAGAGGTTAATTTGAGTGAGGTAGAAGAGAAGAGATTATGGATTAAGGTGGCTTCTGAAGGTTTGGCCGTTAAGAGTTTGGGATTCTTGGAGGAGGTGTTCTTTCTTAGCTGTGGAGGGTATCTGTCCAAATGTATGTCAAGAAAATTTTTAAACGCGTTGACCGTCTCCGCCCCGACAACTTCTGAGGAGCCTATTCCAGATGTTCACTATGAAACACGGAAAGAACTGCTGGCTTAAGATAGTCGTTTGAGTTTTACGTTTGAGTTTCTGATTGTTGTTTCGCTCGCGATCAGTAACGTCTCTCTGGAAAAGTCCCGTTGCTTATACATACTATTAAATACTATTAAATGCCCCCTGAGTCATCTTTAACGAGAGAGATCAGGCAAACTTCTTGCATTCGATACGTGTAGCGGTATGGCTTTTTTGCAGCGTAGGTATCGGTTTGGTTGTTCTGCTTTCGACTCTTTCCATGTTATCAATATCTTTACACTGATGTGACGACCAGAATTCAATAGTTAAATGTAAATGTGGGTGCACTGGTACTTTGCACAAGGGAATGATGATGTCCTTGGATCTGTACTGAAAATTCCTGGTAATGAATCTCAGTACTCTGCTTGCTCTTTTTACACTCTGGTGAACTTGCTGACTGTGTTGAAGTTTGTTTGTAATAGTTTGTCCCAAGTCACGTTGTTGGGTGGCAGCTGCTGATCCTGTCCCGTTCATTTTCAATCGTGTTGAGGAGTTCTCGGCCTATCGTGCAGTATTGAACATTTGTCGACATTAAAGCTCATCTGCCTCGTTGTGCCACATTCCGAAGGGTGTCAATGTAATTTCTTTGCTTGCCACATCACATCAACTAATCTTTTGTTCTGGATGACTGAGCAGCTATTGTGGACCCAGCGATACTTTTTATCTTCTCTGACAACGTCACAATCGTGGTATTATATATATGGGCCTACCTCACAAATCGTTCGTTTCAAGTTGGACCTATGCTTTTCAGTGGGGATTTGGATCGTGTGTACTAAGTAGACCAAGTTATGAGATGTTTTCCTTTGATGGTCAGAGTATTCAGGAGTGAAATGGTTGCCTTGACTGTGTGTAATGAGGTATTATCGTGCATAACCATAAGTTAACGTCTGCTTAGCAGGTCAGCAAACTATGGGAACAAGTGTTGATCCAGACACCAGGGTGTAGGTTTTGCGGATGATCTTTCGATTCTGAAAATGGTCCTTCCTCATTAACAAAGATCTTTGCCCAATACATCACTTCCTTCCTGACGCCGAAAGCGACTGGAACGAGAGGCTGCTTGAAGCATTTACATTTATGTCCATTTATCGGGACGATCATCCGTGATTGTCCTGATCATCAGTGATGAGGACATTGAGAAAGTTTGTCTTCTTCTATTTTTTGGCCCAGGCAATGTGCCTCTCCATATGGGATGTATTCACTGTTCAGGATCAGTCTGGCTATGGTATTCACACTCCTTGACATTTTCTTGATCCCATTTCACAATGTGTTTATGGATGGGGGCCCGCGCTTGTCACTCCAAGACGGCTCTTTACCTGTCTACGCAAATTCTGCATGTGCAACTGGTATACGTTCCTTCTACATCCGATCCTTTGTGATAGGTTCTTCACATAGGGCTTCATCGCTCCTGCCTTCAGTTCATTTTTCTGGCGGTATCCATTACCGGGGGTACACTTGCAAGAGTATATGGTACGTTCGATCGGGTGATAAAGAAAATGAAGCCTTCGAGGCCTGACTTGTCCCGCACTTCAGACTGGAGCTTTGGTTTTACCGCATTGAATCTTGTTGCCAGCTTTGGAAACGACGCATGTTATGCTGGGCCTGCTGAAAATACCATTTTTACTGGCAAGATTGTCATTCTGGTTATGTCAAGGACATCCCATTACCGTTACTGGACTGAAATTCAATTCAGTAAATCGAAGCCAGTGCGCCAGTCTGAAGTTTCGAGTAAGTCAACTCTCGCTGGCTTGATTTCGCAGTCCAGTCGAACGCGCCATTAGACATCTACGTTTTCTCCTCAACTATCAAACGTCGTTTCATTGTCATACTTTCACGCCGGCAATAAAGCGTGACACATTAAAATTCGAAGCATAAAACATTACTCGGAATTACTTTGTATATAGTGTCAATGGTCTTTAAAGTTACATGAATATTATCATTAGTAGGAACTTTCTTTATATAGAAGTCCAATTTGATATTTCCTTTATATTATACTGAAAAAAATCTTGAGAGTATGAACTTACAATAATGCGTGACACGCAGCTAGTCTTAAAAAACTTGCGTTGAACTTTGTTCAATTGTTCAATGTCGATAAAATTTGGTTGAACTACATTCAAAGAATTTAGTGTTAATCTTTCTTAATGTATTTCACAGAAAACCTAATTCTATGTTATAAGGAATGTGTGAAATTGGACAAGAATTAGTGCTCACTACTCCATTGTCTCCTTCTTAACGCCCAGAATTCGTCAGTGATGATATCAAAATTTATCGCAACAAATATGAGTAAGAGCAACAAAAACGCTTTATTAAAAATAAACATGTATCTTTTTGCTGTAGTCTAGGACGCTAATAATTGCACTGTATATGCCAAATTTTCATCTATTTTACTCATACAAAGCTACCTTACCTTACTATACGCTGCCCATTTCTTCAAGGCAACTTGGGCGAGGTCAAATTCCTCTGCAGCGTCTCCAATTCTATGAGCATATCTGAGATTTTTTATATCATAGCCCCTTCCGCTACCTGCATATAGAGAAATCTCAGAAATATCCATAGAATTGGCAGCGCTGCAGAGGAATTTAACCAGACCCAAACTGCCTTGTTAAAATGGGCAGAGTATGCACAGGCGTCGTTTTGTGTAGGAATACTGTAGGAAAAAATCTTTGGAGTAATATGACAAACACTGGCTGATAAAATAGGATTAGATCTTAATAATATTTAACAAGAAAATCCGATTTAAATAAAAAAGTTAGATGTTACAGATACCAAGGAAGAGGTGTAATAAAGTCTTCATTGCAAGTTGCTACGTAAATCGGAAGCCGATAATAAGTGGACCGTTGGAACAAGCGTTCATATGATTTTATAGCAGCTTCCCACTCAACTACCAATGAGGTTGAACTTTCTCTAAACGTGGCATAGAAAATGTTTAGGGACACACTACTCTAAAACAAAGCATATTCTCATCTACCGTGTAAACTTACATACATTGAATACATTCACTCAGTAAACGAGTGTTACTACTGAGCACATCCACCGCACTGTCGTAGTGCAGCAACTAATGTAGCTGCTTCTTTACTAAGCAAAATCGATTTGTTTTCTTTCTGGCTTTGGTTGATGTAGGGCTCGAGAATTGTCCCATTTTTCTGTGGTAAATTATACAATTTTATAAAAATTAGGCCTTTAGAAGCGTAAAAATCGGGAATAAACAACGGTTAGAAGAATCGGACCGAAATTGCTTGGATCCAAAAAGTTATGTATAACGCAAAGGTTCAAAATGTCGGGTCAGGTTAGGTAAGCAAGGCAAGGTTTTTTTTTTTATTAAAAATTTGATTGTTGATTCGAGACAGATATAACAATTGGATAGTAGCCTCGAACCAGAAATCAACATTTCAAGTGAAGTCGAGTTAGAAACATCAGACCGCCATTCTACGGATTCGTTTTGTAAAGTGGTCAATTTAAACCGACGGAATCCTTCAATTGTCTGAATGTTTTATTTCTTGTAAACGACTAAAAATAGCATAGTTTGGTACAGTCAGATGGTCAAGTTTGGTACAACATTTCAACGCACATACAGCGGGAGAAACGTTTTTGCAGCAGTAATGTCCTAGGATGAAGTTTTTAGAAGTAGTATGGAAAAAAATTGCCGATATTAGTTTAACAAATTTTATTGCTTGTTTACATGCCGGTTTTTTAGTCAACGTGCATAGAATGTTTTGTGCAATCTCTTAAATTGTAACGAAATTTTGAGATGTAAGATTTCTGCGGCCATCTTCGCTGTAACCTGCGAGACAACTGCATTTTATACTTCTGGCAGTGCAGTTACAATCGCCACCATTTAACGTAAAGGTTTTAGAAAATCTTAGGCGTTACATACCATAGTAGTCAACAGATAATAGGGAAAACTTCACTATAAGCTGCTTTAAATTGCCCCAAAGCTACGAAAAAGATTCCCCATTCCTGCTTAACTCGCTCTTCAAGCAACTTCTTCACGGAGTTTGGTGGAGAATTTGTGGGCGAAACGCCACTTGTGGAAATTTTTGCTCTTCGTCTGCATTGGGTTTTGCAGAACCTATTCTGCGCTATCGTAAGCTTGCCCTATTTTGAAACCTCATTTAACACTGTTATTAAAGCCCGTGTACCGTTAGTCTTTTCAACGCGTTCACTTAACCAATCGTCTGAATGTGTTGCCGTTGAAACAGACGAGATGTGCACCTTTTTCTGAATTTTATTCCACTCCAAATTTGAAGGGATATCCGTACCCTGCCCAATCACAAATGATGAGAAAACCAATTTTATCGTAAACATTTTAATAACTTTTTGCGGCTTATACGGGGTTGTGTAGACAACGACGCTACAAAACACTAAGACGAGTGGAACAGTAAATAATCCGTTGTAAGTCCATACTCTCAAGTTGCTGCTCTGATAAGAAAAGCTCTGGTCGTTCACCCATACACATTTCTACCTAATTTTGAGAGAGAGAGAAAAAAAAGAGCATGTGTTTAAGTAGTTCATCGTCAGATGTTAAATTATTCTGATCCAATTATTTTTGGGAATTTTCACGTCAGGGACGACTTTTTATTTTCGTTATTGATGGTCAGATTGTAGCAAAACTCGCACAGTATGCAAAAAATTGAATTCAAAGAATATTTTATTCATGATAATTTTTCGATTTTCGCAATAGTTTTTTAATAACGTAACCTAACCTCTATTTCATAAACTGATAATTTCTGAGTGATGTTGTGTTCTAGAAAAATGGGAGATATAAACCGAAAAATATTGTTCTTTGATACAAATAAAACTGTATGAATAAATTAGCTGACGACATAAACTATACATTGGATAATAGCATCATTTGTTCATTTATCACTTCTTTCACTTTTTGTCTTTTGGCCGCAGCAGCGCTGGGACGTGTAGCAATCAGGCCTTCGGTGTCACCTGTGCTAAACCGGCCTCCAATACGACACAGGTTGGGTAACACCGGGTGACACCGTAGACAACACTCCAAAATTGTAGGGTTATGAGCTGGGTAACACTTTCTTTGTTTACAAACATTGACTTTGGCACTCAACAATTCGTATTACAAAGTCTGGCAATGCAATATATTGCTGAATTCTAGCTTTTGAAGCAATTTTGCGTAGTTTTTTCAACATTTTATCCTGAAATACAGTCGAAATAAGTCTCCGCCAAATGTGTATGTTCAAGCTTGCCGGAAATTTCGTAACATTTTGTTTGAGAGCTTAGATCGCTCGTCGCATTCACTGCAACGAGAGTAACACTGTGAGGGTAACACCGGCGTCTGATTGCAACACGCCCCAGATCTGGCGCTGGTACTTTAGTATTCTTGAGTTTGTTGCGAAGTGCAGTTCTTCCAAGATATCCATGCCCGTGTGTCTCTTTGAAACGGGTATTTTAAAATCTGTGACCCATTAAGTTATCACGTAGTGTGTCGTCTTTGACGTTATCTATTTGTATAATTCCTATTATTGCATATAGTTGTGAAAATTTATTAACTATTGTAATGTTTCAATGTGTTGTCGATTCCCCTGTGATGGGCAAAAATATTTATACTAGGCTTACCTACATTGTTGGTTCAAGTAGTAGTAAGTTCTTGTACTTATATTATAAATTAATAGAGAATATTAGAATAGCAGGTGAATGAAATGTTGACAAGCCAAGAGTTTCAGGCATTTTTAGTTGTCTATCATTTGTATTTGGGCGAGAAAAAAATTATTTGGCATCCAGCTGGACGAGAAAAATTATTTGGCTGAAACATCTGGAAGGCCGTTGGAGGAGAATATGACCGACAGAAGCAAGCAGGTAAGTCGAATTTTAACTAACAATCGTCAAATTTTACTCTCTGCTATGAAATAATTGCTGATGTGTCATAGTCAACGAACTGCTTTCACAACACAAGATTGGTACCATAATTATCTGTAGGGTAGGGTTGATTGTTTCCACTGTGGCAGTTGCCTAGGCAAATTCACATTTTAGGTCCGACACCAGTTTTGGATGTTTTGACACTTTAGGTTAAGCCTTCAAGGAGCCATTCTAAGACATTTTTCAGGAATGCTAATTGCTGGGAAAATGCTTCGTTTTCGAGATTTTTGGCTTTGAAGTTCCTACTGTTTTCCTATGGGAGAAAATATTCAGCGACTCCAGACGAACCTAAACTCTCCTAAAATGACCTTACCTAACCTTACCTTACTTAACCTTACCTAACCTTACTTACCCTTACGTAACCAAACGTAACCTTACCTAACCTAACTTACCTTACCTAAGCTAACCAAACCTTGCCAAAGCTAACCTAACCTTGCCTAACCTAATTTACTTAACATTACCTAACCTTACCTTACCTTACCTAACCTAACCTTACCTAACCTTACCTAACCTTACCTAACCTTACCTAACCTAACCTTACCTAACCTTACCTAACCTTACCTAACCTTACCTAACCTTACCTAACCTTACCTAACCTTACCTAACCTAACCTAACCTTACCTAACCTAACCTTAACCTCACTAACCTTACCTAACCTTACCTTACCTAATCTTACCTAACCTAAAATAGGGTAGTTTAGGCTTCTTGGTGTGTCAAGTCATTTTCCCCATAAGAAAACAAAGGGAACTAACCAGCGCTATATCTCGAAAAGAAGTATTTTCCAAAAAATTATTATTCATAAAATATGTCTTAGACTGACGTCTTTAACCTACATAAAGTGTCAAAACATCTTAAATTGATGCCGGATCTAAAATACAAAAATACCGTTGTGATAAGTCAAGGCTGCCGAGCCAATTTTCGTCCTAACAGAGCGAAAAGCAGGTATTTTGAAGAGTCATATTAGTGCTTCTGGCAGAGAATTTATCGTAGCTAGGGATTTGTAGCCTTGGCGAGTGCCACACACACACAGCAATTGCGTCTATTGCTATCATATTCGTTTATGCTACGGTGACATCAGTAATTTCTGCTTGCAAATTCTGTTATTGTAGCTGTTGCGGCTAGTTTTGACCCACTCTAGTCAACTCTAATATTATAATTAGGCTAGTCTAAGCCAATGCGGTCGTTCCCTTTGTTGTTTATGTATGCATTAATATTAGAATAGCCTAGCAACTAAAATATGAAAATTGCCAATTGCTTATTTTGTGCTCCAACCCTCCTATAGGGTACTACATATACTGCAATTATATTGACTTTATGTTAAATTAGATATTTCAAAACTTTTTCATAAATACACTTCTCGTTGCAAATGCGTAGTTTTTAGATATTTGACTTTGGACTTCCCATTATTTTCCTATGGGAAAAAAATAACGATTAAAGCTTCCTTTGTGCAAATTCGAAAAAGGTTTTTTGTTCCTAATCTACTCATTTTTTAATGCAGATTACGAATCTGGATTCGGTTTGTGGCGGTCGGCTCTACTTTTTAAAATATATAGCTTTGAAGTTCCCTTTGTTTTCCTATGGAAGAAAATAGCCGGCGTCGGCAGAGTGTAATAGAACACCCTTTAAATAGTTTTTTATAACCTAACCTACAGCATGTTATAAGTCAATAACTATTGCGAAAATCGAAAAATTGTCATGAATAAAATAATAAAAAAATTCAGCTTTACGTAGCTATAGTGTGCGAGTTTCGTAATTATCGGACCGTGAATGATGAAAATATACCCCCACCCCCTTAGGGGTGGGGATACCGTAAATCAAAAACTAAGTCCGACCGCCAAAAACGGGACCTCAGATTCGAATTCTACTTCAAAAATTAAGTATAAGAAAGAAAAATAATGTAAAAATATGTGCTTTAAGGAAACTAACACCAAAATAACCGGCGACCCAATAACAACCTAAACTTTCCTAACCTAACCTAATTTAATCTAACCTAAATAAGTCAACAAAATTGTAATATTGTCTGGATGACCTAAACTGCAAATTGCCCGAGTCTCATTTATTGCCAAGCTTTATAAATAAATATCTTAGGCTGGGCCATAGGCCATATAGGGTTAGGTTAGTTTAGGTTCGCCCATTGTATGCTATGGAGAGCAGCGCTCCTAGGAGGACCCGAGCTGTAAGTTACCTTAGCCGTTAGCTAGGCCTTCGGGACGTCTGACTTTCGTGCCCAGTTTGTTTTTTTCCCGATTTCATACTCCTAGTATTTCTTGCATATGTTCTTCAGTTACTCTCCCCACTTTCTGTTCCAATGCGCGTTGGGAACACCTTCGTGAATGGGTTCCATGTATCTATCGACATGCTGTATGTGCTTTCCTTTTCCTCTCTTAGAAAGCTTCGTACATATTTAGGGAGGCTTAAATTATCTTATACTATTACTACCACAACTGTAACTAAACTTCACTCTCCGGGATAAATAACATTCGAAGAAATTCGCATCCAGATATGTTAAAAGTGAATAATTTTTACTTGCCAAATCTCCGAATTTTCGTAATAGTTGCAACGCCTCTAGGTTGCTTTGTGTGTTTCATGCTATCACTTTGAGACCCGTTCTTTCTTTTTCTCATTTAATCACAGTATATGTTTGGGGGTATGGAGGCTTAAATTATAGTAGCTATAATGACTGTTTAGGCTCTAATGCTAGTCAATATATATGGCTTGAGATCAATTCTGGGAAATCATCGGCTACACCCTATGGTACTTCTTCGTTTTGAGCAGTCCTGTCCCCTCAAAGGGCATAGAATGGGTCATAGGCCACATCGTAAAGTTAGTTAGGTTAGACCCATCGTATGTTATGGGGAGCAGCACCCCCCAGGGAGTTTGTGTCGGTTACCTTAGCCATTAGCTAGGCCTCAGGGACGTCTGTTCTGCGTGCCCACTTTGCTGCTTTCCTGATCGTACTACGTCCGGCAGTGCCGGACCGATAGCCTACGGTATGTGTCTATTGGTTCAGCAGTGCCAGACCGATAGCCTGTGTGTCTATTGGTTCAGCAGTGCCAGACCGACAGCCTGTGTGTCTATTGGTTCAGCAGTGCCAGATCGATAGCCTGTGTGTCTATTGGTTCAGCAGTGCCAGACCGATAGCCTGTGTGTCTATTGGTTCAGCAGTGCCAGACCGATAGCCTGTGTGTCTATTGG
>LQNS02278070.1:15772436-15797035 GCA_001587735.2 Parhyale hawaiensis
TAGAACGTTCAAAGCACAGGTAATGAACACTCAACACGCCACCCGGCGCGATAATGTCAAACTGGCGCCTTTTCAAATTTTTTTTTCGGTATTTGTGTGCATTCGGCAATTGAGACATTACCCTATATGACTTCAAAATATCGAAAATGCGCGATGGTCCTAAAAGCGAATTGAACCCCTAACCTAACCCTAATTTCGCTTGTTGGGACCGCTCGGTATTTTCTCCCATAGAAAAACAATGGGAACTTCAAAGTCATATATCTCAAAAACTAAGCATTTGCGACGAAAACGTCATTCATGTAAAATGTCTTGAATTGACCCAATTTACATACTGAACACAAGAAAAGTCATGAAAATCATGTGTAAGTGAAAGTAAAATAATACCGGTAAGGTTAGGTTAGGTAAGGTTACGTTTGGTTAGGTAAGGTTAGGTTAGGTAAGGTTAGGTAAGGTTAAGTTAGGTAAGGTTAAGTAAGGTAAGGTTAAGTAAGGTAAGGTTAAGTAAGGTAAGGTTAGGTAAGGTCATTTTAGGAGAGTTTAGGTTCGTCTGGAGTCGCTGAATACTTTCTCCCATGGGAAAACAATAGGAACTTCAAAGTCAAAAATCTCGAAAACCAAGTATTTTCCCAGCAATTAGCATTCCTGAAAAATGTCTTAGAATGGCTCCTATAAGGTTTAGCCTATATGAAGTGTCAAAACATCCAATACTGGTGTCGGACCTAAAATGTAAATTTACCTTGGCAACTGTTACAGTGGAAACAATCAACCCTACCCTACATATAATTATGGTACCAATCTTGTTGTGTTGAGAAAGCAGTTCGTTGACTATGACACATCAGCAATTAGGCCTATTTCCTAACAGAGAGTAAAATTTGACGATTGTTAGTTAAAATTCGACTTACCTGCTTGCTTCTGTCGGTCATTTTCTGCCTTCCAGATAGGCCTACTTCAGCCAAATTATTTTTCTCATCCAGCTGGATGCCAAATAATTTTTTCTCGTTCAGATGTAGGTATATGATAGACAACTAAAAAGTGCCTAAAACTCTTGGCGTTTTAACTTTTCATTCACCGGCTTTTCTAATATTTTCTATATATGTATAATATACAAAAACTTATTAACTAGGCTACTTAAACAATGTATAGGGCTACTACCTAAACATTCCTGCCCATCACGGTTGAATCGACAGCACATTGAAACGTTACAATAGTTAATAAATTTTCACAAATTCAACCAATTATAGGAATTATACAATTAGGTAATGTCAAATACGACATTCTACGTGATAACTTAATGGGTCACAGATTTCAAAATACCCGTTTCAAAGAGACACACGGGCATGGATATCTTGGAAGAACCGCACTTCGCAACAAACTCAAGAATACTAAAGTAACAGCGCCAGATCTGGGGCGTGTTGCAATCAGACGCTGGTGTTACCCTCACAGTGTTACCCGCGTAGCAGTGAATGCGACGAGCGATCTCAGCGCTCCAACAAAGTGTTACGAAATTTCCGGCAAGCTTGAACATATACATATGGCGGAGCCTTATTTCGACTGTATTTCAGGATAAAATGTTGAAAAACTAAGCAAAATTGCTTCAAAAGCTAGAATTCAGCAATATATGGCAGTCCCAGACTTTGTAATGCGAATTGTTGAGTATCAAAGTCAATGTTTGTCAACGAAGGCAATGTTACCCAGTTCATAACCCTAAAGCTTAGGAAGGTTGTCGTCGGTGTCACCCGGTGTTACCGAACCTGTGTCGTATTGGAGGCCGGTGTAGCACAGGTGACACCGAAGGCCTGACTGCAACACGCCCCAGCGATGCTGCGGCCAAAAGACAAAACATGAATGAAGTGATAAATGAACAAATGAAGCAATTATCCAATGTGTAATTTATGTTGTCAGCTAATTCATTAATATAGTTTTATTTATATCGAAGTACCATATTTTTCGGTTTATATCTGTCATTCCTCTAGAACACAACATCACTCAGAATTTATCAGTTTATGAAATAAAGGTTAGGTTAGGTTATTAAAAAACTATTGCAAAAATCGAAAAATTATCATGAATAACATGTACTTTAAATTCAATTTTTTGTATACTGTGCGAGTTTCATAACAATCGGACCATCAATAACGAAAATAAAACGTCGTCCCTAAAGCAACAAAAAAAAATCCGAAAAATAATAGGATTAGAATAAAAAGTCGTCCTTAAATTAAAAATTCCCAAAAATGATTGGATCAGAATAATTTAACATCTGACGATGAACTACTTAAACACATGCTTTTCAGTCTCTCTCTCTCAAAAATAGGTCGAAATGTGTATGGATGAACGACCAGAGCTTTTCTTATCAGAGCAGCAACTTGACAGCATGGACTTACAACGGATCATGGACTGATCCACTCGTCTGAGTGTTTTGTAGCGTCGTTGTCTACACAGCCCCGTATAAGCCGCAAAAAGCTATTAAAATGTTAACGATAAAATTGGTTTTCTCAGCATTTGTGATTAGGCAGGTCACGGATATCCCTTCAATTTTGGAGTGAAATAAAATTCAGAAAACGCTGCACATCTCTTCTGTTTCAACGGCAACACATTCAGACGATTGGTTAAGTGAACGCGTTGAAAAGACTAACGTGAAGACGGGCCTTAAGAATAGGGTTAAACGAGGTTTCAAAATAGGGATAGGCTACGATAGCGCAGATAAGGTTCTGCAAAACCCAATGCAGACAAGAAGCAAAAATTGTCGCAAGTGGCATTTCACCCACAAATGCTCCATCAAACCTGGCGAAAAAGTTGCCTTATGAGAGAATTCGGCAGGATGCGTCTAGGCGAATCTTTTTCGTAGCTTTGGGGCAACTCAAAGCAACTTACAGTGAAGTTTTCCCTGTCATCTATTGACTACTGCGGTAAGTATATAACGCTTCCGATTTTCTAAAACCTTTATGTTAAATAGTGGTGATTGAAACTGCTCTGCCAGAAGTATAAAATGCATTTGTCTCGCAGGTTACAGCGACGATGGCCGCAGAAAACTTACATCTCGGAATTTCGTTTACAATATAAGAGATTGCACAAAGCATCCAGTTGCTGAGTACCATGCACGTTGACTAAAAAACCGGCGTGTAAATAAGCAATAAAGTTTATTAAACTATACCCTGGGTCATTGCAGCTGCAAAAACGTTTCCCCCGCTACGCGTGCATTGAAATGTTGTGCCAAGCTTGACGATCTGATAGTACCAAATGATGTAATTTTTGGTCGTTTACAAGAAATAAAACATTCTGGCAATTGAAGGATTCCGTCAGTTAAAACTGACAACTTTACAAAACGAATCCGTTCCAGACACGTATAGAGAAACCAAACTTACAATGGCGGTCTGATGTTTCCAACTCGACTTCACCCGAAACGTTGATGTCTGGTTCGAGGCAGCTATCCTTACCCGCCATCTCACCCAAGAGCCCAAAATTGACGGACCCGAAATAGAAAAAATTGGTGGTTAGAGAAACTAGATCTGCCCTCACGGTGACCTCACCTAACCTACCCGAAGTTATAAAGGGTTCTAATTCGTCTGACCCGAAATTAGTTCAGGTTTCCGAGATATACGGCCTAAAGCGTGGGGTCATTGGGTAAGTGTCATTTTTAAGCGAGGGTGACCTATCCGTTGCGCGGGCGATATCTGCCTCGAACCAAATTTTCGGTAAAAAAAAACTGGCCTTGCTGACCTAACCTGACCCGACATTTTGAACCTTCGGGTTAATACTCAACTTTTGGATCCAAGCAATTCCGGTCCGATGTTTCTAACCGTTGTTTTTTCACGATTTTTACGTTTCTAAAGGCTTAATTTTTATTAAATTATGTAATTTACTACAGAAAAATTGTACAAATCTCAAGCCCTATATTAACCGAAGCTAGAGAGAAAAAATTGATTTTGCTTAGTAAAGAAGCAGCTACATTAGTTGATGCACAACGACACTGCGGTGGATGTGCAGAGTAGTAACACTTTTCTACAGTGTGAATGTACTCTATGTAAGCTTATAGATGAGAAAATGCTTTTGTTTAGATTAGTATGTCCCTAAACATTTTCTACATCATGTTTGAAGAAAGTTCCGCATCATGCGTAGTTGAGTGGGAAACTACAATAAAATCATATGAACGCTTGTTCCAACGGTCCACTTATTTTCGGCTTCAGATTTACGCAGGAACTTGCCATGAACACTGAACTACACCTCTCCCTGGTATCTGTAACATCTAACTATTTTTATTTAAATTGGAGGTTCCTGTTAAAAATTATTAAGATCCAACCCTATTTTATCGGCGTGTATTTGTTATATTACTTCAAAGATTTTTTCCTACAGTATTCCAACACAAAACGACACCTGTGTATAGGCCTACTCTGCCCATTTTATCAAGGCAGCTTGGGCCTGATTAAATTCCTCTGCAGCGCTACCAATTCTGTTGATATTTCTGAGATTTCTCTATATGCAGGTAGTGGAAGGGGCTATGCTATGAAAAAAAATCTCAGCGATGCTCATAGAATTGGCAACGCTGTAGAGGACTTTGACCTCGCCCAAATTGCCTTGAAGAATAGGCAGCGTATAGTAAGGTAGCTTTGTATGAGTAAAATAGATGAAAATCCGGCATATACAGTGCAATTATTAGCGTCCTAGACTACAGCGAAAAGATACATGTTTATTTTTAATGAAGCATTTTTGTTGCTCCTACTCATAATTGTTGCGATAAATTTTGATATCCGTCACTGACGAGTTCTAGGCGTTTAATAGGAGACAAGTAGGACTAATTCTTCTCCAGTTTCACACATTCATTATGACATGGAATTAAGTTTTCTGTGAAATACATTAAGAAAGATTAACACTCAACTCTTTGCATGTAGTTCAACCAAATTTTATCGGCATTGAACAATTAAACAAAGTTCAACACAAGTTTAAGGCTAGCTGCGTGTCACGCTTTATTGTAAGTTCATCCTCTCAATGTTTTTCCAGTGTAATATACAGGAATTATCATAGGGGACTTCTATACAAAGAAGGTTCCTACTAATGATAATATTCCTATGACTTTCAAGACCATTGACACTAGATGCAAAGTAAGTCCGAGTAATGTTTTATGCTTCGAATTTTAATGTGTCACGCTTTATTGTCGGAGTGAAAGTATGACAATGAAACGACGTTTGATAGCTGAGAAGAAATCGTAGATGTCTAATGGCGCGTTCGACTGGACTGCGAAATGAAGCCTGCGAGAGTTGACTTACTCGGAACTTCAGACTGGCGCACTGGCTTCGACGTACTGAATTGAATTTCAGGCCTTAAACGGTAGTGGGTGGCCCTTGACATTACCAGAATGACAATCTTGCCTGGCAAAATGGTATTTTCAGCAGGCTCAGCATAAAATGCGTCATTTCCAAAGCTGGCAACAAGATTCAATACGGTAAAACCAAAGCTCCAGTCTGAAGTGCGGGACAAGTCAGGCCTTGAAGGCTTTATTTGATCCTCCGATCGAACGTACCCTATGCCCTTGCTAATGTACCCCCGGTAATGCATACCGCCAGAAAAAAATGGACTGAAATCAAAAGCGATGAAGCCCTATGTGAAGATACCCATCACGAAGGATCGGATGTAGAAGAAACGTATACCATTTGGACATGCGGAATTTGTGTTAGGTAAAGAGACGCCTAGGAGCGACAAGCGCGCGGGGCTTGGGCCCCATCCATAAACACATTGTGAAGGGAGATCATAAAGGTGTCAAGGAGTGTAAACACCACAGCCAGACTGATCCTGAACCCCGAATACATCCTATATATGGAGAGGCACATTGCCTGGGCCAAAAAATAGACGAAGACAAACTTTCTCAATACCCTCATCACTGATAAGAGATGAGATGCGCCTGATTGTCCCGATAAATAGGCCTAAATATAGATGCTTCAAGCAGCCTCTCGTTCCAGTCGCTTTCAGCGTCAGGAAGGTAGTGATGTATTGGACAAGGATCTTTGTTAATGAGGAAGGACCATTGTTTACCGGAAGATCACCCGCAAAACCTACACCCCGGTGTCGGGATCAACACTTGTTCCCATAGTTTGTTAACCTGCCACGCAGACGTCAACTGATAGTAATGCACGATAATACTTCAATACACTCAGCCAAGGCTACCATTTCATTCCTGAATACTCTGACCATCAAAGGAAAACATCTCATAACTGAACAGTGAACTTCACCCGACCCAAATCCCCAATGGAAAACATGGATCCATCTTGAAACGAACGATTTGTGAGGTAGGTTAATATAAAATACAACGATGGAGACGTTGTCAGAGAGAAGATTAAAAGTATCGCTGGGTCCACAATAGCTGCTCAGATATTCAGAACAACATATTAGTTGATGTGATGCGGCAAGCAAATAAATTACATTGACACCCTTCGGAAGGGAGCATAACGAGGCAGATGAGCTTTAATGTCGACAAATGTTCAATAATGCACGATAGGCCGTGAACTCCTCAACACGATTGAAAATGAACAGGACAGAATCAGCAGCTGCCACCCAACAACGTGACTTGGGACAAACTATTACAAACAAACTCCAACACAGTCAGCAAGTTGACCAGAGTGTAAAAATTGCAAGCAGAGTACTGAGATTCATTACCAGGAATTTTGAGAACAGATCCAAGGACATCATCATTCCCCTGTGCAAAGTACCTGTGCACCCACATTTACATTTAACTATTGAATTCTGGTCGTCACATCAGTGTAAAGATATTGATAACATGGAAAGAGTCCAACGCAGAACAACAAAATTGATACCTCAACTGCGAAAAAGCCATACCGGTACAAGTATCGAATGCAGGAACTGGGCCTGATTTATCTCGATTAAAGATGACTCAGGGGGCATTTAATAGAAACAATTGAGTGTTCGAATGGCTTCAACGATGTATCTGCAACGGGACTTTTTTCTGAGAGACGTTACTGATCGAGTGCGAAACAACAATCAGAAACTCACACGTAGAACTCAAACGACTATCTGAAGCCAGCAGTTATTTCCGTGTTTCATAGTGAACATCTGGAATAGGCTCCTCAGAAGTTGTCGGGGCGGAGACGGTCAACGCGTTTAAAAATGGTCTTGACATACATTTGGAGAGACACCCTCCACAGCTAAGAAAGAACACCTCCTCCAAGAATCCCAAACTCTTAACGGCCAAGCCTTCAGAAGCCACCTTAATCCATAATCTCTTCTCTTCTACCTCACTCAACTTAACCTCTCCAAGCTCCACAGATCTTCAGCTACAAATCGTACTAGCAAGATCGTCTCTTTGGCTGAGTTTTTTTTATTATTTTTACCTCATGCAGATATATAGTACTAAATGATACCGATATAATGGTAACAGCTCATAGAGGGCAGAGGAGTAAGTCCCAGCGGCTCTCTTTGAGTGGGCCTGTTGGTCCGTCTACTGCTGCCAATCCAATCCAATCCAAATAATGTAAAAAGTCCCTTCTGCTCGATACAGCTTGTTATCATCTATATTGCTCATGTTGTTTTTCTTCTTTTTTCTCATATACATTGCATGTGGTTACAAAGAGTATGTAACATTTTAATAGCGAAGAAACAGCTACAGCACTTAGCAAAAAGGAGGACACAGCAGAAAACGAAGCCCAACACGTTAATTAATATAACTTCGCGTCGGCACTGCATTAATCACTTTGAAAATTCATGGCAATGTTACACTTAGCCAGGACCTCGCTATTACTAATGATCACTGTATCATATGCTGAAAATATTTGAGTTAACGAACGTACAATATAGAGCGTGACACGTATCGTGTGCAGGAGATGGGACCTACACCAATGACTGTTAAACTTCTCAGTTACTTTTTTGATAAGTGTTTCACGCCTTGGGAACTAGTGAATGACTGATCCAAGAAGGTTTAATATAAGCAGGCAACACAAACACATATTACCATTCTGGCCAGTTTTCTTTTTTTTTTTTTTTTTTTTTTTATCCGACAGCTGCTCCTTTCCCGAAATACACAAGCTCCCAGCCTTCCCTTCCCCCCATTACGTACGCCCATCCATTCCCTTCCCCAACTACAGACTCCCACTCTTCATGGTTATTCTTTCCACATTTTCAACTAATATTACAGTTCTTTCAAAAAATTAACAACCAATGCTGCAGTGCCACTTTTTTCAACCAGTATACAGTTCTTTAAAAAATTTACTATCAATGCTTTAGTACCACATTAATTTTTTCGACTACTATTACTGTTCCTTAAAGAATTCACTGCCAATGCATGCCAATGCTGCTGTTCTTCAAAGACCACAGCAGCAGAACCGGACGATAACGTCAGTCAACCATTTCCAATTTCAAAAGGCGTAAGGTTTGCAGCGAATTCCGTATCTCAATGGAATACTAGAAACGTGGGAATCGAAAATAGTATCGGGCGATATAGGTACTGTAATGCCAGCTGTTGTACGTCACATGACCATTTTTCGTCGTTCTTTACTGGAATCAATCGCTTTTGTTAAAGCCCCTTTATAACCGTTTCAATAACACCTCTCTTTTCTATAGAACTTGACGCGCCTATATCCAGTGAAGGATGACAACCGTGGCATTGGCCTTAGAAGGCTTTTGCGAAGTGATGAATGGCCAAATCGAAATATCGATTGTAATGAATACCCAAGCGTTGGGCAACGGTCTTGTAGAACGAGTTCCCGCGAGGCTGCTTCTCAATAATAAGTCCTTTTTTATTGCGGCAGGGTTGAAGATAATTCTTTTAAATGAGACTTTTTAAGTGCTACGGAACCATCAACATGTACTACTAAAGCGAAGGTGAAATAGATAAAAAGGATTTTATTTTCCTCAACATTTGAACTTACTCTTCATGACGGGGAAATATATCCTTATGATGTTCACTACTTTTTCAATCTCCCGTCCTATTTCGTAAGAAGAAATGGTTTCGTAAGAAGAGATGTTCCCTGCACGAAGTGCAAAACGTCCGCATGGTTTGTTACTTCCATGCAAAGAACAAAAAGGTGCACAAAGGTCTAAGTTTATTGCACGGAGAATTAGAGAAAGTTTACGGAACTTCAGTGCTGACCGTTGCAATACAGGCTGACTTCACGGCCACCATTTAGTTTGGTGAATATTTTGGTAGATATTTTGTACTGCGCACGAAGAACAAAAAGATATAGTATGCACCCGCCTTAATAGTTGCGCAAAATGGCTTTTTCTGAGCATGTTCGATTGGGCGTCGAAATTAAGCCTAAAGGCTTGACTTGTTCGAAACTTCACGTAGGTGCTTTGGCTTCGACCCTCTAAATTGAGTTTCAGGTACTAATTCTCTCAACACGTTACCTTTGCGACTTCCAGAAACTCAATCTTGCACCGTAAACTAGAATTTTCATCTCTGCATCCCATGAAAAAACACGATCTATGAATTTTGCGCTTGTAAACGGAGCTGCAGTACGTTATGCTCAAGCGCGCCCAGCCAATGGGAGAGCTCGTTGCATGCTTCTTGGGCTCTCACTCACCAAAAGACGCTTGAGCTTCGTAAATGAACCTACAAATGGTAACTGTGAGACACTATACGGGTCAAGCCTTACATACTCGTAGCAACTTTGATAAAGCTGCGTCCAGGCTACTACACGTACAGAAATATGTTCTCTAGTGAATTGTTGTACCAAACATCGTGCGGATTCTTAATGAGCAAAACGCTTACTTCTTTTAGGCGCTTTATAAAGTAGCAACAATACTCTATGTCAAACGTCAGAGGACGCGTCAATTATTTGCACACACGTATGTTTTCCTGAGCTCTAACATAAAAAGAACCCACTGAAAATTTTATAAGTTCATCCAGACTCATTAACGAGAGAGTGTATTTATATTCAACGCCATGCTCAAACTCCCCTCAGTTGCCGAATGGTTGTTGGTAAGTGAGGGTGTGTCGCTCTCGCGTCGGTGCCCTCGCTACCCTCACTCCCCGCCCGACCTGTTGAACGTGGCGCTAAAAGTGAGAATTTGACCCTCGGAACAGACGCTGGCTGATCTAAATGCGCAGGGTTGAATTGAAGTTATATCATACGAAACCTGACCCGTGGAAATTGCACAAAGAAACACAAGTTTTTTGCACTTTTAACTAAGGAGTGGAATTATTTCATGTTAGTTTAAAGCTTTTTAGATTAAATAATGTTATTACTTCATTCTAAGTTTATCCCAGGAACAGTATCATAGACAGACTGTTTGCATCGCTTTTCATTCCTGCTCAAGCATTTTGCCAAGAAAAATTCTACCCAAATTAAGCGTTAAATTGAGTTATGTCCCAATTAAAGAATACGGTAATATGCATGGAAAACGTTCTAAGGGCAACTGCGAGTTAGATATAAGTGTGTGTGTAAACAAAAAAGTATTAAGATGACACATTTTGCAGTGTCCTCTGTATTCAAAATAGGTTAAGTAGACCATGATTAGCACGATGATAATTTTTTTCAAGCCTGGAGAAGTTTTATAGTGGCAAATCAAGGTGTACGCGTAGGTCCCGACATAGCACTTATATGGCCTGTCTCACGGTATGTTTTAAATTAAGTAATAACTAGCCAAGCCCTTCCCCCTCATCTCCAACACAGTGTTACCATTTAACCATCATACAGGTTTGAGTATATTGTGAAGCCCCTCTTCATTTTACTCCTGCCCCTATTCAGCCCCCCCCCCCCAATTGCAAATTTTCTGGTGTCGCCC
Organism: Parhyale hawaiensis; assembly: GCA_001587735.2. Lineage (NCBI taxonomy): Eukaryota > Metazoa > Arthropoda > Malacostraca > Amphipoda > Hyalidae > Parhyale > Parhyale hawaiensis. The sequence goes on from LQNS02278070.1 coordinate 15,783,162, forward strand.
TTCTGAGTATCAAGTGGATCACACACTATACAGGTACTGATTGAGGCTGTTTACCTACAACAGAATGAGCGTGATGTTGCCATCTTAACCCTTTGCCTCCTGAAATTCGGATATTTTTTCACTTTTTTGTTACATTTATGAAAAATAGGTTAGTTAAACACATATTTGAGAAAAAATTTAGTGTTACTTGCAAAAACAGTATTTTTTTGCATCGGCTACTACAGATGCCGTCAGTGTCTTGGGTAATTTACATGATGCATAGCTTTTGTAGAGGGAAAAATAGAGTGGCATCTGATGATGCCGTCAGGAGGCAAAGGGTTAAATCACATTTCTTCTGTTTTCGACATCAAAGTGTCTCAAAAATATATTAATGGGAAGAACAATGGTTCGTGGAGGTCAGGGGCCGGATTCACAAACGTCTTGTAAAGTTACGATAACGTAAACGCTACAGTGCCTTGAAGAAGTTCCGATTTCGCGGCCCAGATTTTGTCACTCTCTTATTTTGATCTTCGCAAAGTTATGATTAAAGGGGTTTGAACCTCTAAATGATTCAGTCGTAAATAATAGACAAACTCAAATGTTAAATCGAGGAGCAAAAATGTCAAACTTCAGCAGGTACAGTGTAGCATTCGTGCCTGCAGCTGTACATATACGATGCTTGTAACTTACAAGGCTTTTTTGAGCATCCGGTCCCATGTTTGTTAGCCCTAAAGCCCCTTGCATACGAGAGTCGGAGTACGAGAACGTTTTACGCTCTCCGAACTAAAGTTCCTCTGAGCGTGACTATGTAACTTAACATGCTCAGATACAACGCTTTGCTTTTTGTGTCTGTGTGAATTGAAACTTCCTTGAGTTTGACGGCGGTTTTCGAAACTGTGCAAGTGGCCCTTCCTAGCTCTAATGGAACAGCTACGGAGGTAGCTGAGATGTATAACCAATTTTTGGACAGTGTAATATTGGGCCCGCAAAAGCCGGGTCCATGGCACCGTAAGCGGCAAAGTAGAGTGAAAATTAATGTTCCTATGTTTCGGCTCTCGGATGCAGCGGACTTATTAGGACCAACATTCCCTATATACATACATTTTAAAGAGTGACATACTTGGCGGTAATTGAGAGTTTTTTGGTTTTCAAAAAGTTAAATTCAATTAGGATGAGTTAACTTCGGAGTCATACAATATCTGACAATATCTGACTATTAGCTATGTCAACCTTTTAAGAAAAAAAATGCATTCATAAACACCCTAGAAACATTCATTTAAAAACCACAACGTACTTATAGGAAACTCTCACATCATTTAAGAATCCCTCTGAAAACATTTAAAACCAATGGAAGAATTCTACCAAATAAAAAAGTTATAATCGGTTTCAAAACCATACGCAAATTGTTTTTAAAATTTTTTGGTAAAACATCCAAAACGCTATTTGAAAATACTGGAAAATACGTTTTATAACGTTTTAAAACCTGTTCAAATCACTGTTTGGAAATAAGTAAATTAAAACGCTATTCTAGAGTCATATTAAACCACTTTAAACTCACAGAAAAATCGATTTCAAAGGCATTTTGACCAGTTTTTATCTGTCCAAAACCCATTAAAAATCATGTTATTAACCACTTAGAAAATTCTCAAAAGCCATTGCAAATATTCAAGATTCAAAACATTTATGAACAAACAATGTTAAAATCCACTTTAACATATTAAAAAGAAAATATTATTCTAAAAACATTTTAAAATTAACTTAAGTACCGGTACTTGCATGATCATTGCTCGAAACTGCGGCAGCTCAGCGAAAGCGAGACTTTGGTGGTGACAGCGTGATGAGTGTCAGCAGTGCGCGCCTTACACTCAACGTACAAAGGTAAAGTCAACTTTGACTGCACCCTCCACCGGGAAATCCATCCGCACTGGTTCGTGCGGAAGACATGAGCCAACTGGCACCAGGAGAGTAAGTGCAGCTGCAGCCGATGACGGATCGCTAAGATCTATAGTGCCGAAACGGAAGGTTCAGCACCCCGCCACCCCCTTACCCTAAGGTAAGTGCCCCCATGACAGCTATCGCACAAGCAAATGTGCTGATTCAGCGCCTCAGTGCCTTGACAACCACCGCGCCTGGCCTGGGAATCGTTCCCAGAACCCCCAGCACAACTGTGCAGCACGAAACGTCAGCCGCAACCGTGGGTACGTCCGTTTGGAGCATTAGGATCAGTATATGACAGTGTTATCGTGAGACCTTGTGCTGTGCTGCGAGGTATATGTTTTTCCGAGGACTCTATTTTTCTCATCTCAAAACCACTCAGTTTATCGAATAAATAAAACGAATCTGTTTATGAGTATTGTTGACCCGGTAATATAATAACGAGAGCAATCTGAGACCGCATGCCTCCGCCAAGTAAGACAATGTTAACGAAAAATTCAAATTGGTCCTGAAATTACTATTTCCTTTTTATCATCACTAAAATTTTGTCATGTGTGCCCTCTGACATTACTAACAATTTCTGTAATTTTCTCGAAGATGCGTCCGCATCTTTTTATCGATTGGATTTATGTTCTGGCCAACACTAAGGCAAACATATAGTCAAACACACAAATGGACGACCCGGTCGTCACCAAAATTTAGTCACTTCATTATGTCTTTCAACGTTTTAAACAATTACTGTAACCTTCATGAAAATCCGTTCATAACTTTTTGGGTTATATTACTTACAAATAGAGCGACAAACAAGCAAACAATACTAACAAATCGTACAAATTTCATGAAGATCCGTCCACAACTTTCTGAGTAATGTTGTCTAGAAAAAGTGGCAGACAATGAAATGGTTCAACTAACTCCACCAAAAGTTATCACCTATTCCTCCTAACAAGCCTAACAATCCATGTAAATTTCGTAAAGATCCGTCCCCAACTTTTTTAGTCAATTTGACGACAGACAGAATAACAGACAAACGCCGATAAAAACATCACTTTCTTGGCGGAGGTAATAATTACAATGATAATAATACTAGTATCATGATGTTCGAAAAATTCAGTAGCGTAACAAAATGAACAAAGGAGGTATGAAACAAAATGCTTTATCTATGTTTTCGATTTAAAAGTTTCACAGTAAAAAATGTGTTCCTTAGGTCAACGGTCAAGATGACACTGATTCGAACAAACAAATACACACACATACCCACACCATCCATAAACAATGCCCTGATTTTGTTTTATTTCGATCTTCTTTCCTTTCAAGTAATCAAGAAAACGAAGTTGATACAATATTAGTGAACGTTCTGCTGTTGCTGATGTTATCGAATAGACTAAATTAATCAAAGCTCCACAGAATGCGCACACAGTGCACTCACTACAACCTCACTTCCTCTTATGCTGTAGCAGGCTGTAAACAAATATACATAAATAATATTATACAGTATGTGCTATAATACGAGATCTAAATACGTCTCTCTGTCTACATGGTCTGACACAAGCTCGTTAATTAAAGCGATAATGAATTCATTCTAGTGCAATCATAAGTGTATTATAGAGCGGAGTATCAACGGCGCAGTACATGGTATGAACCGTATATAATTTCTAGATTTGCTTCATTCATGTTTCAATGACACCAGTTTTCTAGAATGTTGCATTTATGTTCCAATGGCTTGATTTAGTAAAATGACAGTATTATTTTAGAGAAGTCTTGTGCTGTTTTCTATATTATATGACCATTAATTATGGCATGTCGGTCCTGTCCCAGTGACGTAAGTATCATTATTTGTGATAAACCGTTTGGTTCATGGCTAAATATTTTAAATTTTTACCGTGTTGATCGACTTAGTTTGTTGTGTTCTAACATAGATTTGTATGGAATTTTTTCAACAGATTATTACAAAGAAATAGGTCTGATGTACGAATAATGAAAGTTTTAATTCGGACTCATAATGTTTTTTACGAGCAATTTTGACTCGGTTGTTTATTTTACGTACGTATATGTAATAATTGTTTATGAATATTTTTTGCATTGACTGATAGTCAGATATGAAATTAAATTTTCATGATGTTATTTTTCACAGCTTTTATTGAATCGTTAATGGTGATCCTTTTTTTAGTATTTTCTTTTTTGGTATATGCTATATTGCTGTAGTTTCAGCAATCCTGCTTCTTAAAATGTTCGTGATTTCTTTATTGCTTTGGCATTGCACTTGAAAATTTGTATGAAATTAGTCTATAGCGTACCATTCAAAGTGCACATACCTGCTGAATAGATTAACAATTATCGGTAAACAGAAATACTTAGACTTGCAGTGCAGGAAAAATATGTAATGTATTTGTTTCCTTTTCCTCGGGGGATGTAGAAAACCAATTAGTTTTTTTTTCGAATTATTAACCAGATACACTAAAAAATACTCAGTATATCGCTAGATACACTTATTTTTATGACTGGGAAAAGGAAATCGTTTGCTAGCGTTTCCGTGATGATATTCTAAGAATTTCGCCCGTAATATTTTCGACATTCGTGAAAATGGGAACCCGACAGTGGAACGAAGGAAATCTCCGTATTTAACTATCGGTGAGTGAAGAATTTCAACATTTTCTATCACTGAGAAGAGAAACTTTTTTTAATTTTTATCAGTGAACGAAGCTATCTTTGAACTATTTATCCGTGGTGCAGGAGAAGTTCCGTATGATATTTATCACTCGAAGACGGAAATTTTCATTTTTTTTTATTCTAAAAATGAAATTTTAAGCTTTCAAATTGGTGGAAGAGAGATAACAACTTGGATTTTCGGCCGGTGGAAAACGGAAAACATCTTCTATTTTTACTTAGTTGATGCGAAAAAAGCGTCAGAGTTTCTAGAGGATGGGAGAAGTCATGGAATAAAGAAATTACCTTAGGATTTCTAGTCAGCCGAAGAAAAATGAGACCTTCCATTTATATTCACTGGCAGAATGAAAAGAGCTTGTACTTCCAGTCACTGTAAGAATGAAAAAACCTAGCATTTCCCGTCAGTGTAAGAAGAAGGAGACTATACATTTTCAGTCAGTGGAAGAGGGAAGATGCCTTGCATTTTCAGTAGTAGACGAGGGAAGATACCTTGCACCTTTCGTCTTCGGCAAAAAGAAGATACTTTATATTACCAATTATTAGAATAGGGAAATTACTTTTGGTTTCCAGTCTTCGAAGAGGGCAAATACCATACATTTCCAGCTTTTTGAAAAGGGAACATACCTTGCACTTCCAGTCACTGGAGACAGGAATACACACCGTGCACATACAGATTTTGGAAGACGGGAAGTACCTTGCCTGTCCAGCCTGTGGAAGAGGGAAATGCCGGATATTCTGGTCAGTTGAAGAGGGAAATCCTCAGATTTTCCATCACTTACAGCACAAAATTTCCCATGTTGCCTGAGGGCGGCAGAGACAGGGGTCTCGGTGCGGCTCTGCAGCGTCTTGTATCATCGCTGGGGAATTGCATGCAGACCCTGGCAACCAGCACTCTTATCAACCGCTCCCCGTTTCCTTCGATATTGGCTGGTTTGCACAATATCCCATCAGTTTCGTCTCTGCAGCATGGTTTCCGTTTATCATTTGCCACTATGCCTTTCGTCTCTGCAGCATGGTGTTCGTTTATCGTTTGCCACTATACCTTTCGTCTCTGCAGCATGGTGTCCGTTTATCATTTGCCACTATGCATTTCGTCTCTGCAGCATGGTGTTCGTTTATCATTTGCCACCATACCTTTCGTCTCTGCAGCATGGTTTCTGTTTTTCATTTGCCACCATGCCTTTCGTCTGTGCAGTATGGTGTCCGTTTATCATCTAACAATATGTGTTTTGCTCCTGAAATGGGTATTCCGCATAGTTTTCACCCTGATTAGTTTCGTCTTCAGGTGTTTTCCGTTTAACATTAAGCTCTATAGGGCTTCACCGTGCAATGGCATGCGTTTAACGCTCTGCATTTGGTCCCTGCAACTCGGTTTCCATTTAGTTTTCAATATGACGAGTTTCTTCCCTACAGAGTGTTTTTTTTTTCTTAGCTTTTAACACTTTAGGGCTTCGTCTTTCCTTATAGTTTCCGGTTATCATTAAATTTAATGAAATTCTTGAATAACCTTATTTGCAATAAACACTTAAGAATTTATTTAGTAATCATAAGATGAGGCTACGCTGGTCACTTAGCAATGAAAAGTTTTGTAGCTCGTGTAAATGCACTTAAAAAAAAACAAGGATGAGACGGTGTGATCCGTGCCCCGTCTGGCGGGAAAGGGGGCGCAGAATGACATCAAGGGTTTTCGTCTGTTAATATATTTTGGCTGAGTTTCTTCCCTTACGTATATATACTGTGGTTATACTTGCTGCATCCTATCTGCGGCTGGGGCAGAGGATGAAGAAAGCAAGTAAGCAAACAACCAAGCAACAAACTGAGTCCTTATGCAGCGTAATTATTATATCCCAAGGATGATGAGACTACATAAGGTTAACCCGGGGGGGGGGGGAGCGAGACCAAGCTGAGGTGCACCATAGGTAATGAGGCGTATGACGTCATAAAATTCAAGTACAGTAATACGCAGCTATTTTACATTGTTTCTCCATCTTTTTTTTCCTGGGGGGGGAGGAACTCCAGGGTGTTCTAGATGCCCTACAATCATTATAGTTGCACAAAAATATGTATCACATCATCTACGAGCTTTTAGCTCTCTAAATGATATTTTATCACTACTATTGCAGAGAGTGCCTGTAAAAATGTTACCTTAAGCGGTGCTGTCGTGTACTCGTCGTTAACATAACCTCCTCGCTTAATCGTACAAAAATGCTGCACCATTGGAAAAATCATGGATTTAACATTCACCAGTTTCTACAACATCGTTTCGTAAGTCAGTTTATATGTGGAGAATACTGTTAGGTTTTTTTTTTTTTCCAAGTTAGTGAACGCGAGTCGGACGCAACACTACTGTCATACTGCTGTAACGCGCTTGCACGCAGCGTATAGGAGCTGATGTTTTTTTCTAATTTTACGGAGCATTTATGTGGCTTCTGCGTATTATGTATAGACTTTTGTTATAATATTACTTCGCCGGAAGAAAGGAATATGTTTCTTTGGTTCTGTAATGTTTTTCTTGTAAATTTTGTTTAAAGTTTTTCTATCTCGGCGTTTAATCAGTCGCATCTGAGCCAATCTTGGTTGCAGCGGTTTGAAATGTTTGAAATTATATAGGATAGCTCATCATTGGTAGAGGACGAAAATAAATAAACGCTGAGTTATTCACTCACATGATTCTATCTTCACCATGTCATATTACTCTTGATAGAACTCACTTGATTTATTGTACTTTAAAAACACCGGCCAATGCACCACCGGTGTAGTGGGGGTCTGGGGGAGGGGGCGCAAACCGGAAGTGGGCGGGACCTGGGAAACTGGAAGTAGGTGGAGCTGGAACCTACCCCCAAACGCGGGTATTTCGCATCATTATCCACTGCTAACAATGCAAAATAGCAGCGTATTACCGTACTGGAACTTTGTGACGTCACATGCCTCATTACCCATGATGCACCGCGGCGTGGCTCCGCCCCCTGAGTTAACCTGTTGGTCTCATAATCCTTGATTATTTCCATATGGAGTTGAGGGCGCTTTTGACGGGGCACCATAATTAAGCCTTCCAGGCTGACTAGTCCAAAACTTTAGACACGTGAACCGGCTTCGACCCGTTGAATTGAGTTCCTGTCATTAACCCTTTATAGTGTCCTTGAAGACTTTTCTAGAAACTCAATGTTGTTCCGTAAACTGGAATGTTCAGCGTGCTCATCGTAATCTTCTTGCTTCTAACACTTGCAACAAGATTTCAAGTAGCAATTCTCCTGTCGCAAAGTTTGGATAAGCCAAGCCTCGAATGTTTAATTTCTGAACTCAATCGAAGATATCCTAAATTTCTTAGAACCAAATTTTCTTTCAATTCAGCTTTCACGACCTAGACTAACCACAATTTCGAAACCAAAAGGCGGAAACAAATTTTAAACGGAAACCTTAAGCAGTAAAACTTATAACTCAAAAGATATACTTAACACTCAATAAAAAGACTCATAATAGTGTAGCGTATCTTAACTACGCCTAATGCCGCGGAGAATTTATTGCTCAGAAATTGCTTCTAAAATTACTGTCTAAGTAGTTCTAGTGTGATGGAATATTGGACACTGGCATGAACATGGAACATCTGTGAATGTAATTTCGTCGCCGTCGTTTTTGATGACGAGGAGCGCTAGTGTTTCGAAATTCCGCCGACCCGGCTGTCAAGACATTGAGTCCGTCACCCCAACCCGAACTTTCGATCGCGTAGGCGTCTTCTCCTGAATAATTTAAGGCCTTTGAATCAATAATCATTGGCACGACAAGTAGAGCAACAGGCAATATCGCCTCCTCTTTGGTCTTACATGTTTTCTGGGCGTAAAATAACCAATTTTTTTCAATGCCGAGGGATTCGTTCTTTTTTTATCCTGAACGCATAGTATTCATATAGAATATCAATATCCATTTACATTATTATACATACATATTCTATAAATATGTTAATGTATTCATTATTCATGAGCCTTAACAAGACAGCAACAAAGTTTGTTGAATTTGCTTGACATATTGTACCTATTGAGGTGCGCTTCGCAAAAAATAAAGTAATTGCTTACTACTTCACGTCTTCCTCTTTAGCCTGAGAGATGAGTAAAGGACAATCTATCGCAAATCATCTGCTGCTCTTAATATTGTACACTTTATACATTAGTAATGCATATATTTCTGCTTCACTTATACTCTCCTTAATCAATCTACCATTTGTGTTAGTCACTTTCTACGTTATTTAAATTTCCCCCAACTGAATTTCTAAATTTGACGAACCAGTATTTCATCTTACGACTTTTTCCTTGCGAGTTTTCTTCATTTCCTTGACTATTTTGTCCCACTATTTCTCGAAAACTACAGAACCGATTTCGATGATTTTGGTCTCAAAAAACTCTAATTTTTAGCTCAAGGTGCATGACCCTTTATTTTAACCCTAGGTGCCCCTACAACCCTGTCATGGTTAAGAAAGGGGGTCAAAAACGCTTGTCATACTCGCGAGTATGACAATATGAAATGCTGGTATTTGACCATACAGTTCGTCGATGGAGCAAAAATCTGAATTAAAATCCCGTCTGAATTCAGGATTCCAGGCTCCAGTTCCCATTTCACAAAGTTACAGTCGTTTTTTTTGTGATATGTGACTGACTGTTTAAATTAAAGGATTTATTTCGCTGCGTGTTGTCGAGTTGGGAGGGAGGATAGGGCACGTTCCATTGGGCGTCGAAATTAAGCCATCGAGCTTGATTTGTCCGAATTCTCAAACACTTGGCTTTGAAACTTCGAATCTGTATTGAAAGTGTTAGAAGCAATCCGATTACGATGAGACGGTTGGAAAATCCATTTTACGCAGTATAATTGAGTTTTCGGAAGTCTCAAAGGTAATCGGTTGAGAGTTAACTCCGAAACTCAATTCAGCAGGTCGAAGCCAGCGCACCTGCCTGAAGCTCCGAACAAGTCAAGCCTGGAAGTCTTAATTTTGGCGCCCAATCGAACGTGCCTTAGGATCCCTCAGCACAAATAAAATCGGTCGCCGTTGCCTTTACTGATCAATAAAAAAATGGCGGTTACAATGCATCCTTTAGAGCAAAATCTCTACCCCGAGTGTGAGGAAAGAAGGCGCTTTTCACAAAATCGTCGCCGTCAATTTCGACGGTCAGGCACAGTACACCACATCCATTTCAATTCGTCGCAGTTGAAATTCAGTTCGTCAATTGTAAAACTCAGCTTGGCGGAAGTGACATTCAATAGACTATTAATTTGAGAAAAGTTTCTTTTGTCACCAATGACAGTTTTGCATTTTTTTTAATTGCTCGTCAGGAATGTCAAATTCATTATCTTTGTTAGAATTTAATCCGAAGAGTACATAGCAGTATTTTCAAAATTAATTCTCGACTGCTTTGCACAGTCTTCGCCTCAATACCTGGAATTGCCAGGCCAAGTCCTTGAGCCAAATTACATCAGTTGCTCCAGACCATTATACGTCAGGCGTTGTGTTTGTTGAATAATTCTCCCTAAATCTGCTCGATCACAGGGTAAACACAGCGCTTGATTTACCCCAACCCTTGTCTCGAGGTGCTCCCGGGAATTGTTCATGGAGGTTAAGGAAATAGCAGCGTCCATCATCCGAACCTCAGCTCCTGGAAATTTGGTCGACGTTTCGGCGGCCGATGTCTGACCGACTGACCTGTGCGCATCGAACTGTTGTGCATGAGAGTTATAGTCAATTTAGGGGAAACCATGAATAACCCATATTAGGGGCAGTAGATGAACTAGGATTATTTGCTCAAGAAATGGGTGTTCATTTCTTACCCCTAATCTGGGTTATTCATTTATTCCCCCGATTCACTGTATATTGTTTCTCTTGCCATAAAATTGCAAATTTGCCCGTATGTTCGACGTCCGGTATTTGGTAATTGGTGTATTGTCAACCCTACACATGCACTACCTGGCTACCCTTTATCTTCGAAATTATAGTTTTTTTACTGAAATGTCGCCGGCTAATTCCTGGTCTACTGGCAACCACCCAGAAATTCTTTCTTGGCCATGGCCTTCCTCTCTCTCTAGAATTTGCGAATTACTGCCAATTTTCCAGCACTAAAGTCAGTGTGAACGTATCGAGAGTTTATATATTAATTTGAATAATAAAAATTTAATAATATAAAAATTCGAGCAAATCAGTATGAAAGTTTGTGGACCGAATGTTTAATTTAAATGCAGAAAGTTTTTGCAATCGCCGTGAACCCACGAGAAAAGCTGGCCCTTCTATTCCCAATGATGGAGAGCTCACGTACGTAAGCAGCTGCTCTTACCTGCAGGAAGCAGTGAGTGTAACGGAAGGACTCAGTGAGACTAAAATAATACTTTGCTGTTACCGTATCTCCCTAAATGATGTCACACCGACGAGTCAAAGTATTTGAGGGTCGGACCTCAGGCCTTCGTAGGTTGGGCTCTTAATCCTAGCCAAAATTATAAGCAATGTTATTCAATACTTTTCAGCCATGGCAAGAGACAGAAATTACAATTATAAGCAGCAGGAATGACGCTGGGGACGCTGCATAACGAAGAGCTACTAACATCTCAAGATACCGACCATCGCATCTAAATTCTATGTTATTGATAATTGTAAGAAGACAACTACAACTATTGGTTTCGAGCTACTCAAGTTCTGCTGTGAGGATGCATCGCTTCTCCTTTTCGACAAGCATTGTATGTTCCTGCCGATCTTCAACGTTGCGAGAAATCTATATTTACAGTTGCACTTCCGAGTCGAATTTTGGACTAAAGTTTGTTGTGTTTACGCCAGCTGTAGGATTCGTAACTATTATGTTGTCTACAATGCAGATGTGCCACCTATTGAAACTCTTACAGGTTGTGAACTGTCGCTTTCGGCACTTCTGTGTGTCTGTACTTAGAGCAGTAGCTGAAGTGAACAGGATGGACTTGGTTTAAAAAACGACGAAACATTTGTATTAGAGAAAATGTCATTTATAACTTTCGTCCAACCGGTATAATATTTACATCTTTGTGTGATAACCGCTGAAATTTTGATAATGTCAACGAAATATTCTTCACCATCTTTGATCCTCCCACCTGATGAGCTGAGGTTGCAGCGAAACGCGTCGTGGGTAATAAAATTTCAACTAAATTATTTGCTTCTGATCTAACAAACATATGTATATACTGTACTTAAATTTTCAACGAAAACATTATCACCTCTCTCATTTTGTTCGCGAGTGATGAATATATTTCCTGAAGAGCACAGTGAGTTAAATGTTAATTAAGCCTCACTTCAAAGAAGAAGCTAATGTCGGGGCGCCATACAGATCCAGATTATGCCTCCTGTTCTGTGAAAGTTTCCACTAGCTTCAACTGCAATTTTCTATTGATAATTGCTTATTGTTCCATTAGTATATGTTCTCTTCAGTTGTTTATGTGCGTAAGGGTTGAAATTTCTAATTGATGAAGATTGTCCACGCGAAATTAATAAAAATACTCATAAGTTGCTCAGCCGTATCGTTCGTCGATGTGACGTCATTGATGACGCCACTTTTCGATGATAGTTTCAGGTGAGTTCTCCCGTTACGTTCTTTGCTTCCTGCTTACCTGGGTCGCAAAGTCCCGGATGATTTTGGGATCACCAATATACACAGAAAGAAGTGTGAAAGCTCCACGCAGCTTGTAACATGTTCAAAAATTCCAACATTTGTCTGCGAGTGTGAACATCTGTTACCTATGTTCCTTACTGGAACAGCTAAGAGCAAGAGGAATAACATTGACTCAAGTCATAATTACTTTGATAGCTAGTACGCAGGCTCCTATCCTGAACAGTTCAACAGATTTTGAATATCCATGTTCAAATGAGGAACATATTAACGTGCGGCACACGTGTTTGCAGCATGAGCAATTTAAATAACGTTTACTCAAATGATGAACATGTGAACAGCTCATGTTTGCACCCAGAACAATTCAAATTACCTCTGTTGAAATTATGAACTTCTGAACAGCTGACTCGCAAGTCTGCTGCGTGAACAGTTCAAATAAGTTTTGTTCAAATGATGAACATCTGAATAGCTGGCAGACATGTTATTAACGTGAACATTTCATTTACGCTTTGTTCAAATGATGAACAGCTGGCAGGCATGTTTGAAGCCTGAACACTTTAAATAACGTTTACTCATGATGGTGAACATATGAACAGCTGGTTCACGCGTGTGCAGCCTGAATAGTTCAAGTAACATTTACTCAAGTTGGTGAACATGTGAACAGCTGGTTCGCCCGTGTGCAGCCTGAACAGTTTAAATAACATTTACTCATGATGGTGAACATCTGAACAGCTGTTTTGCCCGTGTGCAGCCTGAACCATTTAAATAACGTTTACTCATTTTGGTGAACATATGAACAGCTGGTTCACTCGTTTGCAGCCTGAACAGTTCAGCACAGAGTGAATAACCTCTGCAGGGAAAACTGCGCAGCCGACCAAGTTGAGCTGCCATTGCCATGGCGACGTTGCGCTGCCTAAGCTACTCTCCATCTCTCTGGGATTTTTGGGACCGTGTTGAGAACCTGTTGAGCTGGGGAATTGCGCCTGGCCTAGAGTGGTTCTGATTAGAACCTTGTGAACTTTGCACAGCAGTTCTGAAAGGAAACTGGTGGGCTTGGTAATTAAGCGTGCCCTGAAGTGGTTCTGATTAGAACCTATTGAACATTGCAGAGCAGTTCTGAAAAGAAACTGCTAGGCTTGCTAACTAAAAGTGGCTTAAAGGGGTACTGATAAGAACCTAGTGAATTTTGCAGAGTGGTTCTGATTAGAAGCTCTTGAGCTTAGTACTGTACATGACAAAGAACCGTTCTAGTAAGAACCTTGTAAACTCTAGATTTAGCTTCGATAGGAACGTGAATTGTTGCAGTTCAATAAGAACCGGCTGTGCGCTCAAGAACTGCGCACGGTATGTAATGGTACGATGAAGTCGTAATGAAAAAAAAAAGCAGTTGTGATGAATGGACACCTGAAATGCTCAGAACCGCATGCAACTTGGCCTAGTTCCAATTAGTACACTGAGACGAGGCTCAGTAGCTTAACAAGCTGGATACTCCGCACAATTTGCAGCACTTCTGATGCGAATTTCGTGCCGTGATGCCTAAGCCACACGATACATTCGTAGGAATAACGTGATGCAAGGATGTGCAGCTCGCAATTAATGCTACCGTAACTATGCTACCGAGTTGAAATATATATCAGAACTACGAGTGAGGTGCCCGTTCTCACTTCCAGTTGTGGCTGTGAATGCGTATGT
>LQNS02278070.1:15812511-15826511 GCA_001587735.2 Parhyale hawaiensis
GTGCGCGTAGCACCGCGCCCAGCTCCCGAGCCTCGCGGATGCCCCGCTCAAAAAGGCGACCGTGCGCGTAGAACTGCGTACCATATGCCGCGCTTGTTCCACCGTAGATTTTTAACTGGGTTGGAACGACGTGCGAGCTGAACGTGAGCTCATAAGTTGAGCCTGTGATTACATTGCGTGGCCCCGGCATACGCTCTCCAACGCCCAACTTATAAGCGATTGATTATCTCGTCGATCCCGATTAAACAGCATGAGTTGGTATCCAAGATACCAATGGAGAGTACTTAATAAAATAAGGACCAGTTAAAATATCTGTTTCTCGTAGGAAAGGCTTTATTTGAAACGTCCTTTGGGAAGAATAGCGAACCTTTTAAGGGTAAGGTGAACAATTTGTGAGCTGACCACTTGCTTATAAATTGACCTTGACATTGTATATATACATGCATAATATATATATTATAATACTGGTGGTGTTATGTCACGTGACCAATCAAATCAAAATTCCGCGCGACGCTACAGTCATTCAAAAGAGTTAAATCACCCCGTTGCGAGGAACTGGACAAAGCGCCATAGGCCGTAACAAGTTGTGACGTCTCGTGCGGCTTTATTTTGGTCACATGAGAATGCCCTGGTACGTATTTTAACATTCAATTGTACAAGCTCCACAGCTGGTGCAAACTGCAGCTCTTGGCAACGTATGGCCGTCAGTATTCGCCAAGATTACTTGCGGGATTACTGTACTGTAACTGAACCTAATGCAGTCGCAACTCCAACACGTCAACCTGTGCACTGACAGGAAATGCCTGCCTTGGCGTGCCTGTGCAACACGGAAAGTGTTATTATTTCCAGTAACGAGATATGCCTGCCTTGGCGTATCTGTGCAACACGGAATGTGTATTATATTTCCACTAAGGGAAAATGCCTGCTCTGGTTTGCTTGTACACGACGAAAAGTGTTTTTATTTCCAGTGATGCCCTGGAGCCCTTGCTTGTCTTCCAGAACCACACTTCTGTCCGAGTCCTCAAATTTTGCCTTATTTCGGGGTAACTTCTTCCAAGCAAATAGCAGCCGTGTTGTTCTTGCAGAGCAGAAGCAGCTCGATCAAGAAGCAATATCCACTTTGCAATCCATTCTCGAGGTAAGGAAAATGCTTCGGAAAACAGCCCCCAGAAATACCTTATCCGGTGATAGCTTCGCCTCCAGTCAGTGCCCCCCCCCCCTAGCCTGGCCCTAAATGCAATACGTTTTGTATGCATGACAATAAGTCCGTCCTTATATTCCTTAGGGATGTGGACAATTGTTTGCTGAGCAGCAACAGTCGAGCTTGCTTACTAGCCTGCTTGTTTGTGAAGTGATGGAAAATGATAAGCCACTTCAGGCGGTACTCGAAACTTTACGAATAATGATTCTAAGTCCATGAAATTCTCACAAAGAGAAAATAATAAAGTTGGATATCAGAAATGCCAAGTTTGTTTTCTTTTGGTTAGCTTTTGAAAGTTTTAACAAAATAATAATTTTAGGAAGTAAAAATAAGTATATGTAAGTAAAGTTACGACGAGCAGCAAATATGCTCATAACTTCCTGAATATAGATTAAAAGGTAATGAAATTTTTATTCAGTGAGAATACTAAAACTAGAAAAGAGTGCATATTAAATTTTCTCAGATGCTTAGGTTTTTAGAAATGTATTACAAAAATATGTTTTTGTGGGATAAAAATGAATTGAAATAAAGAATAGCATCTTTGCAAGAAATCATATGCCAGAGAAACAAAGGGTCTTTGTAATAGTTGCAGACATTCGTTTTAATATAGAGAACATCTCCACAATGAATCGCCATCGCTTTACTAGCAACGTATTTTTTTGTGAGCGTTTCCTGGGAAATTTTTTTCAACATTCCTCATCCGCAAAGTTTCTTCCTAACTAAGCCTTCGACTTGCCTCGCTTAGATACCCCAGAGAGATGTTCTCGATGGGATTGAGATCCGGCGACTTCGAGGGCCAACTCAAAATATATGGTTATGACTTGTAACAATTTTTTTTTTTATTTTGCGCAATGTGAATGGTGGCTTCATATTGCTAGGACACGAATTTGGTTTGGTGTTAACTCTCTAGAAAATAGAAAGATACTTCTTTGTAACAGCTCTACATACCTACTCCACTGCGATTGACCTTTCCTCCATTTTTTACTAGATTTGCCTTACCTTCTGCGAATAACGCTAGACAGATTAACAGATATTGTCTCCCGCTTGCTAAAGATCTTCTCCTCTTTCCGAAAACCGTACCACTAATGTTAAATGCAGGTAAGTCCGTCCAAACAGAACTTTTTTTTTATGAAAGACACTACTTTCGACAAATTTTCATGGTTCCATTGAACTTTCTTCCTGAACCCACTCGACCGTTTACTCTTTTCTTGTGCAACTTTATCAGTGCTGGTGTTGTATTCCGCTTCCTGTGTGCGAAGTTTTCGATCTAATTTAATATCTGCCCCACTCTCTTGTTTGTTACTTTCAACTACAGGGACATTTCCCGACTTCTGAAGCTCATTCCTGAACAAAGACTCTAGGAATATCCTGCGATGACTGACCGGGATCAATTTTTTTGGACATCCAATGTATTTTTTTTTAAACCCGTTCGATTTACGCTTTTGTAAAAAGCTGTAGACCGTCATTGCAGACTTCGTAATTTGCCCAGCAGTTGAAATTAATAAGCACATTTGGTCCATAGGGATATTATATAACCTTTTTCCTTCTGTCAGTGGACACCTCCTTCCAATGCTAATAAAATTTTAAAATTTAATTTTAAAGTGACCTTTAGACCTTTGCACGCTGCACGTGCATTTCAGCAAAAAACGGTGCATTTTTTTTTTTTCAGCAATGCGAATAAAGAAAATATTTCAGGGTGCATTTCCTTCGCTTGCACCTAAATATTTTTAGCTCCACGATACATATCTTTGAAATCACTTTCTAAAATGTCAATAAAAAATTGACACTGTACTGATGCCTAGTTTTCTTGTCTTCATTTACTGAAGAATTTTTGAGCCTTCAACGTGAAAGTGTTCAGCGTTCCGTTTGGTATGGAGTTTATTAGTAAATATAGGCCTGCAGCAGCAGACACACAAGGCCGCTGGTTCAAACCTTGCTCCCAGCTAGGCAAGTTCTTCGCGGTGCTTGACGTCATCAGTCGGCATCCGGTCTGCGTACTGCTGTGGGTTTACTGACCATTGCCAGCAATGGGGAGGGTCGGGGCGCAGATTGTCGCATGGAGTCTTCCGCTACTGGCGCCGTAGCTCTAGACGATCTGAGGTCGACTGCAGCCGTATACTCCTCTGGATCTTGTATTCCTATATCTGCGGCACAAACCAGTGCGTGTAGGTTTCCCAAATGGGGGTACGGTGGAGTTGACTTTGCCTTTCCCCTGAATAACATGCATTTTGCCCACCCGAAATTTATTTGTTTTAATTTGTCCAAATATGCATGACCAATCCCTCAGTTAATTTGGCCTGCAGCTCCTCAAGCGTCAGTCATCATAATTGTTGCGTTATCCAGCTGCTACTTGAACAAAACTTTCCTGCTTTACCTCCTAGCTACCACTCCAACAAAATATTTCTTAATGGCAATAGCTCATCAAGAGCCGGGGCGCACTATCGTCGTTCACGACGATTGCGCGTTCAAGTAAGCCTTGCTGCGCGCGCCACCACTAAAATAAACACTACCTAGGCTAACCTAACCTAGCATAACCTAACCTACCCTTACCTAACCCAACCAAACCTCCTTACCCAACATTCTAACCTAACCTAACCTTACCTAACTTAACCAAACCTAATCCAACCTAACTTATCTAACCTTACCTAACCTTACCTAACCTTACCTAACTAACCTGACCTTACCTAACCTAACCTAACATAACTTAATCAGCGATACACCGAGCAGCGTGGCGCACCAACTTGAACGCCACTCACACGCACACGATCTGCGTACACAAACACGCACACATCTCTGTCGTGAACGACGATAGCGCCGCCGGAGCGTAAATTCCGGTATCTCTCGGAGAATAGGCCTGTTGATCCGCCTGCTGCAGCCTATGTAATCTAATCTAGTACTCCTAGCCATCACCTCCAACAAGACGTTCCCTCAATACCCCTAGCCATCACCCCAACAATACGTTCCCTCAATACCCCTAGCCATCACCCCAACAAAACGTTCCCTCAATACCCTAGCCATCACCCCAACAAAACGTTCCCTCAATACCCCTAGCCATCACCCCAACAAAACGTTCCCTCAATACCCCTAGCCATCACTCCAACAAAACGTTCCCTCAATACCCCTAGCCATCACTCCAACAAAACGTTCCCTCAATACCCCTAGCCATCACTCCAACAAAACGTTCCCTCAATACCCCTAGCCATCACTCCAACTAAACGTTCCCTCAATACCCCTAGCCATCACTCCAACAAAACGTTCCCTCAAGACTTCGTTGATAATGGCAACATTTGTCTGACTGTTGCACTATGCAATGCCCTGGACTTACCAGGATATTTGTTCAGTAAAGCGACATTTTTGCTTCAAGCATCACCAAATCCTACCATTTTCAGTGGGTCCTGCGGCCGTGTGGGAAACCTCCTACATTATTCAAAGATCTTATGGAGATCGCAGCTCAAAGGCTGAACTTTGGGCAGACGTTGCCTTTGTTAAGCTATCGGTCTCGCAGCAAGGATTCATGTCTGGTGGGTGAACGATTGAATATAAAATTTCAATTAAAATATAGTGTATACAAAGAGAAAATGTTTTTCGCAGTAAGCTTGCATTTTAAGAGATAAATCCGATTATACTTCTGTTTAATTCTCCATCTTTAAAGGAAAATTTGCACTTACGGATGTAGAGATTACTTTGTACAGTAATTCTTCTTGTAATGGGGATATTTTAAATTTATGTATGATGTTGAAGGTAGGAGAATCAAATAGTAATGTTTTTAACAGTGCTACTGAATTCAACGACATATGAGTTCTTGCCGCTTAAAATTGTTGTCTATTGTTATATGATACTAAAAGTAGGAAAATACATAAAAAATGAATCTACTAACTAACTAATATTTTCAACTCTCACACGCCCTAATCAAAAACTTTTTATTTCGTAGGAAAAGCATAAGTTACAGCGTAACAAACGGAAGCAGTGAACGTTAACTTTGTAAATCTAAATAGGGGCCCATATTTACTAACATAGCAGGACTTTCTGTTCTGTAACTTACGACAGCTCTACTTTCGGAAAGAAACACGATGTATGAACCCCACGCTTGTAACTGTAAAACGTATGCGGAAGCCCTGTGCTCCGGCCAATGAGAGATCTCGTTGCTTGCTATTTTACCTCTGACACACCAAGAGGTGTCTGAGCTTCGTAAACGAACTTACTTGTGGTAACTGTGAAATGCCAAGAGGGCAGGGAATTACAAGCATGTATCTAACTCGATAAATCTGGTAAAGGATCTGGCCGAATATGACAACAGCTCATTAGTTTCTCCTTTTCTTCTCAGGATTTACTGCAAAAGTTTCTTATTTTATTATTGAAGAATTACATTATTGTAGCTTCCCAACAATCTTTCAAGCAGAAACGAAACTGAACCGTATTAACCTCTATAGCTAACCTAACGTGACCTAACCATGACAAGCATACCTTGAATAGCGCAACTTTTGTAAAAATAGCTACGTTTTTTCTCTCTCAAAAAACATGGAAAAAGAGAACCAAACTACGTTGGATGGATAGCGTCTCGTTATGTTTCAATGATTTAGTACGCGGAAGTCAAACATAACAGACCCTACAGGTATATGCGCAGCATAAGCTTTTTAAGAACTTAGGAGCTGAGCGAGAGTGCTCATGAATTCGACGGCTGGAGGCTAAAATTCAGAAAAAAAACATTAAAGTTACGGGAAAAACTGGCGGAAACTTACAATATTAGCGCCAAAAAAAAAAATGCTGTTGTGATGACTGAAAAGGAAGCAAAAACATTGTCTCAATGGCTTCTAAAATTTAGCAGGCTAATGAACGCAAAGCTTTTGAAAATTGACGGGTCACTGGCCGCAAAGTCTTTAAAAAATTCTCAGCTAATTGGTCTCCAAAAATGGGCAGGCCATTGGCCTTTAAAAAATTGACAGGCAATTGGTCTCGAAAAAATTATCGGGCAATTGATCAACATATTGGCAGGCAATTGGCCTCCAAAATATTGGCAGGCAATTAGCCTAAAAAAATTTCAAGCAATTGGCCTAAAAAACGGCGAGCAATTGCCTCCAATTTGTTGGAGGTAATTGACCTCCAAAAATTTTCAGGCAATTTGAAAAAAAAAATTCAGGAAAATGGCCTACAAAAATTTGGCAGAGCCTCTGGCTGCCTAGCTTTCAGAAATTATGTACCCATCGAGCAGAGGAGGAAATAAGAAATTATTGACGCGCCCAGCTCTGCTGTTAGCTTTTTAGTACAGCTTTTTATTGGGTGAGTTGTTTACACACTTTAAATTTCGCCGCATCCTTAGTTGACGTATTTCTAATACTAAAGTTACACGCGCGAAAATCTCCACGTCGTAAGTTTTTTGGAATCTCCTCTAAAGAGGTAAATCTACACACGAGTCAAACAAAATTTACTTCTGATAAGGTAGCAATAACTTATTGCAACAGAGATTTCTTAGCGCGTACGACAAGATGAAGGCAGTAGCAGTTGATATATCATCATCAACCCTGTTACTACAGAGCATTGAGAGACGGGGGAGGGGGCTTAGCCCCAGCAGTGAGTGTGCAGATCTGCACTATGCTTAATATACACATTCAAAATGCATATGTGATATACACTATATAATATACACATCTATTTAAATAAAACTCAAAATATTATAGAGGTTCAGGAATATTTTAAAGGGGCTTGTGGCGGGTGCACACTAACGCAATAGTTGCTCCGTCACTCAACTTTTCACCACGGCGGACACGTTACCGTGGCTACAACTTTCGGCGATTGAATGTCACGCTCAAACTACACGTCATTACAACTTCAAAGTAACTATGAACTTGGAGGCATATTCAAAGCTTGATCATAACCGCTTGCCTCAGCTTACTAACTGCAAAAAACGACTTGTGTTTTTAATATTCATTTATGTGGTAGAGCCCCGTGCAAACCGAAGCTTTTTTAAGCCGCAACGTTATCGGATGTAGAATTGAGTGGAGAGGTAACTTTTGCGTTAGTGTGCACCCGCCATTAAGGGAACTTCAGCCCCCCTACATTAGACCTAACGACGTCTATGTGTTTCAGTAAGAGTTGTCGTTCTGTGTGCTAGAGTTAAACTTGTAGAACAACTTAACCCATTAACTGAAAGTAACGGAAATATCCGTTCCAGAAACCGTATCCAAGCTACGCATGCCGCAGGAAATGGCTTAACATCTTCTTTGGTAGTCACAGCTGAATGGGGTTGGCTGACACGATGCCTAACATAAATCTTTTGAGCCCGTAAGGACACGATGGAGGTTTTCCCTACAAATTTTTCGCGCAGTGTATGAAATTATAGACAGCGAGCAATGGGTTAAGCTTTTATTTGGCAAGCGTCCATATATGGTCATTCCCATAAAGCTATTCATACAGACTAGCTGGACCCTTGTAACGTTCACGGCTTTGCAAGGCCTTTCAGACAGACCCGTGAAACTTTCATATTTAGCATGGAGACACCACACTTGTTCTTCAACACTGGGACTAGATGTATGATGCATTATGTCCATCCTCTTGGTTGATAATAATATCCATAAGTCCTTGCAGTGGAGTGGCCATGGGAAAATCGTGGGGACACACTCCTTCCCCAAAAAGTTACACGCACGCTTCACTGGAAATGAGGCCTTGAAAAAAATGTACTGCTTAGGGCCTAGCTTTTGTGTCTCGCTGCCCCCCCCCCTTAAATTTTGCTTGCACACCTAGTGCCTACCCCCAACATTGGCATTTTCCAGGTCCTAACCCGTTCATTCAAAAGATCCCAGGGGCATCAAAATTATTAAAAAGACCTTGCCCAGCTGCACAGAACTGCTGACCTCCGCGTATCATTGGACCCGTGGAGTATTTATAGGCCTATAAGCTAGCAGCCCCCGTGGAGCTTTCACGGTCAGGCTTAAGGCGCTTCAGATAGATCAGTGAAACCTTCGTATTGTACCATGGTAATTCCCCGTCAACATTACAAACAACACCGAGATTCCATGTTTGATATCTTATACGACCAGCCTTTTTGCTGATAATTACTGAAGCTGCCCATATGTCTAAGTGGCCCGTGGATTATATTTATAAGTCTCTCTGTCTAACTGGACCCGTGGAATTTCTTTGACAGCAAACCACGGTACAGGTTCCCTAAGATTTATCTTAATATTTTCGGGCGTAAAAACAATTTAAAAAACCTGGCCTGTGGCTTAGAGATTAGTTACCAGCCGTATCACAGATACGCCAGCTTCCCGAACTCAATAAAGCGCAAAACAATGAAGACTGAGCGACGAAAATCGCCAATATATTTGCCTCTCACGTTAGCTGTAGCACAGATACCGGATTTCGCATGTAAATCCAAATGCGAGTTGAACAGTGAATTTAGGCGTAACACACGAAGGAAGGAACGAACGAACGAAGGAACAACGCTATTAATATTATAGATGTTCTTTTGAGTCGCCCGGTAAAGGGTTAATCAGGGATTTCTCTGAGTGTAAGAAGATTCCGGTTGCCGGCGCCCCCAGCAAGAGATTAAGGAAACAGCTCTGAAAATAGAACTTTTGAGGTGAAAATCGACATTACTGCTGTTAGGGCGGGTTCGCACAACTTTGTGTACGCCATAAAAAGTTATTAAAATGTTGACGGCGAATCAGCTTCCCCTGCAAGAGCCCCTAGGCAAGTTAGGGATATCTCGTCTAATTAGAAGTGAAACAAAGTTAGAAAACAGTGCACTTTTCTGCTGCTTCTAGGGTACAGTAACACGTTTGGGCAAGTCGGCGAGCGAACGCTTTTATTTGAATGACGTTTGAATTCGCCCTTTGTAAGAGTCGAAGCCTATAGTTCTTCGTCAGCTGACTCTGACTCATCCAAGTATGCCGCTATTTGACTCAGACTCATTCCAGTGTGTTGCCACTTGACTCCGACTCACCCAAGTGTTTCGTTATTTGACTCCGACTCATTCCAGTGTGTTGCCACTTGACTCCGACTCACCCAAGTGTTTCGTTATTTGACTCTGACTCATTCCAGTGTGTCACCATTTGACTCCGACTCACCGAAGTGTGTCGCCTGTTGACTTGTTTTCAGTCGTGTACATATGCCTCATCATTTTTGCGGCCTGTGTGCACACGGAACACATAATAGTGAACACCATCCGATGCAAAGCTCGTTGCCATTTGCAACTCAATGGCAACCATTTAGCGTTGATGGCACTAATGGCACCCAAGAGACGACAGCAACTTGTTAAAGCGAAGGCTCTAATTGTNGTGCACACGGAACACATAATAGTGAACACCATCCGATGCAAAGCTCGTTGCCATTTGCAACTCAATGGCAACCATTTAGCGTTGATGGCACTAATGGCACCCAAGAGACGACAGCAACTTGTTAAAGCGAAGGCTCTAATTGTTTGGCTAATTGGCCTCTTGATCTCTGGAGACCATTGGCGCAAACGCTGGAATTTTTTATTTCTTCAAGACAAAAAGTTGTTTTTAGGCTTTGCTCGTAACAAAGTTTAGCAATGTGTAACAGTCTCGATTAAGTAACAAAAATTGTTACTGCGGAGAATTTGAGTTCATTTTATTTTTCGGCGGGGTTGCGAATGGCAAGATGAGAGGGGGGGTGAACGGGAAGTTTCTTTTTTTTAGCTTTGTTTATAATGAATTTTATTTTATGTTAGGCTAATGAGTCAATGACCTATACAACTGTATTAGTATTGTGCCAGTTTCTGTTGTAAAGTAGGAAGACAAACTGATTATTTAATTACTTTATGAAAGGGAAACAATAATCTTTAAGTCGTATTCCGTGAGATGCGCAGTTAGGGTTAAGTCACAAGAGAGAAAAAAAGGCTGTTGGTTTACGGCCCCGGTCTTTTACTCTCAGATGGCCGCAGATGGCCCAGCTGTGCTGACTCCCCTTAAACAGCTGCAAAAGCGGTGCAGAACTGGAGGACTCTGAGAGCGCATACCTCCGTGAAATAATGCAATGTCAACGAGGAATTGAATTTGATTCTGAAACTATGATTTCTTTTTATCAGCACCAAAATATGGTCATTTGTGCTTTTTCACAGTAATAACAGCTTCTGTAATTTTCTTGAAAATCCGTTCATAACTTTTCGAGTTATTTTGCTGACAAACATTTAGTCAAAAGCACAAACAGGTTAGCCAATCATCACTAAAATTTGATCATTTACTCTTCGCGATATATCTAACAACTCATATAAATTTCATAAAACTCCGTTCATACCTTATGCAGTTATTTTGCCAACAAACATAAAATCAAACGCAAAGTCAAACAAATAAGCGAACGAACAAATCATCATCATCACATTTACTGTTCGTAATATATTTAACAACTCGTTCAATTTTTATTAAAATCTGTCCATAACTTTTTGAGTTATGGAACTAAAAATATTGAGGTAGACAGACAAATGTTAAAACGGATCTTCACAAAAAGTTAATAAACTGTTACTCTTAATATACCTAACAATCCCTGTAAACTTCGTTAAAGATCCATGAAAAAACTTTTTTAGTTGTGTTGGCGACAAACAACCTGAAAAAAAGTGGCAAACTCGACAAGAAAATAACCTCCTCGAGGGAGGTAATGATATCTATGCAAGAGAAGGATAGTCAAGCGTACAAACTAGAGAAAGACAAGTCTGACTAACGCGCGTCGCAAGGCTTTCTAGATGAAATTTACTAAGTCTCTGAGACAACTTCCCGTTCAAAGACTCGAGTTTTGTAAGTTAAACATTGCCATTTTGCGTCATAGAGCTAATTGTACTCCTCAACGATGACATTTGTGCTAGAGATTTTAGTTCTTTTCCCAAAGATTATTATATGAGTGAGAGGCATGAGTTCGTCTCCAAAACGTTCGTATATGTGTATTTTTTTCTGGAAATGAAGGAGGCTAGCCACTGCTGTGCCTTTGGTACATGTGTAAGAGACCTGGGCTTCTTTTCCCAAAAATATTATTTGAGTCAGTGACTTCAGTTCTTCTCCCAAACACTATCGTTATCGTCAGATGTTTGAGGTTTTTATTTTAAGCTTTTTATGATTTGTGCCAGCAGGATAGCGGATAACCCCGGACTCAATTTTGTCTTCCAAATGTTTTGATTGGTGATAGAGACTTGCGTACGTTGCCAAACGTTACCATTTGTGTAAAAGAGACCGGCATCGCACCTTCACAAGCAGGGAAAGCAGGCCATTGAGCAGGGTGTAGAAGAGTTGTTGATCTTGAGGTGTTTACAGTAACGCCATATTTCGCACCAACCAACCTAAGCTTTCTGCTCCACTTGTTAGCACAGTGAGAGTGGCTGTGCGCTCTTATACGTGCTATGTACTGCGGCACGTGGTATTGAGAAGGTAGTACTGTATATGTATTGTACGTTCATAGCGCATGATCAAGGTCCAGGTAGGGAATCATGTTCTTAAAAGTGAAATAAGAACTGCACTTGTTATAGGATCCATTTTTACTAGGTAAAAGCAAATGTTTCGAATTAAAGTGAATCTATCTTCAGTGCTGAGTCATAGAGAGAAGTTATGAAACATTAATTGAGAAGAAATCTATCCGGGAAGCAGAAGCGTTACAAAATTCTCGCCTATATACCATAAGCAAAGTTATAATGAAAGTTAAATGAACTTAACTAAGAACTTTAAGGGGTACAGCAGATTTACAATCCGTCTATAATATAACGCTTCGTGTATTTATTTATTTAATTAATTGTTTATTTATTTCGTATCCGCTCTTAAAGAAATCGATGAGCGGAAAATAGGCCAGGCTGCATATTTTGTAGTTAAGTTGCGTCTTCATAGAGATCGATGTCCAAGTTGCAGAAGATGGCGAAAGTTCATCGTTTTCCCTTCATCTGAATACTCTTTTTGCTTGAAACACTTCTCGAAATCAGAACAATATATGTATATATATATATAGCTTCTGGAAGCCTATTTTATAACTTTTTTCTTTCAGATCACAACGTATAGAAACGGCAGATGATCACGACGCGACGGGCAGAAGACAAGTATTTCTTCTGAGAGATTAGAATTCGCTTCAGAGGTCGAAATTTCAGCACTTCAATAAGGCAGATAGCTAAGTATGGAGGACAGTATTGTTGATACGGTGCACTCATATTGCTTATAATCTGGCTGGAGTGGCATTCAAGTTCATTGCAGCGTTTTACTTAAGATTTTACTTTGAAAGACGCACGTTTAATTAAGAAAGAGGAAAGGTAATGTGAAAGAAAAACGAGACTACTACAGCCGAAAGAGGAAGACGTGCTAGAAATGGAATGAGATAAAGCGCCTCTGCGCACAGTGACGAGAAAAACTTGAAGTAGAAAGGTTGCAAAAGGAAATAAGAGTTGCTTATAAGCATGAGCGGAAAAATGTGGAAGCGGCAAGTCAGAAAAGAGAGCAAACATATCGATTATTGTGTGATTTTTTTACATACGGGTCCACTAATTGTTATGACTGGGTTTGTCCGTATAAATAAAAATCGATTCTATTAACCTAAAATCTTGAGCATGATTTTATACATTCCATTGCAGAAAAATTACTTCACTTGATGGAATGGTTTTCACTAAAACAATGGGAGCGGATGGCTGAATTTGAAGGTGCGATTAATGGCTGTCCCGTACGATTAAGATTACGAATCGCAAGAAATCAACCAATAACCGTGAAATCGCAGGAACCAGTTCTGCGGAGGAGACAGTAATATATTGGTATTGAGAGGGCACGATCGAACTTTATGTAGGAAAAGTTAGTACTGACAGTGAAACAAGTACTTTACTTAGGACTAGGTCCGGTTCTATATCTAACAGATGTAGGTACTGAGAGTGAAACAGGTACTGTGCATCGAATAGCAACGAGTTCTGCGTTGGAAATGTAGCCATGGAGAATGATACAAGAACTGTACTTGGTGTATGGTCCAGTTCTGTGTAGGTGATGTTGGTATTAGAGTAAATCTAGTCCTGTACACTGCACAGGATCAAGTTTTCTGTGGTGTTGTAAGTGTTATGCCACGGACACACAACACAATCACACGTTCAGCTTATGAGCGGATGTTGAGCTCACACGTACGTCGGTGCGTTACAAGGTGTAGGTCGGTAATGAAGATACGGTAGCATTAACGACGTGAGAGATGAACGTCCAATCATCATTTGACGGTGGGATTATATAGAGTCGCCCAGCCATTGAGGGCATTTAGGTATATACATACTGTAAAGATAGTCAGCGGACTGGCATAACTTTTATTTGTTTAGCCTTTCATAGCTCGCTGCGAACGAAGGGGTCGAGAGATAAAAACGTTTCAGTTTCGTGGAACAAAATTTTCTGTGACTATGACTGCAATTTAAATGTGTTTTAGCGACGTTTTATACAATGTATCGTTGCGAACTGAAATTTAATGAAGACTGAGTGAGACGTCCTAAACTGTGCTTTTATTGACTCTTGCTGTAGTGGAAAGACTGCAAAGGTGGTTCTCATTTTATTCATTTTTTTGGACAGAGTCGCATTTTTTGGAGAGCATAAAGCGGCGGCAATGCAGTCGAAACAGTAGGTAAAACGTTTCCGAGTGCAGTGGACTTTAGGTACTCAGCCTAAATAGCTCCCGAACTAAGTTATTGTGTTTTCTGCAAGTATTGGTAATCTCTCGACAATATCTGTCATCATCAGCTTTTTGGCGGATGTTACTGATAATTATTACGGTGCGTCAAGATCCCTTAGCCCACTAGCGGACCCCGGCCACAATATTAATAGTGATATTCGTAAGAGAATTAAGAGGTTACTTTGTCTACCAG
>LQNS02278070.1:15874719-15885468 GCA_001587735.2 Parhyale hawaiensis
CAAAATGAAGTTGCGATCTGTGGTCGTAAACATAAACAAAAACGAGTCTCCGTGCGACAACCATGTTTTTGGTCGTCACGTAGACATGAATTTGGTTATTTCTGCAACTTGTGGTTGTATTCACGCTCACAACTTCGCCACAAAGAATCGCCTCTGATGTTCCCGAATAGGAATTGTGACGCTGGTGCCGAAAGCAGGGGGGGGGGAACCCATAGAAATGACTTAACATTAGCAACCGGCCCCGGGTTATTATGAAGAGTGTTACAAAGTCCTAGTACAAAACGGGATACATTAGAATATATGCACCGCCAAAACACTTTTACATAACCCCGGGAAGCACTCGCATACTATGCTCTATGTACTGTACACCAACACCAAGACTTACCCTCCCAAAGTCCAGCAAGCACGGAGCCAGCAGCAATCCAACGCAGCTCAGAGCTCGCAAGGGACAAGTCTCACCAATAATAAGCAAAAATGAGAACGAAAATAACCAAGGATAAACAACTTATTATTCTGCAAATAAGAAAAAGAACATTGAGCCAATGAGAACGCGACAAGGGATTACATGGATATATGGACACGAAAATACATCACAAAAAATGTCAACACCTCATGGCAGCTCGAAGAGGCCTGTAAACCACAAATACAAAGTCCACAGCCGGAGAGTGCACTACTACAGCACGGTCAGCTACACGGTTACGGAGGGACCGAAAAGTCGAACCTACGCACACAGACTCACAATGTGCGCAAATCTAGCTGAAGACACCAGTATTGAGCATCCTTCTCAGAATACCATACTTGACTTTGACAATGATACGGTTGCATGTTCAGGAGAACAGTTTTGAAATTATACATTTATACAGCTGAATGACTGTGACTGCTGGGCAGAGTGTTCAGATTTAAGTTTTTCCAACAGTTTACCAAAGCAAGGCAGAGCCATATAAAAGGTTTCTATTCTAAAGTTGCACAGTGTTGGCTGTTTATGAAGATATGTTATCAAAAATTGTTCATACAATTTTGCCTCAAATGGGGCCTCGGTAGCAATTTGCTATTGCAAATTTCCATTTAATGTAAATTCATTTCAGAGGTCCACATATTTACCATACACATCCAGTGCAGTATACTCAAAAGAACATTAAGGCATTGATGCGTTAAATTGTACAATGCGGCGCACAATAACTGAAAAACTTATTTCTAACTAGTCATATTGGCATTTCAATAAGCAAAACAAGATGATTCATTCGTCCTCCTTTGTGCAAAAACATTTTAAAATGGAAGGCTATTGATGTTTTCGGTGTCTATGGCGGATTTACCTATTTCATACTTGAAATTGAGATACTGTGGAAATTGAGAGCAACGCGACTTGTTGTGTACTAAACAACATCTGACAAATCTAACAAAAAAACACGTAAAAACATCTGCAAAAACAGGGCCAAGAGTAGGGAGGCCTATCATCCGCCGCCTAAGTCAAGGTCTCATCTGATATTGAAAATTTTATCACACTGATAGCGGATAGCGACGAGAAAACGCTTAGCGCAATAAAGTATACTTATACGTAAGTAGTCACACTCGCTAATACTTTCGAAGATTTAATTCCTTCAGTGGACGCTTATAATTATCGATTTCCTCCAAAAATAGAGCTTCTTATCTGGGCATATTTTTCTATTTAATTTCAGGTGCATGTATATTGATTAAAAATGAAATACATATATATATATTATTTTAGCTCAGTGGTACTGTCCTTTCCTCTACCGACAGTACATTGCTAGAGGCTCTCACCCATATATTTTTTTTTTTTCTATAAAATAACGTATTCCACCTCCACCGATATTACCCTCGGTGTTAATACGAGCCTTGAACAGTTAAAATTACATTGCCATACACTCCTTCTACGAACATGCTATTAAAAATAACTACTAAATTTCTATTCAGGTTTTGACGTACAGTCCTCACCTTCACCTAATTATTTTCTAGCGTAAATATAGTTGTGGCTCCACATACGTATCAATGGCACTTTGTAGGTCTACTACTTTCATCTAGTTCACATTTGCCGTATTAATAAAAGGTTCTCATATATTTGATTTTCATCTACATAGTTATCTGACTTCACTTAATTGTAATATAATATAGAGGGCTTCTCATACGTGATATTTTCAACTATACAGAGGTTTCTCACCCCACCTAATTGATATTTACTATATTAAAATAGAGCTTTTCTTAAGCTCAATTTTTTGCTAGGTATTATAGATTTGTCACCTTCTGAAGATTTGTGATAATGCTCCTTTCCAGTATTAAAATTAATGGAGAGCGTCTCTTCCATACTTCCTGCCATGCCGCTCGCCCCAAGCAAAGCCCCTCTACGCACAATATGCACATTAAGCAAGACATGTATTCGCCATCCCGCCCATCTAGTCTTTGAATAGCTGATCCTCCTTGCCAGAGTACCAAGTCAACGAGGCAAAAGCTCTAAAATCAGAAGAAAAAAAATTCTCTCCTTTCATTATTTCTTGGTCCAAATTTGCCGTAAAACACTACGATATAGACCGCTGAGTAAAACACTACGATGACGACTGTTTGGTAAAACACTAAGTTGCATAGAGACAGCTGTGTATTTATTTGCTTGTTTACTTATTTTTTTCTTTTCTCTCAATTCTTTTGTGTCCTGAGTGGCTCATAGTCTTTCTGTTTTTTTAGCCACTTTCAAAGTTTCTCGTTGCTTTCAAGGTTCACTTTCTGGCCTATTCGATGTTTTTTTTTTCTGGAAGGGTTACGTTTATCAGCCAGGTTGACGTTCTTTCTTTTCTCTAAGGCTTACTTTTTTTAGCCAGGTTGACGTTCTTTTCTTTTTTGGATGGGTTATTTTTATCAGCCAAGTCAACGTTCTCTCCTCACCTGCAGTTCATACTTTTTCAGCTAGTTTTAAGTTTTTCGTTTTCTGTCAGGTTTACTTTTTTCAGCCAACCCGATGCTCTTTCCTTTCCTGCAAAGACCACATTACTCCTTTTTATCAGCCTCTTTTATGTGCTTTCACTTCCAATTAGACTCATAGTCTCCCTCTCTCTCTCGGGTGTTCAGTCAGTTTCATGTTCTTTTTTCCATAAAGTGGCCCTGCAGTGCAGTCCCGTTGGGCTGTCTAGGTCCCTTTGCTGTCCGTCCCTTAGCTTGTCTGTGTCACAGGGACACGATAGCGGTCCCTTAGTGACACCACCGCCCGCTGCAGCTCCGCATTGTGCAAATCACATCACTTTTTTTCCAAAACGCGACTGCATTAAATGCACCAAAAGAACATAAAGCCCGCTGCAGACGATAGTCTTTTGTTATGTCTTTTCACCCCGTTCAAATATTTCGTTGTATCCATGCAAACATTGCAGCGTATCTACCAAAAGTGTTGATAAAATGTTAGCCGTGGTTTCCGCTGGCTTAGCTAGTGTCACTAGTATAATTTCCAGTGTGTTTTCAAAGCTTGGCGCCAATAAAGACTCCGAAAGCAGTGCATTTATTTGTTGTATACAGAGACCAAGCAACGCATTCGAACGCTGTGAAGTGAAAACACAGGACAAAGACTCTCGTCTGCAGCGGGTGTAAGGATGCTTTCCATCGATTGACGAAGTGGCGACTTCGTGATTTTTTTTTTTCCGGAACTGCTAAGAAGCGCTGGATCCGAGCCATTCTTTTTTTTTTTTTTTTCCAGAAATAAAGAAGGCTAGCACTTGCTGTGCCTCCTGGATTATCCGAGCCATTCAATTGAGTTTCGGGCGATAACCTCTACTCTAATCGATTACCCTTGAAATTTTAAAAAAACTATCGTGAAGTGTTCAGCCAATTCATCTTATCCGGGTTGCTTCTGACACTTGCCACACTATTCCGAAGTAAAGCAACACAAGAAATGAGAATAGTAAAGCAACACAATTTAGAAGAATAAAGCTTGGCAACGTCCCTGCCTGCAATTTCGGACAAGTTAAGGGCATAAAATCGGGGCTCTTTTGAACTCGTGCTAATACTCGATATATAATTAAAGCTCTAAAATTCAGAAACTTACGGAACTGATACTTATTGAAAGTACCATAGAAAATAACTATTAGCGGTTACGCGCAGTGTGGAGATAACTCGCTTCTGCATGGCTTTCCCACTGATCAGGAAAATTTGATGTAGCATCGTCACTAGTTGACAAGACGAGTGGATTACGTAATCCACCTAGACCACGTCCGAAGAACTTTCAAAGTAGATATGTATTCAAGGCGAAGTATAGTGTGAGCAGATCGAATCTTGAACCTCAATAATCAACTCACTTAATTTTGCCAGGCGGACTTTGCAACAACTCAGATCAGCGAAAAAAAAAGTATAGCTTTCAATATAAATGCTTAGTTCAAAGCAGTCGGGCAATATACAAATGCAGTCTTGTGCAGGCTGTTCTGTTTACTACCACTGTACTGTATAAGTGACTTCATGCAACTATAAATGCTGAATATTAAGTGACGTAAGTTCATTTAAATTTTCGAAGCGAAGTAAAACATGACTTTTATATGTCACTATGACTATTTTATCTGACTATTTTATTTTATATGCATAAAAATGACTATTTATAGCTCAAATGTGTAAAGTAGGTACTATGTAGAAAGTTAATTGGGGGCTATTTTATACTCCTGTTACGGAGACTATTGTGTTGTGCCTTTAAATTTCTTATGATGTATAAATTTTTTATGCTTTTATGTGCCTTTCCATAACTTATGCAATATTTATTCCTTATGTTCTACAAAAAATAAAAACTAAAAGAAAGCAATCAGCCACCCTAGAATACTCGAAGCTCTACCAAGAGAATCAGTCAAAAAGCCACTCGTTGTTCTATGAACGTTGGTAGATCTACACTGCCGAACACGGATGCCGACAATGCATTTCAACTCTACACAGGTCCAGGTGTAAAGTACCAACTTAACTGGGAAGTTTGGTATCTAACAGTGGAATTTAATGTGATGAGCTCGTCTGCTGCTCCCCAGAACCTTGGGATCCGGAAAGATGCATGCGTTCGAAATGCGTCACTCTTGAATACATTGTACTATATGCAGTAACAAGCAAAGCTTCGCCAATTAGGCAAATTCACCAAAATTTTCTGGGCTCACAGCCGACTGAATGATCGAGTCGGTCTAGCAGAGGCAGATGACTGCCAGCGGCTGAAACTGAGACACGTGAGTAATACCACAGCGAAGGCATCTAGAAACTATGCAAGCTTCTTTAGACTAGATCGACTTCACCAAACCCAACACTGACCTCTAGGACTTGTGTCAGCATAAGGTTGTCAAATGCACAGAGCAAATAACTTACAGTGTAGTAGAATCTATTTCTCTTGGTTAGTATTACTCTTATAGTTATGCACAAGTTTTGCATATATTTAGAATTATCGTACATGCGCTCGGTTGCCCTGGCTGGCAACAATACTAATTAATTAATAGAATAATCATTATTTAGTTTATTATTAATAGAGTAATTCTACATATGCACCATTCCTGATCCGGACTGCGGGCAATATGAATTTCTCAATCTAATACCGGGACGCACAGGCGGCAAACTCGTCATTTTCTGTGTACGCTTGTGTACGGGCGTCGGTGTACGCGCGGGCGGCGTTCACGGTCAGCTGCTGGGCTTACGCGCTGTATCACAGATTAAGTTAGGTTAGGTAAGGTTAGGTTAGTTAAAGTTAGGTTAGGTACCGTTAGGTTAGGTTACGTTAGGTAAGGTTAGGCTAGGTTACGTTAGGTAAGTTAAAGTTAGATTAGGTAACATTAGGTAAGGTAACGTTTGGTAAGGTTAGGTTAGGCTAGGTTAGGTTAGGTAGTGTTTTCTGGTGGATATTGCGCGGCAATAAAACTTACTTGAACGCTCGACTGGCGAGTTTTGCCGCGAGTGCTACTGGGACCACATAATGCAGTCACACTCCCAACTAATCAACGGACATTCAGCTAGCGCGCCGTTTAACTTAAGCACTTCCCTTGGGTATCTGGGCTGCTGACATTCACTGTGAATCTGAACGACCTGAGTGCTGAATGATAATGAGTGCACTCTATTGTTCTTGTCTTTATATCAGTACTAGCCGCTCACGCCCTCGTAAAAATTAGTACTTCAGCAAAACCTCCGGTTTTCATCCATAATAAACCCTTCCGTGCACTTTTCAAAGGAAAATTCAACACTCTACCACTCAGCAAAGATATTCATATATGACAAAGTCCTGTAGTATTTCCAATATCACCTATACATTTAGAAACACGTCCAAGTAGCCGAGGTCAGATTCATATACAGTATATATATATATATATATTTTTTTGTATTACATCTACATAACCTATTATGTTCTCCCCAAGTTTGCCCGATTCCAAACCCTTATCATTGATACCACTCAGCGCTCTTCATCTCTTGAATGTTCGAATTTCTTCCTATCTTATTTTTATTGAACATGACGGCAAGTGGCATATAGTCTAGTATTATATTAAACTTTTCTGAACCTTGTTTATTTACTCGCTTCTTTATTTGCTTGCTTGTGTGCACCCAGAATCTTCGCTTTAAGATATGAAGAAACTCGAGCGTTGAAGATTTACTTCGACTGTATCCGCGATACGGAAGATGAACCTGAGCTCGGCTGCATAAACGTGTACGTTAAATTTAAAGATGATACGGTAAATACAACTGGACTACGTCACGTATATATTATCCCTTGGTTACAGACAGAATGTTGAGAATTTCTTTAAGAAGCAAAGAAGCTGGTGATAGTGACTCGTACGAGCAGGAATAGTGTGTGTTGTCTAAGACCAGCTGAAACACCTGGTTTTTGCGACTGCAAAGAGGATGGTGATTGTGACCCACTGGCAATGGCAGTCTATTAAATAAGTATAGACGCGAGTGGGAATTATTATACAGTAGCACAGATTAGGTTTACACCCAAAGTTAGCTGTGTGAAATAACGGTGGATTTACCCTATTTATTTTTGTTCCCTCACTATTAGGTATCCACACCAAGCTGCACAGCAACGGCAGTGCGTGGCCAAAATTTTCCACGGGCTCGCATAACTTCCAGATAAATTTGCATATGAAACACTGCTCTTTAAATGCAAGTCTAATGAAGGCTCTGCCCAGCTAACTTTCATGTCCAGCGTAAAGCCAAAATGCTACTCCGAAAGCCACTTCTGCTGGCTTATATCACTTTCATGGATACATTAGAGGAGAGCATCATTTTCATTTTGCCTCTGCTCAGGCCGAGGTCAGCATTTTCTGCAGAAATTATGGTCTGCTCCAGGTTGCAAGCTTTCTAGGGCGGTAAATATTCTCTGAGTATCACACAGCGGCGTTAGCAAGTTCTTCTTTGAGTTTTAGTGCGTAAATAACCGTGAAACCAAATTGTGGTCATCATCATCATCATTATTCGTCTTGTCAATATTGTTCTATTAGGTGAAAAATGTGTGCATAATAACGCTAAAGAAAATGTCAGGCAATGAGTGAGAGTGCATTAGTTTGTAACGAAGAATGTATTAAATTGAAGAATGAAAGTTTTTTCATGTCAAAATATATGCTTGAAGAAAAAAAAATGAAATAAAACAGGCTTCTTTCTTGGAGTTAAATTTTTACCTTGAATAGGCTCTTATGAAGTCGATGAAATAGTAGTAATACGTTTTATATCTTTTTAAGAACTCCGCAAATATTTTAGAGATAGATGCGTGCATAAGGTAGCCGAAATATACGACACAATATCGGTGTCCTGCCTATGAGACACAAAAAGCCTTGATGAGATAAAAAACAGTGCAGAATTTAACCAAGTAACGATACGGAGGTCCGTATTTCATTATCGCTGCTGTCACTCCTGTTGCTGATCTCTTAGTGGTGTCTCCTTCCGTAACTTTGTGTTCTTTCTTTCTTTCTTTTCTTTTTGGAAATAAAGAGTATACCTCTGACACAGGTTGTTTCAATGGACACAGCATGCTGAGGTTGTCATGCTTAGTACAAACATAAGAATAATACTAAAAATAACATAAAAGACAATTGGCATTAAGTTTGCAAAGATCCACTGTGCAATGCCTGTCCGAGATGTTACTTACGTCTGTCTTTGCCAACGTGTCGAGCCCTACCTAAGTGCTACTTGAGCGCCAATAACTCTGACTGAATAAGTACTAAAACTTCCATTCTCTGCATATACTCGGATCTTCTTTTTTCCATTCTTTTGCTTTCTCCACCCCCTGGGCTGGTTGCGTGGCGGTTTGTTAACCTCATGGAGTTTCTCCGTTCCTACGTCGCCAGTCTGGTGTGATTTAATAATAATAATAATATATGTATATGCTGTAAGGTACGTGTATCTACTGATGTAGAAACGTACAATAAGTAGTAATACAAGCGCCTCACTGTATTGACAGGTTCCATACATGATGGTCATTTCGTAGCAGGCAGTATATATCTAGTTGAATTGTTCGCTATGAGTCCATGGCAAATACA
This sequence comes from Parhyale hawaiensis, assembly GCA_001587735.2. Taxonomy (NCBI): domain Eukaryota; kingdom Metazoa; phylum Arthropoda; class Malacostraca; order Amphipoda; family Hyalidae; genus Parhyale; species Parhyale hawaiensis. The sequence continues at coordinate 15,883,188 of LQNS02278070.1, forward strand.
TTATATTGTGAAAACAGTGGGTGTCTCGCTGGATACATGTTTTGTTTCATGAATAAAACACGTAATGTCTTCAGACGCAATGCGTCATTTTTGTACATGAGCAACTGGAAAAATTTTACACCATTTCGTGGGCTGAACGTATCACAAAATTAGATTTTCTGGAGAAGCTCGATTAATTTAGTTACGATTTTTGTTGAAATTCTGTATTCTCAGATACAACGGAAAAAAAATAGTTTTTCTAATGTAAAGGTGGCATCACACGACAGTAAAATGAACGTATTCCGTCTGTTCAGCGTTCGCCCGAAAGTGCACAGTTGCCTGACTTTGATTCACTGGTAGTTTGGGAAGATATCCAAGTCTTTACTTGTTCCACAGGTCGGGCAGCTGAAGTGCCGGCTAACATTTTGGTAAATCTTTCGTTTAAATAAACAGCTGTGCTTACAAGCACACAATAAAGCACTTGGACAATGAGTTGAAGCAACACGTTCATTTGACTGCAATATGACCCTTACTTTATGGGGAAATGTCGAATTTTAGTTAAGAGATTCGTCAGCCCGCCCAATGCGAAGCGACAGCAAGGCTGTGTAGGGAATGGGTAGATCCTTCGTGACTGATCAGCTGTCTACTTTTGCAACCTAGCAAGCATCTCATATTATGCATAAATATCGGCCGCTATGGTCATTGTGATGGTTTAAAATATAAGCCGCTATGCGCTCCAAGCACCTTGAATTCAACAGGCACACGCTCTTTAGTTTCATTATTATGTATGCATCGGATGCTATCTTCCAACAACTGCTATTCTTCGACTATTATAGGTGGGTTCTATCTCTTTGTCATTAACCAAGTCGATATTCGACTTGGTTAATGACAAAGAGATAGAACCCGCCTATAATAGTCGAAGAACAGCAATAATTGTCGGACGATAGCATCCGATGCATATACATAATAATGAAACTATAGAACGTCTCGTCGCGTTAGGCCATCACTAGCAATGCGGGGGAGAAGGGCTGAAAAGTCTAAATAAGCAATTCGGACGTTTTTCACATCTAGGTAACGCACCTGATTGCCTCCAAGAGATTGTGATGTTAGTTCAATTCCGTTAGATAGTGTATAGGTGGAATAACATAATACAGAACTATATAGAAAGTAATGTATACACACATATACAAGAAGAAAACATTATCACATCTCAAACCACGCTCGCTTGTGGTAATTAAAGTTATTGGTTGATTGTTTCTGCTTTCCAAATGGGAAAGTATAGGTACCTTTGACTGGCATGTGAACATGGCTAAAGCGAGATTGTATAATGGTTCCAAGCCTAGCAACCGCCCAGGCAGTGTACTACAAACTTGTTTAGCCAAAGGCCGTCTAGCATAAACAAACTATGTTAGTGTTTTCGCTAATTTTTTGCTGTTTACCTTCAAGAAGAGGCTACTTTTAGATACGNGCTAAAGCAAGATTGTATAATGGTTTCAAGCCTAGCAACCGCCCAGGCAGTGTACTACAAACTTGTTTAGCCAAAGGCCGTCTAGCATAAACAAACTATGTTAGTGTTTTCGCTAATTTTTTGCTGTTTACCTTCAAGAAGAGGCTAATTTTAGGTACGCGTGTTGTGCTTCTTTGGCTTTGAAGTCTATTTATCTCACATTTCACTTTCTCAATCCGGCTATATTTTGCCATGTAGGTATTTCCTTCAGATAATAAACCGAAGTACCTACGTGGCCACACTCGCTGTGTAGTTGTGGAATATATACACTATCGAGCATAATTTAAAAGACATTAAAACAATTATTAATCCTCTCTTACAAACAAAATACGGAACAAAGAGGCTTGAAAGTAAACAAAGTTCTAGGTACATATTTTACTTGCATCGTGACAAAATTTAAAAACATTATCAACATAGCTACGAAATGAACATAATTTGTAGAATTAAAATATTACACATTTCTTCAATGCAAAAGTTAAGGAACACGATCAGAAATGAAATACTGACCCTTAGTAATGCCCATATGATGAAATTTTTATGCACTTAAAGACTTCCCATGTCCGTAGCCGCTATGGCAAAACGCAACCCAAAGGCATTCTATAAATATGTAAATGAGAGAAAACTAAAGAAAGAATCCATAGGTCCACTCAAAAAACCTGACGGTGCAAACACCAATGACCTAAGAGACAAAGCCACAGTCTTGAACGACTATTTCACCTCTGTATTTACTGTTGAAAATGTTGCGAATATCCCTGAACCAGCACCGATGCAAGTTGCTCCCATAAAAACATGTGT
>LQNS02278070.1:15944627-15963864 GCA_001587735.2 Parhyale hawaiensis
GTCCGGTTGTCTAGTGTACGGTTGCCTAGTGTCCGGTTGTCTAGTGTACGGTTGCCTAGTGTACGGTTGCCTAGTGTCCGGTTGTTTAGTGTGCGGTTGCCTAGTGTACAGTTGTCTAGTGTACGGTAGCTTAGTGTACGGTTGCCTAGCGTCCGATTGTCTAGTGTACGGTTACCTAGTGTGCGGTTACCAAGTGTCCGGTTGTCTAGTGTACGGTTGCCTAGTGTCCGGTTGTCTAGTGTACGGTTGTCTAGTGGACAGTTGCCTAGTGTCCGGTTGTCTAGTGTACGGTTGCCTAGTGTACAGTTGTCTAGTGTACGGTAGCTTAGTGTACGGCTGCCTAGTGTCCGGTTGTCTAGTGTACGGTTGCCTAGTGTACGGTTGTCTAGTGTCCGGTTGTCTAGTGTACGGTTGCCTAGTGTCCGGTTGTCTAGTGTACGGTTGCCTAGTGTCCGGTTGTCTAGTGTACGGTTGCCTAGTGTACGGTTGTCTAGTGTACGGTTGCCTAGTGTACGGTTGTCTAGTGTCCGGTTGTCTAGTGTACGGTTGTCTAGTGTACGGTTGCCTAGTGTCCGGTTGTCTAGTGTACGGTTGCCTAGTGTACAGTTGTCTAGTGTACGGTAGCTTAGTGTACGGTTGCCTAGTGTCCGGTTGTCTAGTGTACGGTTACCTAGTGTACGGTTGCCAAGTGTCCGGTTATCAAGTGTCCGGTCGTTCAGTGTCTGCCTACCAAGTGTCCGGTTATCAAGTGTCCTGTTGTTAAGTGTGCGGTCGTCAAGTGTTCGGTTGTTAAGTGTGCGGTCGTCAAGTGTCCTGTTGTTAAGTGTGCGGTCGTCAAGTGTTCAGTTGTTAAAAAATTTTTCAGCTTTAATGCAGAAATATCTGCAATATTATGATTGAAATATTAGAAATGCTGAGCTTGGAGAATAAAGGGTAAATATCAGGAACAATAAAATTGAAACAGAGAGAAAGTTAAAACTGACTTGACGTTAATAGTGGGATTTAAGCGATATTCAAGTTCAAACGTAGAAATAAACATGTTCCATTACTATGATTGAAATTGCGTGAATTGGAAAACTTCATCAGAGGGGAAAACCGAAAAAGTGTTGAATGCAGCTTAGTACAATATTGCTCCATGGTTTTATCACTAGACTTGTTGAGCTCACACCACGGAAGTGAACTCAGGTTTTCCTGAAATTAATTCATTTTTTTTTTAAGGTACACTACTTGTAATTGCTCTACTCGGAATCCTTCTAACAAAACACGTTACGTTTTCTTATCTCTCTTCATTTAAAACCGTGCTTTTTATGACGGAGTACCTAATTTGTTTTCTTTTGATGTAAAAGTCGTCATTATTCAATAATGCGTCACTACTGATTGACTTCCTTGCTCTTGACAATAACTGCCCACTAATTTTAAAGGAACTGTTCGCTTATTATCGCCTCCATGCAGTTATTTATGTTATGTACAAGACTGCACTAGCTAGAAAGTAGTGTCTCATCTAGACAGGCGAATGCGTATCATGTCGACACTCCAAGGTGTGTAATCTCGTCACACCAAAGCGTGATGCCTCAACACACCAGCGGGTAAACAATTTCAATACGCTAAGCTAGTCATCTTACTTCAGCAATGCGTCATCCCTTCATACATTACTTTACTGAGAAAAGTGCTGTCCCATAGTTAGCACGATTACCCGTGTACAGACTACAAGTGCCTGGCTTAACGCGCTTGAGCAGCATATCATCTGTACTACAGAAGCACGGCATAGCAGATACAGTTGGCTACCAGATTATTCGTACACACTTTACTTCTCAATATTTTATGGAATAACTCAAAAACTATTGTTGCTACAGGCCTCAGGTTTTCGCAGAGTAAAAAGCATGTAATAGTAAAAATAAAACGCAAGTATCAGAACAAATAGCTATTTTAAAATCTTAGCAAGCTAAACTTGCAGAAGATGTTCAGACAAAATTACTCGTTCAGTTTAAAAATGATAGCATAATTACTATAGTCATAGTCAATAGCATGAGCTTCCATGATAATGACGTTCAGCAGGCTTTTCCTATACTTCTTGACGAGATTTGAAGTCATTTTAGGTGGGATATTGTTCTATTCTTCAATGGCAACCCTGTTTCAATTCTTGGAGGTTCTTTGGAACTCGATTATTGATTTTGATTTTCAATTCTCGCCATAGATTTTAGATGGGGTTCAGGTCAGGACACATCGACGGCCATGGTAGCAGTGTTACCTTATTTTTCTGAAGTCAGGTGGTCGTAGACTTGGACTTGGGCTTCGGGTCATTGTCATGTTGAAAGACCCACCGTCTTCCAAGCCCCAAACTCTGAGCCGATGTCGTGAGGTTTCCGTCTTCTTCTCTTCAATTGCAGCTAATTTCCCAATAACCCCAAAATATCATTGGCTCACCTTCTTCAACTATTGGTGCAGTGTTCTTCGGCACGTCATTGTGTCCAAGAAGCTCAATTTTTGTTTCCCCACTCCATAACACTTTTAAAATGCCATTCTCTTTATCCAAGTGGGCTTTGGTGAAGTCCAAGCGAGCAGCAACATGACATGGTTTGTGAAGTGGGGTTCGCTGGTATCCATGCAAGGTATCCTCGGTCGGACACCGCTGGATTGTGCGCTCACTCACGTTAGTTCCTTCAATATCCAACCTCTCGGTAATATTATCTAGCACCCCCCGTGATTTAATAGGGACTTCGCGGCACAGTTTTTGCGCAGTTCTCACCGATGATTTTTGTTTCCGGCTATGTCCGGGCAATGTTTCTACGGTGCAAAACTCAACAAGCTTCTTTACTACATATTGTACTGCAGATCTTTGATTGGATGTCCAGGCGTTTACATGTGTCGCCATCACCATTTCCTACTCTATGGAATTCAATAATCTTGTGCCACAAGTCAACGCTGAGCTCCTTTGTCTTTCCCATCGAGGCACTAGGGTGGGAATGACAAGGTGAGATTCTTCTTCCACCACGTTAACCTTAATTGAACTTTCTCGAATGATGTTACGTCTGGAATATTCTAGAACACTTATACACTCAAGACATTAAATGAAACAAATATTATCGTCTATCACTTTCAATTATGTGCAATTTTCCCAGCTATATGGATAATTGTGTACATAGTACCAATTTACTTTTTAAGGTATTATGACGTTGCCAATGGCACAAAAATTTGCGTTTGCTTTTGCCAATTACGAGTTACGTAGTTTTTTACCGCGTAAAATGCTTAGGTCTGAACAAACAATAGTATGCAAGTTTTTGAGATTATATTGAAAAGCAGATCGAGGGAATGCGAATAATTTCGTTGCTAACTCTACGTCGAGTCGCAGCTCGGGAGAACGTGCCGGTTTCGGAATAGCACTCTTCACAATGTTGTCCGTTCGGAACTTGGTTGCTTCATCTCGACACAGCAAAGTGTGTTATTTCGACGCAAGAAGTTGTTTTTGTTTTTCTCAATGCATCAGAGAAACTAAATTAAATTATCATCGATCCGGACACTCTCAGTGTGCTGAAAATGTTTACCGCAGAGTTCTAATCAACCATTCCGGCCTCTGCGTTTACTTACAAGACCCCTAGTGTTTTTTTTTCTTTCTTTCTTTTTCTATAAGCGGTTTACTCTATTTGAAAGTTTGCTCACAGATGAGTTTACGCAGGAAACAATATCTCATAACGATACATTTACAGCGAGACGGCGTGATTTTCATGCGTGTGCATTATTGATGAAAATCACGGTCACCAAATCTACAAGCAGTGCCCTTGACACACCTGTCTGCCTTACTTCCATTGAAATTTCACTACGCTGACAAACATTGTTCCTGGAACATATAAATAAAGACATCGCGGGAGCACAGCAGTGATACATCACAACAAAACTGTACTCGAAAGGCACAGAAAATGTTCACAATTAACCTACCGTTCATCCATTTTGGGCCGCTGCGTTTACTTATAAAACTAGACGGAACAAAGAAACATGCTGCATCAGCCGCTTAAGACAAAACAACCACCCTCAACAGCAGAACATAACTGTTGAGAGGACAGCTAGCCCTCTGACCCACTGGTAGGAACCGAGCTGTCGTCAATACGCCGCCGCTTACGCTTTAACTTTCGAGCTATAATCAAAATTACCAACCAGTGTGATAAGCCAGCACGCTGTAGTATGTCATACAAGTAGACTCAGGTTTTGTTTACTGCCTGTGAAATAAATACCTACTTTGACTGGTAAATGCATTGCCTAGTAAATTCATCACCTGGCAATTTGTTTGATTGGTAAATTTATCTCTAAATCAGTATATTTCCAAGGAAATTTAAATACATAGCCTTTTAAATTCATTGTATGTAACTATATCTCCTGGTAAGTTTATCGCCTGGTGAACATATTATAATTTATAAGCTTATTTCAATTCAGTTGTGATAAATTAAGTTCTTGCAGAGCATTATTTTTAAACACTACTCTTTTTTTACTGAAAAATCATATGCCTACAAAACTGCCTTAATTTTCTTGATAAAGATAGATTTATAACATGAAAAACTACAATGAAAAGAATTTAAAATGGAAACTACTGAAATTTAATAGATAATTTCTTCATTATCAATTAACCGAACAATAAATTTCCCTACTAAAATACCAGCATATTGTATCGAGTGTCACCCCCGGGGCAAAAAGGTACCAACTAGACATCTCATGGTGTGTTATTTTGACACTCCACGAAGTATTACTCCGATGTACAAAAATGTGTTATCCCGAGACCCTAAAGCGTGTAATTTCGACACACCGAAGACTATCTTCCCAACATACTAAAATGTGTCAATCCCATACCCAAAAGTGTCATTTCGATACACCCAAGGGTATCATATACCGATGCATAAAGTGTGTCAACCCAACGCTCCAAAGAGCACCATTTCGATACACCAAAGGGTACCATATACCGATGCATAAAGTGTGTCAACCCAACGCTCCAAAAAGCATCATTTCGATACACCAAGTAATGAACAATACGACTAATAATATAAAAAATACATTTCTATCATCACTGTACAAGTTATTTAAATTCAAGTAAAATCGGACGTTTCGGGCATTCACCCATCAACAGCAAAAATTAATACGCATAAAATGTATCATCCCGAGGCTGCAAAGTGTGTCACTATACGACGTTTTAAACTGCTTCGTCTCAGCAAACATATTTTTCCCCTAGCACTCTGAACTTCATTTACATGTTTCCCATTAGGTCCATTCCCGCTCGGCAGCGGACGGTTAATTGATCTCTAATTTTTTGGCGATCTTGCGGTCATGTTTTCTTCAAGAATTTCTAATTTTTTCATTATCAGTGAACCGGAAACCGCGCCGCTGTGTCGGCGGAAATTGTTCGGAACTTCTTGACGGCAGCGGCATGGGGCTGGCTGGCGGAGATAAAAGTTTCCCCTGTTATCCTCGGTGATATTATTGTGCCACCCGTGAACTCTAACGCACAACTGTGTAATTTAAATTGACTAGAGAATCAATTTTAACGCACCAAAGTGTAATTTAAATTGACTAGAGAAGCAACTTTAAAGCACAACAATGTAATTTGCATTGACTAAAAAAGCAACTTTAACGCACCAAAGTGTAATTTAAATTGACTAGAGAAGCAACTTTTACGCATAAATGTGTAATTTAGATTAATTAAGGCAATTCTAACCCACAAACGTGCAATTTGCAATTTAAATTGACTAGAGAAGCAATTCTATCACATAAAAGTGAAATTTAAATTGACTAGATAAGCACTCTGAGAGTGCATACCTTAATGAGGCAAAGCAATTTTAACGAAAAATTCAAATCGATTCCAAAACCAAGATTCCCTTTTGATTATTGCCAAAATTTTTATTCATGTGCCTCTTGACGCTACTAACAGTTTCTGAAATCCGTCCATCACTCGTTTAGATATATTCCGGCAAACAAGAAGACAAATATCTTATCAAATATACAAAAGGACAAATGGAAGATTTGAAATTTTTAGTCATTTGTGCCTTTTAACATTTCTAACAATTTCTATAGATTTTATAAAGATCTGTTAATAACAATCTCGGCTATGTTACTGACATATATAAAAACAAGTACATATGGTAAACAAATGGCTTAAAAGAATCTTAACCAAAAGTTAATAATCTTGTACTCTTAACATATCTAACATTCACTGTAAATGTCTTGAAGATCCGTTCACGACTTGTTGAGTTATGTCGGTGACAGACAAAAGGAGAAAATGGAACAAGAGATAAACCGACACACTCCTACAAAAATAAAATATCATTGATGGAGGTAGTAGCAGAGCAATCAACACTTAAATTATAGATGCGTTTGCTGTTGCTTGAAGTCCAGTAACACGAACTTTCCACTAGCGTACCCTAACTGTAAAAATTAAGCAGAGGGCCAATAAATTATTGAACTTGAACCGACGGATCAACATCAAGTTTCTCGTTGGACTAGCATTACTTGAAACGCAAAACGGTCAACAGTTAGCGATTTAGTCTGAAATAATTACGTAGATCCTTGTTTTTCAAGTTGACTTTTCTGGTCAACTTCGAAGTAAAATTGCGTAATTGCATTATTTTTCGCAGTTCATATTTGCCTCGAAAGTAATGGTGACTGAAGAACCAGGCGACGGCTGGTTGGCTAACAGACTTTGTTTGACGTCGCCGAAAACCAACTTCTTTTAGTGTCGGGAGAAAATATTTATATAATTGGTCATAGCAAAATTTAGTAGAGTTGCCATCTCATTCTCGGGTTAAAACTCTGGTCGAGGAGATTTTACGCATACAAATCTGCAAACATGATTAATTAACTCGAGATCTTGATTGATTTTTTATTTCAAATATACAATGTTCTTAATTAAAAACTACTTACGAAACGTCGATCAAGATCTCGAGTTAGTATTCATAAAGTCTCCCCTAAATCGTAGGTTTCTAAACAGGAAAACGTTGTCTTAAGGGCATGTTCGATTGGCTCGGCAAAGTCGATCTAAACCAATCTCGCTTGACTCAACTTGTCCGGACTGCAGACAGAAACTTTGGCTTCGTCATTCTGAATCTTGCTGCAGGTGTTAGTAACAACTGGATTATGTCGAGCCGACCGGAAGCCCCATTGTACTGAGTAAGATTGAGTTCTTAGATACCTGACAGGTAATCGTTTACGAGTCAACTCCCGAAGCTCAAATCAACAGGTCGAAGCCAGCGCACTTAACTGAAGTTTCGAACAAGTCAAGCCTCGAAGATTTGATTTCAAAGCCCAATTGAACACGCTACTCTTTGTATTTGCGTAGCTATAGCTCTGTACTTTGATTTTGCGGTCACAGCGGTCTCTAACGATTGATTTGAGGTGGGCTAAATTATGCGGTAATGCGACAATGTCTGCCCAAGGAGTTTTAATACGAAGGTGGCAGCAACGGCTGCGGATATCTGAAGCTGTTTTTTCGGCATGACTGTAGCCTTCATGGCGCGATGATTGGCTGCAGGAACGGCTGGAAGCCCTTTATTGAAGAGAATGGATGGTTAAGAGCTTATGATTGGTGAGAAGGGGCAGAACAAAGAACTTCCCTGACTAGACAGAAGGACAAAGAACTTCCCTGGCTAGTACAGCGAAATGTGGTAGTGCCCCGTGCTTACATGAAACCTCCTTGTGTCTGCATATGTCTGTGGGAAAAATACAAATCTACTTTTAATTCTGCGTGTCCCTCTGTTAGTACCGCCGTTAAGTTTCCATCAGTATTAGATAAGGGAAAATTAGGGCTTGCTTGACGAATCCTTGATACGACCTGGAAAGGGATCAGTAGGAGAAGGAGTCCAGTTCAAATGCTTGCAGGTCTTAGGTAGAAGATTCATTGCCTGACTCCGAACATTAATCAGCTTTAGTATGCAAAATAAGGGTCCGAGGGCATGGCAATTGAGGAACAATGCTTTTGTTCTGTCGAATTTCTTCATGTTCTTTCAGTATTAGATAAGAGAAAGTGTGGATGATACGAGTCTGAGATATCAGTGAAGAACATTGCTTCTGTACTGTGAAATTTCCACTGGTTCCCGCTAGTAAACAGAAATACACATAATGATGTTTGTGATATTTTTCTGGTTCCTTTTCTTTGCCATTTTCCTGCAGAACTTTTTTTTAACTAGCGTTGTTTTAATTTGGAAGCTAAAACAAATGCAGCCGCCACCTGCCGATGCACTTTCGGTAGTAGAATAAATGCATCTGTTGAACTGAAAACAATTGGGACAGAATTCAAATGCACTCTGACTCAAGAAATGCACATGAAAAACCTACGGACAACTAGCACAAGATTTAACAGAACTTAATCTTACCGTGAATTGCGCCCGCTCGCTAAAATGCGCTGACTTTAGTACTCCGAACGCCCGCAGTAGCGCAGTTAGTCAGCATTTGCAGTCATTCCGGAAATGTGGGTAATTTCAGCAATTCTTTATAGCACATAAACTTCTTGTGCAGTTGGAGTTTTGAACCTTGTTTTTCTCACTGATTTCGTCGGAACGAACGGGACTTATATTCTACATAATATGCTGAATCTTTTTATGACGGTTTGTTTTTTATATCAAATAGAAAGAAAGTTGTTAATAGCACAGCTAGTTTAACTCCTCAAAGAGAGGCTTCCGCAAGCGGGTAAAATCCACAAGCGGGGAAAGTCCATAAGCGTCGACTGTGCGCAACACCATCATCAGGGAATTGCGTCAATGACAAAAATAACGCAGGGAGAGAGGTATGCTGAAGAACGTATAATCTCGAGACGTAGACCATATTTCTATCAACGTTTTAGAGCTTTATTACCGGAATGCATCATTTAAAGAGAATGCTGTTCCTGGAGATAAAAATTAGTCTTGGTTCCCTAAGGAGTATACAGATTCAGGACCACAGATTAACAGAGCTACGGCGTCACAGACGGAAGGCTCTGAAGACAGCTGTGACCACCCCACACCCCCCCCCCATTCAGCCGTCCCTCCTATGAAATTGCTAAATCTATTTCAAGTTTTAAATTATACCCAAGTACAATGGTAAAATGGTAGTAGGTTACATGAGATTATATAGGCGGCAGTAGGCGGACCAACAGACCCATTCCTAATCCCAAATTAAGTCCTAAATAGCCTCTTAAAATGTTACTGGAGACTGAACGTTGTTGCCAGGCAAAGGGAAGAGGTTAACATTCAGTGAGTCTGCCACTCGTTCACGTTGCCCCCTTTATTTACTGGAAAGTTTGTTGCTATTAATTGCATCTCGAGCTTCCTGACAGGCAATATCTGTTAGCTGGTACAGATCAGTTGTTGTAATTAGTCTTCCGCAGAGTTGGCCATCACAAGTCCTTGTGTTCAAGAAAAACTGTGCGAAAATTTGCAATGGAGTTATTATTGTTCTGCAGACTCGACCTGCTCTGTCAAAAACTCATAAAGGGACCACGATTTGGCACGTCAACCATTATTGTTCTGCGGACTCGACCTGCTCAATCAAAAACTCATAAAAGGACCACGATTTGGCACGTCAACCATTATTGTTCTGCGGGCTCGACCTGCTCAATCAAAACTCATAAAGGGACCATGATTTGGCACGTCAACCATCGTTTGGTGATGTTGTGCCCCTGCCGAAATTAAGGGCCGCCGCACGTTTTGGATCGTGTTGCGGATATAGGCCAACTGGACCCGGATGAGTGCACAGCTGCCGTCGTTCACGGATCGTCAAGAGCTATGGCGCCATCGACCGAAGCCTCCCATGCAACGACGAGAGGTTTCAATCTCTGGAGTAAGAGGGGATTCCGTTATCCAAGCTTGCTATTTTTCCTTTTATAAATGAAACTATGATCTACTGACACACTTGCAGGCATAAATGTGATGATACTCTTTTTGGTACTAATGTATCATCGACTAACAAGAGCTTATATTTAGTCTCTCGCAAGATATACGTATTATCAGCTTGGAACAGTCATAGCGACGCGCGACAGCAATATCTATAACCGGCTTGCTTAGTTCTTCAGCGCTCGAGCTACAGCTTCTAAATGCGAAGAGATAACTCTGAGTTTTCTGTAATAAGCTCGTTCAAAGTCAGAATTCCACTTTAATTGTGATGAACGGTTTATCCTTCAATGCTTTACTTGTGTGGTTGAATTGGTCATACAAAACCATCAGATTAAACGACATTCAGGCGGCGTGCTAGAATATACATATTTGGCTGCTCGCGTTTTCAATAAAAGTTCTAGTTAGCAGAAATCCATCAATCTACAACCGCCTTTTTAGAGCCAAAACAAAAAATAAATAAGAAGGCATTTGACACACACGCACTTAAATTTGTACAATATTTCATCGTGCATTAAAGTCTCAGATCTCAATGTAGTGGAACTTGTGTGAGACTGATCCCGGTCGCACTATCGTCTCTCACGACGATTTTGCGTTCACGTAAGATTTACTGGGCGCGCCACCACTAAAATAAACACTACCTACGCAAACCTAACCTAACCTAACCTAACCTACCCTTAACTAACCTAACCTTCTTACCTAACCTTCTAACCTAACCTAACCTAACCTTACCTAACCTAACCTTACCTAACCCAACCTAACCTAACCTTACCTCCTTACCTAAAATTCTATCCTAACCTAACCTTACCTAACCCAACCTAACCCAATCTAACCTTTCTAACCTTACCTAAACTTACCTAACGTTATCTAACGTTACCTAACCTAACCTAACCCTATGTAATCAGCGATACAGTGAGCAGCGCGGCGCACCAACTTGAACGCCGCTCACGCGCGCACACATCTCCGTCGTGAGAGACGATAGCGCATCCCGGTACAGAAGTAGATAACTTTCTCATGACACCACATGGTCGAAATGCCGCGGTAAGACAGATATAGTTGATGTTATCAGAGACAGTGAGCCGATCATCTGTCCTTACTCGCAGTAACATGACATAATTGGTTCGTGTAAGGGGTTATTTTGGATGAGCACCTGGTGAGGGTTCTCTTTATTTCTGCTAGATATTAACATGTAAGAAGTCTTGGATACATTCAGTGCAGGATTTTTAAAGAACAGGCCCCGATGTATTGTACTCAGATTTACAGACCGAGATACCTGCAGAATTGAGATGATCCCAGCAGCCACATCAGTAAAGTGTCATCAGTGTCATCGAGCTCTTCGACATGTCATAAATATATATTAAGAAAAGCAAAGGGCCGAGTATGGAACCTGAAGTTTACCGAGCTGGATGGAATGATTAACTGTATCAAAGGCTTTGAAAAATGAAGTAAAATTGACATGAGGTTTTTTTTTATCACTCGGAGCGTCAAATTCCAGGTCTACTAACTGAAAGATAGCATCAACAGTAGATTAATTTTTCTAGAAACCAAATTACATCGTTTTCATAATTTCATAACGTTGACAGTAAACAGATGAACGGATGTGCGTCATTCGTTCGAAATTTTTGCTTAGAAAGTGCAGAGTAGACATGGGCTTATATTTAGATGTAGTATCCTTTAGGCCAACTGTATGAACAGGAATGCCTCGAATAGTTTTGAGTATAGGAGGGAGCACGCCTCGAGCAGATGATTCATTAATGAAACACGAGATGATGGGCGAAACAAGATAAGATATTGACTTCTAAACGAGACTTGCTATAGTATTAATGTATACCGAAAAAAAATATCAGTGAAATACCTCAAGCTAGTAAAAGAACTATGCAACAGACTTCATTTCAAATAAAACCAATAATGTAAGCTTGCAAACTACAAACCAGAAGCAAGTCTTGTCGGACGAACGACGGCAACGGAAAAATGTCAATAAAAACCGCAGTTATACTTCGCAATCTCGGTTGGTACGCTCTGCCTTCCCTCAATTTTTAATTCCAGTTAACGAGTTTTCCATTGACCATGGAGGGCAGGACCGTGTCACCGGAGTTTTTTCTGCATTTTTGCATACCCACAAATTTTTCACCAGCAGTTGCAATATGAAGATCTTCAGGTGCGTTAATATTGATGTTTTTAATTAGTAACCTATCTGTTTGGTTTTAGCCTATCAGCAGTGGTTACAAGAAGAATATATTCAGCTCGTTATGTATCAAATTCTTGAATACTTAGATGTTACTTGTCTGTACCTCAATTAAGCACTGGTTCGTGCTGCAGGTAAATATCTGCTAGGCCCAAAGGAGCATACAGATGCAGGACCGCCGATTAACAGGCGTCACAGACGGAAGACTCTGACGACAGCTGTGACCACCCCACACCACCCCATCCGGCCGTCCCTAATACTTCTTAGGCCAGTGCCCTCGCAGTAAACTTTGATTGTCAGAAATACTGACGCAGCAATTCCAGGCACTGTAAGGCACCTCTTTGAATAAAAAGAGTGCAAGGCTGTAACCCTTGTATAGTGAGCTATCTTATTGAATTTGCAAATTTTATTTTCTAGGTAAAGTAAAACGTTCAAAATAAGGGGGTCATATTAAACAATGGCGGAGGCATCTGTGATAGCACAGATTTTTTTCTTTTTCTTACCTTTGATTCGGTTATATGGAGTAGCTACCTGTAGGGTCCACTCAGTTGTGAAATTGTAGGTTCTTAGCAGATAGTTGTTGTTTAGAAGCCGAGATTAAGTTGTAAAGTCGGTCGTAGCTTATTTTTTTAACAGTTTATTTTGCGCAGCACTCGTACTTTCGCAATGTGAACATCTTCAAGTTGTTCAGGTCTGAGGTATCTCATATTCATATTTCATTAGAAGTTTGCACATCACTAAAGTTTGGGATATTCTGAGAATGTCAATAACTTCAAGTTCGTAAGTATTGAGGCAGTATTTTTCTTTTTAAAATTTATTACCGGTATATTACATTTGTACAACATTATTGGCATCGGGTACTGACCACCGCAATTCTCTCGATGATCATTGGGGCGCAGAGTTTTAAAGTCTCATTTACATTTTTACATTATCAGGTACTTAAAAATTAAATTCTGCTTCCTCAAATTTCGACGTTTAAGGACTGTCTTATTGTTTTTCGCGTGTCAGCTGTTGCATAGAATATATAGGCAGAAATGCAGAAATGTTACTTAATTAACTCTGATGTTATTTGACATTTTCTTAATATTCCTTGAATTGCTGTTGTCGGCGTACTAGGCAAACACATTTCAAGAATTTCAATGCTGAGATTGGCTTTTCAATTGAATAACTACCGGTAACTGCTACGTTTGTGCTGAAGAATATTTCTGAGATTAAGAGGGAAATAAATATGCCTAATATTACTTGTATGATACAATTTTTAATATAGTGGAGTTTTAATATACTCGATTTGGCGCTGAAATTAAGCCTTTAAGGCTTGCCTTGTTCGAAACTTCAGAAGCTTTAGTTTTGATTCTTTGAATCATGTTTCAAGTGTTAGAAGCCCGCTCAAAACTCCTTTATAAGGAAACAAGATTGAAATTTTGGAAGTGTCAATTGTAACCGATTGAGGGTTAATGCCTTGTACTCAGTTCAATGGGTCGGAGCCTGAGCACCTCCTGACGCTTAGATCAATTGAAACCTCAAAGGTAAAGTCAACTTTGACTGCACCCTCCACTGGGAAACCCACACGCATTGGTTTGTGCTGGATATATAGGCCAACTGGCCACAAAGGAGTAAGTACAGCTGCAGCCGATCGCGGGTTGGTTAGAACTATTTCACCGAAACAAAAGGTTTAACAACCCGAGCTCCCCCCACCCTCCCATTTCTGGTCAGGCAGGTGCCCCCACACAGCTCCGCATTCCAAGCAACTGCCGGCTCAGTACTCCGGATGCCACAAAGACCGCCCGGTAGGCTCGATCCTGATACCTCTAGCACAGAAATCAGCAACGCATGGCCCGCTGCTGTTGTGGGTATTGGTTTTAATCGGTATAGCTTAAATTTTGGCACCCACTCGAACATGCCCTTAGTACACTAGTCTGCTTAATACGTCCATTCTACTGGCTGTTTTCCTGAAACTACCGTACGGAAGTATGTATGAATTTGGCCGTCAATGCTTGGCAAAAGATACGAGCAAATGTATCAACGAAAATATGTAATCCATCACTGGGTTGCAGAAACAAAACAGAACGTAATTGAATTGTTCCTTTTGCTTAGAGCAAAACTGCTTTTGTTTTAACCTTTACTCTTCTCACTCTTCTCACTGCACTTTGCAAAGATGAAAGAGAAATAAAATGTGAATTTCGTGCACAAAAATTGACCCAGTTTCGTGTGTACTCGCTTTTAGGCAGTTTTTGGCCCGCCGTCCTGGTAACAGAATCTGAGTATTTTATCTGCGGTGATTCGCTTCGCAGTTTTTCTTTTTTTTTCTCTTTTTTTTTGTTGATACATTTATACCGCGGATACGGAGCCATGTTCTGTGAAGTAAAACGAAAAGAGAATAGTAAATATTATACTGGGAAGTTGTTCGTTTTGAGATCGGAGTCCTGTTTCATGCAGTAAAACGAGAACAGAATAATGAAGTTTGTGTTCTAAACTGTACTTATTGCACCAAAAATCGGTTATTTTGTGATAAAAAGAGAGCAGAATGGTGGAAACTGTCATGAAATATGACTCTTTACGCAACCAGAATCGTATACAGTCCGGTGAGGCAAGAGCGGAAGTAAGGAAAGTGAAATGTAGCCATAATTCGATCACACATGCAGTTACAGGGATTAAAACAAAGGTTTTCGCTTACATATGAGTGTAAAGAGTAAAATTCGAGTCAATTCACCGCTAGAACTGAGGATGCACATCTGAAGGTGGGCTAGCTTTTTGTGATGCTTTATTTCTTACATGCCATGAATATCAGTAATAAATGGTCTCCGGCAAGCATCGATACCTTCAGCTGGAAGCTCCAAAAGTCGTGGAACTTTTATTTTTTTCTAAAAGGTAAAGAAAAAACACTGTTGCGTAACTCATTTTTGGTTCTAAGGTAGGTACCGTAAAATGTTAAGAATTACTGCTATTTTTAATCGTATCATGTATACCTGCATATTTAGATTTGTCCTCAGAAAAATAGGCAAACGTAAAGCTATAATGTGTATATATTTCGAAACGGGCTATTAGATGGCCAAGAATACTCATACGGTCTGTTAAGTGGCCTTCTGGTTCGATAGAGGTACCAAAATCCTGGCCACCTAACGGCCTCCATCTTTAAAAAGTGAAAAAGTATTATAAACACCGTAGATTTCTTCAAATTTGGTCTCATTTTGAAGGAAAATAACTCTCCGTTCAATTGCACGCCCACTTCTCGATAGTAAAACACTCAAAAATTTTCCTGCTGCCACCATCCACCGTAGTACCAGCCCCCAATTACAATGAGCTTTTACCCCGCCAACCTTGTAGTTTAGGTCCTCCAGGACTGGTTCCCGTAGTGAAATATGAAGTTTAGAACACTGTGAACCCGTACAAAGACCTATATTTGATACAGGACATTAGCAGAACCAGTCCTGGCACCTAGCCTGCAAGGTTCTCGGAGGGACTGTACCTCCATCAGGCCAATGCGACATATATATATATATTTACCGTATATGAACTACACAAGCAGAAATGTCAAATCCGTATACTAAGCTATTAAAAAATCCAACGTTAACAGTTTCATGTAATGAGTAACTATCTCATAACGACATCGATTCCCTGAGGAAATCTCTACAGCGGGAATAGCCAAAATACCACAAGAATTCTTCATGCCTGTAGGCGGCTTCTGACGGAGACCTGATGGGGTAATTTGGGTTGATATTGAGCAAATAGAATTATGCAATACTGTGTGCATTCATTTCACCAGAATTTAATTGAACATGCTCACAGTTCTTCTTTTGTATTATTATCTGTGTTTTCAGTTAACTTAATGGTATTTTCTTCAGTCTAATCACCTTCACCCTATAGTTCACTGCGCTTGCAGGTTTCCAGAGAAGTGAACAGTGAACAGTACAATATCTTTCCTAGCCAGGACCGCTTGTTTGCATACATAGGTAGAGCTAGCATTGTGGCTGTCTCTCACTAGAAAGTGCAACGCACAAATCCGCTACATTTGTTTCATGCTGTTAAAGCTCTTGTCCTCAAAATTGGCATTATCTGGCATTCTCACTCCAAGGTCTCTTGCAACAGAACAAAGAACTCGTATAGAAAAATAACAAAGCCTGGTACGAATAGATTTATGCATTTTTTTTTTCTTTTAACTAATCTTACAAGAGCTAAGCATATAGGGTTGAGGCGTATC
Source organism: Parhyale hawaiensis (assembly GCA_001587735.2). Lineage (NCBI taxonomy): Eukaryota > Metazoa > Arthropoda > Malacostraca > Amphipoda > Hyalidae > Parhyale > Parhyale hawaiensis. Next base: position 15,960,847 of record LQNS02278070.1, read on the forward strand.
CATAATAAAATTTGCTACACTTCAGCAACATTCAAACTAATAGTTTTGATTTGGTATCATGGATACTCCAGAGTACCATATTTGTCTAATGGGTTTTGCTTAGCAAAAGCTGTATCGCCGACGATTACATTAAAGTTGGAAAAATAGCTGATGCAACGAAATTATCTGTTGCATAAGCTAAGAATCAAGATGCATGAGAGTGCTAATGGAAGCTTTAGATATCTTCAGCTCTATAATTTTAACTTCGGCAATGCAAAAAGTGCATTCATATATAGGATCGCCCTTTACTTTACTTTACGTCCGATGTATGAAAAAGGTAATACTCGTACAAGTCAGATACCATAGCAGCGCCTAGAGCAACTTTAGATATCTAAATTATTTGAATATCATCTGTGGCTGATTAAGATACGTTTGCCATCAACTGCAACCTGGCCTATTTTCTACCTATCACTTTACAATGAAGCTTGATAGGATGACCCCAGTCTCCAACCAGGCTGTAGCCGCAAATTGACACAGGTCCTTGTAAGCGCGCTCCGGCCTGCCCTTCAGAGTGGCACTGGCAACTCGTAGCAGCGATGCATTACGCACTTCTGCAGCCGCGATCGCTACAGTACGTTGCAGTATTGATGCTCTGAACTTAAAACACTGTCTCATCATACCTATTATATTTATGATTTAGTAATAAATCGTTGTACTCTCGTGCTGTGGCAAAGTGTAGAAACTGAGTCGCCCATCCTATGTTTTGAGGAGCAGTGCTCCCGGGAGTGACCCTGTAGGTTACCTTTGCCGTTAGCTAGGCCTTCGGGACGTCTGTCTTCCGTGCCCATTTTGCTCTCTTCTAGTTTCATACGGTTTCTGGTATTGATTTTGTCTGTTCTTCTTTCCCGATTTGCTGTTCCTCTATTCATTTTCTGAATGCCTTTCACGTGACTATTGACATATCATGTGCCCCTTCCTTTTCTTCTCATAAAAAAGTGAAGTACTTATTTAAGGAGGCTTAAACCTTCGTTTCTTACTACTTGAAGAGCTGAAGCTTGTAAATTGGATGAAATACTCTGGCTTTGCATTCTATTTATTCTTGATATATTTGATGTATTAACATCTATGCCTGATATTTTGACTTATAGCCATTTTTATATTTTGCAAACCTACCAATTAAAATTATAATGATAATCAGACCTTATTACAGATAATCAGATATTATACGTACTGAAATCAAAAATACGACAATCATGATGATCAGATGCTACACGATACTGTGATAACTAAAGTATCTAGTAACTTCGTCCCAATTTAAATCTCTGTCAGTACAAATACTCGCCCCTCGAGCGTTACCGCACACGTTGGTAGCCAAGTTCGGCGCCCTGTAGGTCAGCTCCTCGCCCGGCGCCTACACTGACCTTATGTTCGTACATCTGTTTTCTGAAAGCGTGACAGAAAAAGGACAGGTAAACAAACACACAAACAAATAAAGACAACAAACAGATAAATACACATTGGTCTTAATTATATTACCTTGATGATACTTCGGACGAGGTCCAAGTGGCGTTATCCACGCAGCCCATCTTGCGCAGAGGTGAAGCTGCAATCCGTGACCAGCGGGATGGCTAATAGCGAGTTATCCCCACAGTTCACGTAGCCGCTTACAACAGATCTATCTGACACTTTCAGTAAGTATGCGTCCAGTAAGTTTTTAAATTTCACAGTCTCTGTACCGGTGACATTTCGAATGTGACGTGGCAATTTGTTGAATAATCTCGCTTCCCGGACCGAGAAACTATTAGAATACTTTGTGGCCACTGCGTCACAACCAGTTTTGATAGGAATTCGCACGTCACGAGTGCGACCAATACGGTCTGAGTGTCTGGCCTGGATTCTGCCATTGACGTTGACAGTAATGCCTTCTAGAATTTTCCAGACATATATGTATGATCGTAAAGCGCTCGAATCTCCTTTGAATGGAGTACATTTCAAGTTGAGCAATGAGCAAGTCTTTTGTGGTAGTTTAAATCTTGCATGCCCCGGATTTTGGCAGTAAACGATTGCTGGATAGCCTAAAGGCGCTCTAAGTCTTTCCATTTGCTTGGCATCCAAAGAGGTGAACAGTATTCAATCCTTGGCAGTATCAGTTGTTTCCTTAAGGTGGGCATTGTGTCTGCCTCTCGTGAAGAGAAACTTCGAAGCACCCATCCGCTCCACTTCTTGCCAATAGTAACAACTCGAGCCACGTGATCTTCAAAAGTGGCATTATCTTGTATTCTCACCCCAAGATCTCTTAAAATTTGCTTTCTCTCGATTTCGCTCCCATCTCTCGTCTTGTAGAACGTAGATTCACTAAGGGAGAGGTTTTCTCCGTACCGTAATAGTTCAAATTTTGATTCGTTGAAGGTCATGTTGTTAACCGATGTCAGTGAAAGATGTTGGTTAGATCTAGTTGCACATTCCGTACGTCTGCCGTTGATTGTACCGCTGCTAATATCCGTGTGTCATCAGCGAACGATGAGCGAACGGCAAACTTGCATTGATGCCCCATATCATCTATCATGATGAGGTATATTCTCAATATTTACAGCCCAAAAGCATCACATACATTTTTACGATGAATGACTAATAGTGTGTTCAGAAAATTCATGAGGTGGTGAGAAACAGGTTAACTGGAGGAAGGTTGGAAGAGAACAGCGAGGTTATTTTTAACCTGCCACGCTGCTGCCGCGGCGCAGGCGGTTAATATTTCAGGGGACTTCGCCCCTGCTGTAGCTGCTCGCCCCCTCATCTCCTGTCTGCTCTGTTGCATCCTCTTGCTTGCCTCTATGTTGCATCCTCTCGCCTGCCTCTATGTTGCATCTTCTCGCCTGCCTCTATGTTGCATACTCTTGCCTGCCTCTATGTTGCATCCTCTCCCCTGCTTCTATGTCGCATCCTCTCGCCTGCCTCTATGTTGCATACTCTTGCCTGCCTCTCTGTTACATCCCCTCGTCTTTCACCTGCCTCTCTGTTACATCCCCTCGTCTCTCGCCT
>LQNS02278070.1:15969471-15981253 GCA_001587735.2 Parhyale hawaiensis
TTTTTTTCTATTCTTTTTTTTCTCCACCCGCTGGGCTGGTTGCGTGGGGGTTTGTTAACCTCATGGAGTTTCTCCGTTCCTGCGTCGCCAGTCTGGTGTGATTTAATAATAATAATAATAATAACCTGGGAGCGCATACTTCCGCCAAACAAGGCAACGGTAACGAAACATTCAATTATGTTCTGTAACCATAATTTTCTTTGTATCATCACCAAAATTACATCATTTATGTCTTTTAACATTACTTTACACTCCCATAAATTTCACAAAAATCCGTCCATAACTTTTTGAGTAAGGCATTAAGAAAAAATGAGGCAGACAAGCAAACATGGTCGGATCTTCACCAAAAGTTAATAATCTGTTCCTCCTATCATATTTAACAATCTCTGTAAATTTCGTTAAAATCTGTCAATTGCTTTCTGAGTTATCTTGGTGATAGACATACAAACAATGTAACAGACACACACAACGAAACCATAACCTCCTTGGCGGAATTGATAATGTTTTTCTTCAAACTTTGACTTCGCCACCGAGGGGGTGGCGAAGTGACAGCGGCGCTGCAGCGCACCAAAGGAGGCCCGGGTTCGATTCTAGGTCTGTAAGCTAGGGATTTACATTGCATGGAACATTCCGTCACCGAGAGGCGAGGAATTCCAAATTGACTCTCAGCACCGACCGTTTCCCCTGCTCTTCACACTACCAGATTACCAAACTTCTAAAATGGAGGCAAAAAAAATCTCGCGACGCGTATCCACTATATGCCAGACAATAGACGATCATTATTATTACCGTACACAGTTAATTATATGATACGTACCCGTATTTCTAAGGGAAGGTAGAGATTGAAGATTTAATCTGCCATTCCCACAATAATGACACTGAAGAGATACATATCTATGGATATATAAAGTACCGTTGTCAAATTGCACAAAATACAATGTAGTTTTTTCAAGATTGAAAGTGCACTGGCCATGAAGAGCTATGAATCAATAGATATTAGTATTTGCACGCAGTCGTTTTGAAGCAATTTTTCAGATCTACTTCATATCGTAAAAATTTTTTCTCGCAGTAATGTGTAATATATGAGATGTGTTTGCAGTGTCGAAGAAACCATCACCATTAAATTGAAGGGAAACGACAGGCTTTTATATTGTACATTTTATCATAGTAAGCTTCGGACAGCGTCAGGAACTACTATCATTTCTTCGATAAGGTTGCAGATTTTATTTTACGCAATTCGGTAGGTCGAGGACCCTTTTCTTCGAAAATTTTAATATCCATGGTAAAATAACGGAGGAGTTCTTCTTTTAAGATAAATTTATGGAAGAATAGAAAATGTTCCTATGCGATTTTGGTGTGTTTGCTGCATCGATTTCCCAGGATAATTACCGGATTATTCTTAGAACATATATATAGGCACAGTTGGGTACGAGCAGTGACTATATAATATAAAGATAGTACATATGTGTTGATATTCATGAAATACTGAAACAAATAATTATTTAGAAAATATCTCTCTGCTATTATGAAGCTGGTGTTGATATAATCGTGTAATGTATTTTCCTATTTACAGATTCATAAATGTTTGTTTTCTTTGATGTAGAATTTCAATCTTTTGTGCTGACTGGTATTTTATCTAGAATCGCTCATCATGGATCCAGGTTCACTTCCTAGTGCCCACGTTTTAGGGGACACCAAAATATTTTTCGATGACCCAAGAGCTCTCCACTTCGAGGGCACGCCCTTGGACAGGACGAGGTCAAACAACTCAAGCAAGTCTTTGTTTACAAATCCTTCGACAAGCAGCTGCAACAATGCAGCGCCAAAGCTAAGTGTCTCGAGCATATCAGCTTCCGTCGGATCCAATATTGAGATAAAACCTGGTATTTTAGTAAAAAAGACGAGCCTTGTCGAACCAAGTACAAGAGCTTCGGTACACCCCTCAAAAAATCCTACAAGTGCCACGAGAGGTGTTTTGAAAAACAGAAAGTTGTCCACACCTGAAAGATTCCAAACTCCAGTGGGTGAGAAAGAAAATATTGGGGTTGAAATCCCAACTTTATCTAGTGCTGTGAATGTGCCTAACCAAATGATAAAACGAAAAGTTCCGTGCATAGCGATAGAAGCAGATAAGTTAACATTACCTATGAAAAAAGACATATCGTTTTCCCTCCCTGGTGATGACAACAGACTAAATGAAACTCAAGACGATGTAGTGAAGTATGGCTCAGAAATTAGTGTATCTTCGGCACCTACCAGCTCAGCTAAAACTATAGATATGAGACCCCAACCTATTAGGTCATATCCATTAGAAAACTCAAGTCAGCCATCCAATCTTCAAAGAAAACGCAAAACGCCTGTTCGGTTGACCATTCCGGTGCCCCAATTTGACCAAGATTCTGGAAAAATCATTTTACAAGAAGCTGATCGCCAGACCGCCATTTGTTCGGGGGACGAAATGAAATCCTCCTCACCTTCTGTTGTGACCTTCTCGCAGAAGCCTTCCATCATTTCTAGCTACTCCACAAATGGTGAGTACAAGTTTTATTAATTTTGGTTTTGGGTAGTTACATTTTCTCGATCGTTAGTGTAGGTGCTGTAAAATGTGACTGTACGTTATGAGAAAAGTATGTTCTTGGCTAATCTTCTAAGGACCAAATCAAACGTCTGTGTTTCGGGGGAACAATATTATTTGAAGCATTTACGAGAAGTACGATAGTCTTATATGATTTAGAACATTCTAAGCAAGAAGAAGGAGACACGCACAGTCTGTTGTGCAGTGCAAATTCTCTAGATGTGGACATCGATGAAAGAATGGGAGTTTCAATTCTACTCGATAAGGTAGGGCAATACACTTTCGTACGGTAGCTGCATGCTTACGCTTTTATAATATTCCGTCACTCTGTTACAGGTGATTTTAACCTTCATTTCTCAGGTTATATACTTCCTTAAAAATAGCTTCTACCATGTCTAGCTACTCCAGGAATGGTAAGTATAATTTTCGTATCTATGAGTGTTTTCATTTTCAAAGGACAGCCTTAAATATCCAAACTACTGGAGTAAACATGAGGGTGCAATTGCTAGCACTTTAGCTTTTTCGTTTTCCCACTGTGTATTCATTGTTATCTTGCTACTTAACCTTGGTCGCACCACGCTCAAAACGGTTCCATATAATTAGGTAGCACCGTGAGAGGTAGAAGCGAAGTTTTTCTTCCTTACATGCCTTTACCAGTGCTACCAATTCGAACGTATGATATCGGTAACGAGACACAGAAACTATTCACTGTGTAGTTTAAAAAAAATCATTAGGTGCCAATAAGCTATATATCACCATATAATATATTGTATTTCTGGCGAGTGTGAAGTTTTACTTGAGTTCGTCACTGTACTTGGTTGTGAGAGTGAACTTCACTGCCGAGTGATGTATCAGGCTGCAGTGCTGGATGGTGAAGGAATGTTGTAATATCTTTTTGTTTATTTACATCTTATTATACAAGACTTAGAAGATATAATCCAATAATAAGTAGCAAGCATGCTACTTGATAGATGCAGACAACAGAATACAAGGTCTACATCTAAGTAAGTGCTACACGCAGAATGCTGTAGACTATATACCGTACTCTAATGCTAGTACTGAAATAAGCTGACGCTTGATAATGCAAGCGCCTTAAATACCTATCATTGCCGGCTTCATTAGAACACCGGTTGCTTCCGCAGGATTCGAGTCGGAAATCCACCGGTAAATTACTGAACGTTTACGAGAATAACAAATATCTCAGAACTCTGGTTACAGGCTTTGGCAGACAGCTTTTACTGATATATATTCCGGCCGGAAGGTCATTGAGAATTACGTATGTCGCTCATAGGCATTAACCAGCACATTTTTGCACGGTCATTAAACGACCTTTTAAGTTCTTTATCTTAGAAGCTCTGACCTGAAAAAGCCGGCGGTGACTACATCCGCCCGGCATGACTTCGCATGACACAAAGAATGCGTCTATACATTTGAATGTTACTGGCTAACACACTGGAATGTTGTATGTGCGAAATGCATATATAACACACCATAATATAGAGGACATGTGACGGCCACTACATGGGTGTCAAGCAACTCACTCACATGGCTACTTCTCAACGTAGCCACTCAAGGAGCTTTAATAGAAGGAAGGAGCCAGGAGCCTCGTCAGTGAAGCTCAAGTTTCGGTCGTAGCTTTTAGGTGAGGCGGCTGCCAGTCGCCGTATCCAGCAATTGCATATTAGTACAACAGTTTGTTCGTTTGTTGCTCTCCCGCCAACACCTTGCTCCCGCGTCACTTCCACCAATGAGATTCATGAACGCGTCACAGCCACACCGGAATGGTATACTCGCTGGTGAGCCAAAGTTAAGGCGGCGGGGCCCCCTCCTCCCTATTACAGCTCCTTGTGGCCTTTAGTAATAACTGACCTTCACTGTACAGAGCAGAGTATCGCTTCACTGCTGCAAGCCAGCGCCAACTTCATTTGAGAATGCTTATATATCTTTTATGTTCAAGTAATAGTTCTGTTAATATTAAATGCTCCGTCTGTATCGTATTATCACTATATACTTGAACATTAGCTCAAGAGCCGCTTATACAGTACACGGAGCTTAGAGATGTCAAACTGTGTAGTTGAAACCGGATAGAGAAGAAGATGGATTAAGGTGGCCTCCGAAGCTTTGGCCGTTAAGAGTTTGCGACTCGTGGAGAAAGAGTTCTTAGCTGTGGAGGCTGTCTCTCCTAATACATGTCAAGACGATTTTTAAACGCGTTGACTGACTACGCACTAACAAAACATCGGAAGAGAGTCTATTCCAAAGGCTGGCAATGAAATACGGAAAGAACTGCTGAATTAAGGTTGTTCTTCGAGCTTTATGCTTGAGTTTTTGGCCGTTGTTTCGCAAGCGATCATTGAGGTCTCTTTCCGAGAGCCCAGTTGTGGGTACGTCGTTGAACCATTCAAATACTTGAATGTTTCTATTAGTTGCCCCCTGAGTCGTCTTTGCGCGAGAGAGATCAGACCCAGTTCCTTTAGGCGACATTCATACGGCTGGTTTCGTTGCTCTGCGTTGGACTCTTTCCATATTATCGATATCTTTGCACAGATGTGACGACCAGAATTGGACAGTAAATATTATTCTAAGTGTGGCCGCACACCTGGACTTTATAGTGACGTCACCCAGGGAAGGCCAGTAGTGACTTCACCAATAGGGGCCAGTAGTGACTTCAAGGCACAAGCCCTCGCTGCACTAAAATAAAAACTCATCACTATTGTTATGCCATCTCGAGAGGGTGGCATCCCTCAGATCTCTTACACTAAGAGTCTGCGTTATCATCCAATAATTTCTCGCTGCGGTCCTTATGATTGATGATCATCCACATGTCGTCCTCCGTTTGCAGTCCGGAGATATCAGATATCATTGGCCTATCTGCGCGCTAATCTACTCTTAGATTACCTTCACGTACCTCGGTAAAAGTAGGAGGGCCAATAGCATCTTCTTATTAGCAATTAGCTTGATCCATTTCTGATCTCCCTTGCTTTTCTATCAGTGAAAGAAATACCTCATTGCACAGTTTATTAATCTGAAAAGACTAGTACCATCAACCGTAAAAAAGTACTTCATCATCAGCGGGATTAAGACGTCAGAGCATAATTTTTACCATCTAGCTAATTAACTCAATCCACAATCAGTCTCACATACTTCTACTACAGTGCATGGGAAACATTTCTTTGAACCGTTCAAAAGTTTAACGTTTATCGTGTATTTAACTTCATAATAATAAAACCTGCAAAAATAAATAAATACCAATTACAAATCTGCTCTGAAACAAAAATACAATATTTCTCCAGTAGGCAAAATCTTCGCGTATGAAATTTTCAATAACTATGAAGGAAACAAGCATTTCATCACTTCATCTCTCATGTTTCCCTTTCGTAATTTCACTATCTTCCGACTCATCAATATTGTGGAAACTGCTGAATGATGCAGAAGGCAGCGGATGAGCAGCGAACTGTTGATTTGCGTTGTCAGTCATGAATTAGACGATGTTCTGAAAATACTGCAAAATGCAAACAGCGATCGCATAAATTTGCATAGATTGCCAATATGAGAGCCATAACATCATTTCTGTGAGCTAAATCTTTCCTATCAACACTGAATCGTAAATAAATGGAAGAAGTGGAGGATCATTGAAATTTTTCTAGATCTTATGCACCCGAAAGAGTTTAGTAATTGTAACCGTAACTTATGTAATGAATAGTTAAGAGTAATCCTTTTATCACTAGAAAAAAATAGTAGTAGTTGGTTCAGGATACATGATTGTAAAAGTAAGCAAAGAATGTCGTTACCAGAAGCCCAATTGACGATCTCGCAATCAGCCATTGCTGACAAAAACAAATTTGACATCAAGACTGCAGTTTGTTAAATACAATCTGAAGCGTGGTGATGTTATTTCAAGTGAATTTTAGGGTCAGATGAATGCATTATCGAACTTTATGGTGATGATGTACGTCATAGTTGGAAGCTGGATAGCATTGTTTATATCCAAATCTACCATCTTTACTGTGAAGTATGAGGCTCTTCGCGTGTAATGGCTCAAAAAAATTGGACACAGATATATGGTGGAAGGGGATTAGGTTAGCAGTAAGGCTACCAAGAATCGTAAGATTCTATTGGCCAGTTTGCCACAGTCAGCTAAATAACACTGGACCTCGAAAAGAATAGCCGTTTCAATGGGACAGTGATGCTAAAAGATAATGACGTCATTGTAACAACATGGCCTAGATGTTCACCAGATGTGAATCCGATAAAAAGTTGTGCAGGCAACATCTATTTAAGATCCACGCGAAGACGATCGTTTATCGCAATGAATTGAACAATCGGAGAAGGATATGTCCAAAATGTGTTAAGCTGCAGACACAATTAAAAAAATAATAACAAATTCACACTGACCTACTAATAATTAGTCAGATTGATTTCCAGTGCTTTCATGCAAGCTTTTTCTCTGCATTTTTTTGAAACTCCACAAATATTTTATTCTTTGTTGTTCAGTAATGTTTCCTTACCTGTCCTTTTAAATTGCTTTAAAATTTTGTTTGCTAAGTAAATATTGAGCTTTGGTTGCCCAGGGATGATTTCTGCTGTTAATTATATATTTGTTGTGACTTTCATGAATGTGTATTTAATAGACTACGACAAGAATTTTTTTTTTTTTTAACAGCCAAAATACTTGACTCATTTCATTATCTATTTGTGAGTATATAAGAGAAAAATGCATGCAAGAGCATGGCTCCTGGGGCAGAAAATGGTATGTATGCAATCCGGCTGAGTCGCAAAATTATTTTACTATATTGTTAATATTAAATTTGCATTATACTAGTATACCGGGGTGTCAAAGAAAGACGGTACAGAATTTGTACCGGCACCACTTCATGATTCAAGCTAAGTGTAATTAGGCCAATCATCTGTTATGGCCAGAACCCATTTTTTGGAACAGCTGTGCAGAAACTGTGAGTAACAAATAGCACAGTGTCTCAGGCGTAACTAAAATACACTGTAACAAGCGGTAAAATTTTCTACGTTTTACTCTCGAAATTTCAACTCTTGAACTGCAATTCGTGCAAGCGGGGTGGAAAAAATTTAATTAAGATTCAATAAACCACCTTTTTTGTTCAGTAAAATACATAACTAGCTGACACACGTAAGTAAATAGCAAAGCTAAATAAATAAATAAATATCTGAAGTAAAAAAGCAAATGGCAGAAAATAAGGTAATAGCTAAACTACATTAGTAAATAGCTAAAATAAGGAAGTAGCTAAAATAATTGTATACTTCGAATAAATTAGTGAATACGTAGTACGTATTGCTCTTTATTAGTAAATATGATAATATAAATATAGTATAAATAGTAACACTAACAGACCGTGCAGCCAATAAATGACGGTAGAATTTAATTAGTTAACGAATCGCCAGGTTCCATCTCTCTACTTACGGTGTTTTTCCCACCAAAAACTTTCCCGTTTTTTTTCGTTTATTTTTTACTCAATCTAATCATATGAACGTAGGTGATGGTGAAATCAACTTTACTTGACACAGAGTTTGATCATATTCGCTGTGCGATGGTAGAGCAATTACGGATCTATGTAACCACCTGCAAGTCCTTCAAACACTCTCAAAAGCTAAGATATAAAACATAAGGCAATGACCCTGTTACCGTTCAGTATAGATGAATATTCTCCCAATTCGTCCTTCACTTCGGGACGTGGAGGCCAACCAAGCAAGCCAGCAACAAAAAAAAATGCGCATTATTATGTTATAAAATTATATGTATTTAGTTATATAATATAATAATAATTATGTTATATAGTTAGATAATATTATTCTAACCTTTATGGCCCATATATACTACCAGCGTGTGCTGTGAGAAGATTACGATAATGATGCTGTGCACCTATTCTTTCCTGTCCTTCTGCATTGTACCTGGGTTTGTCTCATGCCGAGGCCGCACTATGCAATCGCAAGCACAACTTGACACAAGGATGCATAGCTCGCACGTCGTTCATACTGCCGTATCTATACTACCGACTTTGAATATGTACCGAGACGAAGTGCGGGCTACATATCATCGCATCAAGCTGTGCATGTGGGCGCATGGTGTGGCTCCGGCATTGAGAGCATCCAGTGTTCATGTCTAGGCTAAACATAGAAAGAGACGGACAACTCCCTTATCTCAAAAAAATGGAAGGGCGGGGTTTAGTAGTGACAAAGGGGTTACATTTACATCATTTTTGTACTAATTTCCTAGGAGAATTTTTGGCCGTCCACAACGTTATTTAATGTTGTAGCTTCTGGTGCAACGAAAATTCTGTTAGAAAATTGTATCATGTAAAACAGGTTCGAATGATCCTTCTTAGGACAAGTTCACACGTCATTCATCTCATCGCGTTCGCCCAGTCACTTGCCCGAAAGTAGCACTGGCGACGTACAAATAGCAGAGAAGTGCACTGCTGTATTTTCTGAATTTTATTTCACTTAAATTTTGAAAAGTTACCCTGTGACACTTGCGGAAGAGACTGATTTGGCAGTAAACATTTTAGCAACTACTAGAGGACCCGTGACCCGTTGGGTCGTCATTGCGGTTATCTTCGCTTTCGCAAAAAAAAAAACAGGTGTTATTTAGCTGGGCATAGACCACCCGCTATTCGGCCCTCCTCTTCTGCCCATCAAGGAGGGGCCCGTTTGGTTCACTATCAACAGATTCTTTGCTTCTCTAACGAATATTCAAGACCCAGGTTGTAAGCAAAGTCAAATTGTTATATGTAACGTATTTCAGTTGCATTGCCCATGGAACAGCTGAATTCATCATGCCTGGCCTGTTCTTGAAGCCCAGCTTAGCTCAACTTCCGTATCACAGATACAATTGAATTAAAGAGCTAATCCATGGAAAGAATGCCACTGCCAACCCATCCCCCCCCCCATACCTCTAATTTCTTCCCCATCTAAAAGTGAAGAAGATGTGTCAAACAAGACACAAACAAGCAAGACCAGTTCACAGACTTTTAGTATAATACTAGACGACCCGTGACCCGTTGGGTCGTCATCACGATCGTCTTGTCTGTTTTTCGTGCCCACTTTGCTTCCTTCCCAACTTTTATTCCTACTGATCTTTCGTCCATCTGTTCTTCCTCTTCTTTCTCGACTTGCTGTTCCCATACGCGTTGACCCTGTGTGAAAACACCCTCGTGCATGGGTTCCACGTGTCTATCGTCACACTATGTGTCTCTTCCTTCTTCCTCTGTGACATCGCCTTTGTTGTGGAAACGGAGACTTAAACTTCTGAACATAATAATAATCACGATCGTCTTTGCTTTCGCACTAAAGGAGGCGTTATTTAGCTGGTCATAGACCACACGCTATTCGGCCGTCCTTTTCTGCCCGTCAAGGAGCTGCCCATACGGCTCACTGTCAACAGATTCTATGCTTGTCTAACGAATATTCAACACGCAGTCTGAAAGCAAATTCGATTTACAGGTTACGTATTCCAGTTGTATTTTCCAGAGCAACTTTTATATTATCGTGCCCGTTCTTGCAACCAAGGGGCAGGTTCCACGAGCGTATCACAGATACAATCGAATTAAAGGGCTAATCCATGACAGATAGGATAGGCCATATGCCATACCCCCATAGCCCCCACAGGTCCATCGAATTTATTCCCTATCTAAAAGTAAAGAAACTGTGTCAAACAAGACACAAATAAATAAACAAGACACAAACAAGCAAGCAAGACCGGTTCACAGACTTTTAGAATAACATAGATAGATATGAGCAGTAGACAAAGTTGTTCTGACAACGACGCCTAAAACCATTGTGGCGAGTGGATGCGTGTACGGGTTGAGATGAATGACCTGTGCACTCAGCATTAAAGATAAAAAGTTAACAACAACGTAATTCCTCAGACATTTGTATGGAGATTTCGTGCAGTACAAAGGACATCTTGGGTTTATTGCGTTCGGTTTTGTGGTAAGGATTTAGGGAAACAATTAAACAATTATTATGATTCGAGTTGCATCAGGGAATTTTGGGCCACCCTAGGGAATTTGAATGTGCACCTGAATTTCAATTACCTGTACAGTATTTTGCTTGTTAAATTAATGGGTTTGCACTGCTCTCCCTTCTGTATGTTTTATTTCCACGATTGCGTAAAGCCTTTTACTAAATCGTAAGTTGTGCTCTCATTTTATGAAATAAGATGAAATAGTATTAAGAAAAGAAACACTCCCGCTTCGGGGAGAAATAATTAGTTTATTACTCTTATGATTATTATATTTACTATCGACGGAATTTCACTACCGAAAGTTTTAGATTGGTTGAGCGATGTTTAGCTCTACGCTCTAGCAACAGAGTCGCATCCCGCAACCTAAGGTTCAGAGCACTTTGAAAATGATGTGCGCTGTTATTATTATTTTATAGAAAATTAAAAAGGGACAATAAGAATTGCATGTAGATGTCATTAGTTATAAATGCGGTCATTCTGCGGTATAATCTTGAGGGTGGATGCCATTGACATGGATATATCAAAGAGGATAGTCTTGAATGCCCTTTTTCTTCACAATATAATATTATCTTTTCTGAATTTTTGCTGGAGTATGTTCCTTGAAGTAATTTTTATAGAAAATATGTTCCTAGAAGACATGAAAGTTTATCTTGAAGATGGCAATATTTACGCCTAGAGAAACCTCTAGTTTATATAACCGAACGAAGCATCTGATTACATTTGGCGGTGAAGGCTAATGCTAAAAATATTCGTACTAAGCACGACACGCGTAACCGCATCTCTGAGCCCTGGGAAAATAATGGAAGTAGAAATGTTTCGGTTGAAGTATTAAGAAAAATGAATTTAGAATTTGTTGGGTGCGCTATATTTAGTAAATGGAACTTTTTCCGTGCCTATTTAATTAGTGGACTACCGTAGAGTCAGGAATAATTGTGTGCCTATAAGTTCTGTTGTAGTGGAATGAGCGCCGCGACAGTTTACCCTGACAGTTCTTATGCCGAGCCTCGCATCCTTGCATCAAGTTGTCTGTATAAATGCCTAGTGTATCCCCGGCATAACACAACCCCATAAAAAGGAGTCTCATAATGGTAGAACCAGTGATGGGCAGTATTTAAATACAATTGTATTTAAATACATTTTGTTATTTGAAAATGTATTTACAAATACTTTCAAAAACGTGTAATTAAATACTGTATTTAACTACATTTTCG
>LQNS02278070.1:15987705-16007545 GCA_001587735.2 Parhyale hawaiensis
GTTGCGCTCCATTCCATGAGGTGGTCAAGATCTTGTTGGAGCTCAGCTCTTTTCTTTGTAGGATGACATAGTTTTGTATCATCCGCAAATTTACTGATTTTACTACGGATGTTAAGATCATAATACTCTGGGACGTTCGAAACTTCTTTACCTAGTCGGTACTTTATAGGCATTTATCGTCTGTCTATGAGAAAATAGCGAGAGATATGCGATAATATCAGTTAAATGCTTGTAAATTTCCAATTATGTCTATTGACACGTACTGTACAAGAAAGCTGCGGTGGCGGCTGAAAATTTCCGCAGTTTCTCAGACAGTGTAGCAATGAGCAAGCCGAAGCCGTCCCCGGAGTCGCGTAATCGAAAGCATAGAAACGGACGTATTGCGTTTTGTACTCCCGTAGGCGAGCTCGCTGTCGTTGAGAGTAGAAACACTTGAACGTTACTCCCCACCATCCCGATTACGTCGCTTAAGGCAGTTAAGAAGCTCTTGGAGCAGTGGATCTCAACGGTGCGCCGCCACTCATTGGTTAGAGCGCCGCCAGTAACTGGCCAATTAGCTATAATGAGTATTTGGTTCTTCAGAAATTTTCTGTGAAATCCATGACTTTTTGGTCTGAGATGCAAAAAATACTTAAAACCACTCATGTCAGAGCAACCAGAAAGTTGTCGAAACTCCGAAACGTTTCACGTTCTAGGAAGAAGAGTTCTGTACTTGTGATTACAGCGTAACGTGAATAAACAATACTTTACTTATGAGTTGTTGCGAATTTCTACTCATTAGATATTAAGAGATATTTTAAAAACAGTTCAATCGGCACTTGGTATATAGTGGTAAATATCCAGTGGTGGCTGAGAACTTAGGCGATTTTTTACTCGACGAACCGAAACCGCCGCCAAGGTAACGAGATCGGACGTATGGCCAGAGATAGATTTCGATGTTTTGCCACACTTGTGCTTGAAAAGTAATTACTGATACTTTTTATCAAATATTAAAATCTGCTATATCATAAGTTATGAAAAGAAAAGAACCCCCTTAAATGCAAAAATATTCACACTTATTGACTTACAGCAAAAGATCGCATTCAAATGATGTAGTAATGCTTTACTATTATTCCAGCACTGCCCTATGAAAATTGCACTAGTACTATGAGAATACAGCATTAGTAATCATTTGTAATAGGTACTCTTTCAATCAACTTGTAAACAACAGAAAAAAGTAACTTTTTGTGACGACTTGCCTTGGAGGAGCTTCCAGTTAAACACCTGAATTTCAAGAGTGGCAGAGATGGCAGACAGAAGAAGATATTCAGGTGGTTTGTTCTTCACAAATTCAATTTTAAAATTTTGTTTCAGTTAGGATAGGTTCGGACAATTCGAAGCATAATCTTATTTATGTCATATGACTTGAGCCGCACTGACATGACTAGAAATCCACTTAAGTGGAAGTAAAATTTAAAGAACGTAAGTAAAAAGTAAAAAAAAATTGAGAAGAAATAACTTAAGAACTTAGTTAAAAAGTGAAAACTTCAGAATTTAATTAAAAAGGCAACTGAATTACGATGTAAGAGCTTAAGGACTTATTAAGATAGAAACTTGTTTAGAAACTAGTAACTTCAGAACTCAATAAAAAAAATTAAGGCAAATTTGTAGAACCTTGATCCTAAGTTTACAGACCCTGTTTGCGGTGCTGATACAGACAATGAACAACTGAAAGTATTTTGCACAATCTTATGTGCTAAAATGAAACAATTCGTCACACTAGAATATAATGCAGGATTGTTGAAATCTTCTATAACTTAACATTACATTGTTAAGCTAAGTTTCCATATTATACGACCCTAAATTCTGAATTAGTCTAGATGGGAAGTAATTTCTATGATGAATTTTCTGAGCCGTTGAAGTTCTAAATTGAAATGAGATAATGTAGAGCAAATCTTGAAAGCTCGAACGATCAAGAAGCTAATTAAATTTGTATTAAAATAAGAAGGAATGAAAGAATTATATTTCAACCCAAGACACGTGAACGTCAACAAAAATTTACGATAGTAGACCTTCCAACCCCATGCACTGTTTCACGCAAAATCTTGCATCTCACTTTGTCATTTTTAGGATATGAAACCCACCAACTTGAATATAAAATTAACATTACGTGTATTAGAAAAAATGTGAAAAAATACCATCGTACTTAGCGGAGAAAAAGTATCCGTAGTGTAAAACTTATCTCAACAGAACGTGTTAGTTAATATCCCTCAGCACAGTAAATATGTGTTAATATCATTAATAACATACTCAGCAGAGCGGAAACTCTTAATAAAATCACACTTACAAGGGCGAAAACTGATTCTAAAACCGCACTTATTTGAACGAAAAGTGTTATTAACACATGCAAAGGAAGAACATATTATACTTACACTACGCGGAACTAAGCATAAGCAGCTTTTTCTACATAAGTCCCCACTCTCTCCTAGTTGTTTTTATCAAGACCATGCGCCATAAATAACCAAAAGAAAAACATCGGCAGAATGACACGTGTTTTGATATGTTAAGTGACTTCTGTGAAGCCTTTTACCGGCGATTGACGTTCACTTTAACAATTCAGCGAGAGACAAAACAAATTTCTTTGTGAAGGAAGACCTTCACAGCATCTTCAAAGCACAGGGTCTTCAATCATACTGTCAAGAAGCTTCGTTTCACAGGTTTCTAGGTCGTCAACATGCTGTCAAACTTTTTAGCTCAAATCAGACAAATCTTGATTGTTTTCTTTGTCTTAGATGTTCGAACAGGTTCCAAAAAAATACTATCGTATTTTAGTTTTTAAGTTTCACATTTTACTCATATTTTGTGTACTGTGTATCATACAAATATTTGCTTTTTTTTTACTTTTGGATGGTTGGACGCTTTCAGGAAAAAACCCACCATCTAGTTAATAATGTCACACTTTACTCATGTTTTGTGAATATTGAACATCTTTTTCTTGTTTCTCGTTTCGTGTGGGCGGACGCGCGTGTTTAAAAAACTACAGTCCTATCCTAGTTTGTTATTTTTAAATTTAATTCATATTTATTGAATATCAAATAAAATTTTATTGTTTCTTGCTTCCCCATGTTTGAATAAGTTGAAAAAAATCCTAGTGTTATGCAAGTGAAGTTTGTGAAGCTCAAGTAAATTTTAATTGTTTTAATTGTGCATCAAATACGCTAAACTTTCCTTTTCTAGTTTCTGAGCATAGTTGTGCACTATCTTTTCTAAAACAGTTGAAAAGTATTGCATATAGAATTTTACTTTTGCATATTCTACTCCTAAGCTGCCTCGAAAAACTTCGCATTCCTCCCTTAAGTTGTTAGTTTTCTCCTATGTATCGGGATAATCAAGAAAATTTTTTTATTACTCTAAAATAGTCCAGAGTCATAAAATAGTTTTCCTGTGCTGTGTGTGGGGGAGAGGGGGGTATAGACTCCCCGAAGAAGCATACTTTATATGTTTGCCTTCACGTTAAGTTTTTGAGAAAGTCTTTCCGTGCTGCTCATTTCGTAACGATGCAGCCGTGCAATGCATGTATTTTCAGATGAGTTGACCTAGTTGCGAAAAATGTTAAAACTACTCACTCAACCGTCCCCGAAATTGTACATAAGAAACAAAATAACAACAGAAACTCATTGTATCCCATAACTTTTTTCCTTTAGCGAAATTCTAGGCCTCCCCATAGCCTAAAATCGCAAATTAGCTTTTACGGCCGCTAAATATTCTGATTAGGGCCGTGTATCGTCTATGGAAGCTCAACTCCTCTACATTTCTGCTTTTTTCAAAGTTAAGTATCAAAATAGATTCCATAATTTATGTAAACAATACAGAACTGCAATATGTCTTGGTCCTAAGCGTCTTAAAAAATAGTAAATAACGAAAAGGGGCACCACTGCAACTCATACCACTAAGGTGTCTGAAAGTGACAGAAAATTGACGGCAAGAAATTGTCTCATGTTGAGCTTTAAGATATTTAGATGCTTTGTTCAACATTAAGCATTCTCATTTTACGGCTTCTGTTGGAGTAGCACCGTTCCAATGTCAATGAGCATTAATGCAGTATCATTTTAATCATTTGATCAATTACTTTTCATTAATTTCAGCCGGTAACATAATCGTTTGCTAGCTATATGTTTTACATTCATTTCAGTTAATATCCTAATCGTCTTGTATTATATCGAATGCTTGTTCTTTACCTGCAATAAACAATCTATTCTGTTTTTTTTTTTTTTTTATTAATGGCCTTTGTCTGCAATCTCAGTCAGTAACCTAACCTTTTTCTATATCGAATGGCCTGTTTTGCTTGATTTCTACCACTGCACTAGCCTTTTCTATCAATGGTAATTTCTTCAATTTCCACCTATATAACCTAATCTTGTGCTAACAGTTACGATTCGAAATACCCGGAGTTCATTGCCTTCGGCCCCGTCCTCTAAAAATAAACATCGCCCCGAGGAAACTCGTAAGCGAGATTACTGACTTGCTTCCATCGCAAGCTGACATCGACGGGAGAGTCCATTTGTTTCTGAAGCTCATCTCAAGGACACAACTTTCTATTTTCTCTTATTGGAAACTGGGGTTTGAAACACTAGAACCGATTTCGTTTCACCCTTGTTCGATTGTCGGCAACTTGATCAATTTCTCTTGTTGGAACTATGGTCTGGGATACTAACGGCGATTTCATTTCAGTATTTCTGGATGTTCAACAACTTAGTTTTTAATGCCTGATGTAGAAATTGTGGTCTGGGACGCGAGAAGCGATTTCGCTTCAGTTTTGTTGGATGATCGACAACATTTTAAATATCTGGTATGGGAGTTGTGTTCTGGGACACAGGAAATATTTTGGATGATCGACAACTTTTTTTGGATTTTCTTATATTGGAAATGACCTGGGGCACGAGAGCCATTTTGCTTCGGCTCTGTTGTATGGTAGACAACTTTGCTGTCTCGTATAGGAATTGGTTTGGACACTGCAGGAAATAATTTAAATTTGTCTTTATTATTATTATTAAATCACACAAGGCTGGCGACGTAGGAACGGAGAAACTCCATGAGGTTAACAAACTTCCACGCAACCAGCCCAGCGGGTGGAAAAACCGAAAGAATGAAAAAAAGAAGATCCGAGATCACAGAATAGCTCTGTGTACAGATCGTTTAAAGCTGCCAATACCAGCACCAGCAAAGACAGAGCCATCAAGACCATTCCAAACATTTGTTTGACTGTTGACAGATATCTTAGAGAAAATCTGCTGAACTTACAAGAAAACAAGAAATGCTGCCAATTTTGAGTGAAATAAAAGCAATGGAAATGATATGACTGTTAGTTAGTGCTTGTTTGTCTATCTGTTACTTGTACAACATAACTCAAAGAATTAAAAACGGATCTTCATAAAATTTTCAGATACTGTTAGGAATGTTAAGAAGAACAAATGACCAAATTTTGACCTTGATCTGCTTGTCTGCTTGACTGTTTGTAAAATTATGGACGTATCTTCATGAAATTTGCAGAAACTTAGATAACTTACGAGGAACGAATGACCTATTTATGTTGATTGTCTCTTGGTCTGTCTGTATGTTTGTCATTCTGCTTCAGTTTCTGAATACTCTTTTCTTTGTCAGAATACAACTCAAAAGTTAGGGGCGGATCCTCATGATGAAATTTATACGAACTGCTAGAATGTCATAAGCAACTCATGATTGAGCATTGATGATGATAAAAAATCATGGATTCAGGACGAATTTGAACTTTTCGTTAGCATTGTGTTACTTGGCGGGGGTCTACGTTCTTGGAGTGATTCTCTAGTAATTTAATATTATGGTTATTATTATCTTGTACAATATTGTAATTTATATTTTACCTACGTGTCCTTGTCTGAAGATTGAGAGCGTATCCATAGCTGAAACGTATTAAACTCTGCGAGCCTTATTGACCTATTTTTAAATTTGAGAATATCCATGTATTTTAGGCTCTACAGTCCTCGATATGCAATGTAGAACAGTCGTCCTGTCATACCTAGGGTGTCCCGAATAGCCCCGCACTGCAGTGGTAATCAGTCGGTGTCATTGAAAATAAAAAATAAAATAAGACTCGGCTCTAAAATCTGTGATTGAACGCGCTCAGCGATTTTTACCTGAAAGTAGCTGACATTCATAGATCCATGCACTGCGATCTATGAACAGATGTGTTTACTGATTTTTGACTAAAATCGCCTGACATTTATAAACCAGTGGCATTTATGGAATGGCATTCAAGTCTTCCCACTTTTATACAATCTTCATCGTGGCAACGATCATCGGAATCCAATTCTTGTATCAGTTTCGCTTTCATGGTTAGCAGAACCCTGGACCATCTCGTGGTTTGACGTATCTGGTATTAAAGTTGGTCGATAACTTTTCATACTTAGCTTGGCACTGGCAGGATGTGTTTACATGGCAATGATTCACGCTGCATAGTTTTAGTTAGTGTAACCAAATACTTTAACGAGATAATTATTATGTGTCTACGAGAACTAGATACAACGGATTATCTAAGTTGTAAACATGCATATTGTTTCAGTTTGGGATGGAGTCTGATTTTCGAAATGACAAGTTCTACAACAACGGCTAGTTTTCTCTACATCCGTAAACTATCTTGATTGGCTAAAGCCATTGGAAATCCTAAAGTTGTACAGCTGAATATGAAATATTGCTAGTTAAGTTTTACTACACTTGTTGCTGGTTACTCAATAAAGCGTAGTCTTGCTACAATGCACTACAGGTGCCGACGAAACCAGTCTATGTTTATGTTTCTTTCTCTAATATTTTAGTCTTCCGCTGTCTCTCTCCTGGGAGTTTTTTTTCTGTTTTGGGAGTGTCTGTTTCGGGAGTATAAGGGCGCGTTAGACTGGGAACCGATATTAATTAAGCCTTCGAGGCTTGACTTATCCAAAACTTGAGACAGAAGCTTTGGCTTCATCACTTTTAATCGTGTTACAAGTGTAAGAAGTAAGGCAATTAATGTGAGCCTCCTGAAAACTTCCTCTTGCGGAGAAAGATTGAGTTTCTGGGCGTCTCAGGGGTAACCTGTCCAGGGTCAACGTTTGAAGTATAATGCAGCGGAGCGAAGAAAGCGCACTCGCGTGAAGTTTCTTACAAGTCAAGCTTCGAAGGCTTAATTTCGGCGCCCAACAGAACACGCCTCAAGTCTCGTTCGATTTCCTCCCCTAATAAAATTTTTCGCCGCCCAGCAACTGAGTTGCAACTTTCACTTTTGAGGCAGCCAAAAATTCTGCTAATGCCGTCATAGTCGAACTAAGCCAAGTCCACTTGTCCGGCGCCTCAAATCGGTGTCGCTAAATCGATTTTAGGCATCAACTTCGAATAAATTAACCATGAGACGGCAATCATGCTGCATCAAACGGAGCTCCTTATCGTCTCAAGGGCACTTGGGTTGCTTTTATCACCTACAACACGATTGATAGTAGCGAAACCAGCGCTCATGTCTGACGTTTCGAACGAGTGGGCTTTGTTTGGATCGACTTGGACGAGAAAATCGAATCAACCCATAGCACACACCCTCAGAAAATTCTATACAGTCAATGTAACAAATAACGCGACGAGATCTAGTTCTACGTGGGGCTAGAAAATCCAGTTATGTATACCGCCATGGTCCTAGAATCTGGCACCTTACTAGAATAATCGACTGCTTAATCTTCTGGCAAGTGCGCACTAACGCAAAAGTTGCCCCGTAAATCCACATTTCACTTTGTGGTCACGTTGCCGTGACTAGCACTTGTATCTTTTGAATGACACGCTAAAATTATACCTCATTGCATCTCTAAATTCACTCTGAAATATATAGAAGGTAAACTGAAAGCTTGACCATTGCCGTTTTTCATAGTGCATAAACTGCAAGAAATTACTCATATTTGGCCACGTGTAAACCGAAGCCCTGTTGTAGCTATGTAATCAGATGTGGTATTGTGTGGAGGTGCAACTTCCACGTTAATATTCCCACCCACCATTATAGATGCGTTGTTGGAGAATTTAACCATTCCCTTTACCCGGTCTCGGTACCAGTTGCATTCCAGTTGCATGAAGACATAATAATATTAGGAGGTACCATAGGCTACGAAGACCTGAAGCTGAAATCCGGATTGGCTGATGCGCTGATTGGCGGCACGAAAGGCTTGGGGCCTGTGATTGGTGGGAAACGAAGAACAAGAAAAGACCACTATGGAGAAACTGAGTTGCTCTCCCTCCGTCTTTTGAACGTCCTTGGCCAGTTCATTTGTTACCAATCAGGAGATTCTGACGTTGTCTCTGCGCCAAAAGTCCTAATTAGCTGCCCTCGACTCAATAAGGGACAGTAACACCCTACATCTGCAGAATGTTGATGGGCCTTACGTACCAGAAATAACCCCACCGCCTTACCTCAAGGGGTGTTGCATCTGGTCGCAACTCTTGCCCACTCACTAGCCGAGTGTGTGATTGTATTGTGCGCCCTAAGCATTAGCAAATTGTGTTATTCCTAGCTCGATTCACCACCGTTGATTCAGATAAGTAAATCCAGTGGCATTAATTTGTTTGGAACTTCCTTCTTGAGCGTTCGATATGTCAATTCGGAACGTGCGTCACACTTTAATCGCAAACCAACTCTGCTGGAAACTGTTCAAAACTCCATCCTATTCTACGGAAACTGACTTTCTGTTGGCGTCCAGCGTAATCAGTAAACGCGTAACGCCTGAAATTTGATCCGAAGTGACGAACCGAACCCTTAGGCTTGAAATTCTGGATAAATTAAAGCGAATCGTATTATATTATCTGAATCAGTTGGTCGAGTGGAAGCCAATCTTGAAAAATACTGCCGCGTATTGAAATTACAATTTCAGGGTCGGGCCGGTGACCCTGCCGATGTGTCGCAGTCACAACCCGGAAAACTGTCATGGCGATCGCGACACGGGTTACGATGATGAAAAGTACCATCCACAAACATCCATTCCAAATGATTGTAACGCAGAAATTGCACAAATGAGTAATGAGCTAACTCCGTGGGTAGCTAATTACACATATACTGCGACCTCCGTAGACATTTCGAAATTTCAACAGACGCAGAATTTCGTTATTGTTCGGGTTGGTGTGACAAGCGGTTCCGCTGGTCGTTAGGTGGTGCGCTCGTGACCGTCGAATTCGGTTACCCCTTGCCATGCTGTGGTGGCCCAATTAGATTCTGATAAGAACACGCTATTCATTGATGTACTACAGCTGATCGTCTTTCATATTATCTAAAATGAAGCGGCATTCTTTATCTTAGCCATAGGCTAGTTAGTTTTTTTTTTCACGATTCTGGAGAGTATCTCACGCTCAAGACTCGCATTTGTGTCCCAATATGCGCCCGTAAACATTTAGTTCGTAAGCCTTAAGCTGCTGAAGTCGCCCCTGTAGCGACTTTATGAGCTGGACAGGTGAAGTTGAGAATCGAGGCTTGACTTATCCGCAACCTCAGGCAATGGCGTTGGCTTCGATCTGCTTGCAGTTCCTGAGACTTCTGGAACTCAATCTCGTTCCTTAAAATGGAGTGTTTAGTAGGTTCAGCGCTGCTCCCAACATTTGAAACACTATTCAAACTGACGAAACTATAGCGCCTGGCCCACGTTTCGGACAAGTGAAACCGATTGCTTACCGCGCTCTAATAGTATTGAAACTGAATGCCTTCGCTTAGTTGAGAGCCATGTCACATAACTAATTAATTCACCAAGTTTTTGTTCGTCTTCTTCTTCCATGACTCACGTACTGGCGACAGTACTCCCATCCTCTAAAAGATCCACATATATTTTTTGGTTCTCTAGAAAAAAACGAATAAAAAGTATCTAGTCATTCTTTCCTTTCCTGTCTCGTCGCTTTACCTATTCACAAATTTTACTACGTCACAATATATCAACAGTCAGTGAAAAACAGACTCAAAACGTAATGAACCAGTTAGTGGGTTTAGATGCATTTGTAGATTTGAAAATCTATTTATAGGCGCGTCCGAAATCTTCGTTATACTTCCTGCCCTTCTAGAAAAGACCAGACTATTCATTTAGTTTCTACCGATCTTTAACTGAACATCTCAGGATTTTCCTTTCGTAACGCCGTGACTGCAATCAAAACCATATTTTAAGTACCTCAAAGAAAGTTCGTTTCACCAGAATTCAGCTATTTCTAAATGAAAAGTAGTATTAAATTGGCCTGAAAACTCGATAATTTGAAATTATATTCGAATTTTGAAGCTCGTAGCAGAGATATGGACTCTCTCATACAGATGATGGTTTGTTTATTTTCTAAAAGTTTTTTAGGAGTTTTGTATAAAAAAATATACAAATTGTTATAGCGCCGGGCCTAGGGGAGGCAAACGTAAAAAAAGTCATATTTTCTTCGGGGAGTTTGGAAGGAATCTGCTAATTTTCATGCATAGGTCGCTCTTTTGTGTGTCTTACTTTGAATTGTGTTCCCACGAACATGAACCTGCACGATTCACATTCACAAACGCACTTGCCTAATATGGTTTTCAATTATCATCTCGACGTAGCCAAAGGCACACGCTTTTGCTATACCCTATGTGATTTAAAACAATAGTGCCCTGTGTGCTTCGCCAACCTGATGCCGACTGATGCGACTGTAAGTTCAACTTTGCTGTTGTTCAAAACTATATTGTGGTATGCGCTGTAAAATCACTTTACAGTTTTCTATGAGGCAGGAGAAGCTCAACGCAGAAAACTATTCCTAGGCTAACCTTGTCATAGTATGATTCCCTGCTCGCTAGTGCTTCTTATTTTAAAGTGAATTCTAATAGAAAAAGTTTCATTCATTTTGGCCATGGATAATAGCAGCGGCTTGTGCAGAACTACGCAACTATAACCTAGTTGAAAAGTAAATATATGGTTAATAAACAAAAATTTTAAGTATTGCTAAATCGGATAAAAGCTCTCTAAAATACCCAAATTTGGCTATGAGACGAGGCACGGGATTAAAAGTTTTCTATGAAGATTAAAATTTTCTAGTTACGAAATGCGTCTCACGTCATTGTGAATGGGATTTTTTTTTTTTTTTTTTACTCTAGAGGCTGCATAACCGTTCCAGCTTCGGTATCCGCCCGAAATTCCGCTAGGGTTATGTCATTTGAAAAATGGAAGTAGGAAAGAGGGTGCTTGATAGTATTAAATCTGATAAACAGCCTAAATAATAACAAAAAAGAAAAACAGTTACAAGGAAAATGCATTGGTACAAGGATGTAAGAACACTCACTTTATGTAGTGGTACTCCTACTACACAAAGTGAGTGTTCATACGTCCTTGTACCTATGAATTTTTAACTGTTTTTCCTTTCCTGTTGTTATTTAGACTGCTTATCAGACTTGACACTCGCAATGCCAGCACTCAAGACGCCTTTCTTGACATTTTCTCCCCGAATGTTAGAGGCGGAATACTCAATGATGCTAGCTAAAATATTTCTCGTATATAGCCTGGTCTTTTTCTCGGTACTAGAATTTCTATTTCCGGAAACGGAAAAGCGATACTGTGTCATATATACTATGAATCCTAATTCCAAGTTCTTAAGTTTTTTGTTGTGTTTTGTATTCAGCGTCCGAGTACCTTTTTGCATTTTTTTATTTCTTTTTTTTTCATTTTTCTTCCTTTCTTTCATGTTTTAAAGTCAGGTTCACTCTATAGTTACTTGCGTTACATGCGTACGGCGCAGCGTTCGAAAATAGTTCTTCCTGTCCTTTGGAATACAGTTGTGTTTACACCTAAAAGTTTTCTAAGACGCAAACCGTCATGTGGTCTCCCTTAGCAACCGGTACTAGGAAAGTTTTTCAATAATTGCTATGATCGAAAACTTCGTTTTTTCTGTTATATTAGCAGACACAGCAGCGTCTTCAAGCCGCTGTGTTGTACGAACTTAGGACAAAGACAGTCATGTGAACTTGCCTTCAGCCGTACATCTAAAATTCTAAATTCTCCGCGAGAACTTTGAAGCATTTTTCAGCCTGCCTTTTCACCCTTCACATGGAATTTCCCGCTTGCATCGAAAAGCAAAGGCGCTCGTTTTTCCAACAACAACTTTCCCTATCGTGCTGTACTCGACTTACAACAAACAGCAGTCGCTATTTCTTTTAGGAGTACACATTTTTTTGGCCTTTTTCTAATTTTAGTAAGGTTGAATTTCCTGAATCCCTTGTTTACACTAGATGGCAGGCAGTAGACGGATCAACGGGCCCATTCCCACGCAGAGAGCACAACAAACAAACGCCCCGACCCTTTATGAGCTAGTGCCGCAATGAGGGGGAGGGGAGGGGGGAGGACTCTTCAGATCACTTTTCTACGTATTAGAATTTTCCATTTCTAGCGGACCGCGAGACCTGCAAAGAGCAGTAGCGTTCACAGCAACGCTTTCATCTCACGTATAATACATTGTATAAATGTTTTTAATATTTTCTCCCGATACGTTAATTAACTTTGCAGGTGGAGTACAAGGTACCAGCGCTCAGTTCTAGTACTCAGTATACGAGCATAGTTCTTCAACACTTATTAATCGAAATTTCCTGGGGCATTTTCGACCTACTGTATCAAAATATTTTGCGTCGTTTTTTTTTCAATTTTAATATGCATACAGAGGTGATATAGGGTGTAATTTTTTGCTTTATATTCTAAAATTTTGTCCTGAGTACGGTATATAAAAATTCAGCTTATTTCTACGTTTATCATTTTCTCTTTCTGGCATAACAGCATACGCACAATGCACAGCAATTGTCGGTGTAAGTGGGCGCATGTTTACTTGGTATTTATTCCTTGCCAATAGTAAAAAAAGGAAAGCCAACTTGACCGCACACCCCGAAATGAGAAATCCACATGCACCGGTTTCTGCTACTGATAAATGTCCTTTAGCCCTAGAGAAGTGCACGGCTGCAGTCGACCGAAGATTGCCAGAAATATGGGGCCGGAGACGGAAAGCTCCTGCGACAACGGCGACCGACCGATCTTCCTTATTTCTGGTTATGGTCAGTGACCCCGCACTCGCGTCTCAATGCCGGAAATGCTGACTAAGCAAGCCAAGCACCGCAAAAATCGACCTGTCTGACAAAAAGGTTCGATCCCTCGTACTAGAGTGCATGAGCCTAACACTCTACAATTCTCTTTATTAATGTTGCTTATAAAATAAATGTTATGAATATTTCCTCATTATTGTTTCACCATTTTTACAGGTGGAGTGCCCGGTACACTTCCAACCCCGAAAACATCAATAAGAGACACGCAGCCCCCGTACGGGGGCCACACTCCCTGGCACGCCGCCTACCTGGCCAAAGAAAAGAAACCTATAGTGAAGCAGACGCTGAAAGGCAGGCTTTACAATTTTCTGGAGAGACCTACGGGCTGGCGATGTTTTCTTTACCACTTCACCGTGTGAGTACAATTCTCATATATATTTTTATTATAGGTTAAGAGTATTGGTCGGAAGAGATTTTTCTTTATCACTTTACCGCGTAAGTAATTACAGTACAGTACAATTTTGGCTTTTGTTATTATTTTAGGGGAACCGGGACAGACAACTACTGAAGCTGCATACCTTTATACCACGCCTTCGCGTAAGTATAATAATTATACTAAAAAGTGTAAAAATATGTTAACTGGGTAATAATAGGTATTGTAATTAGAACTGCATGTATTTAATTTGTAAATTAGTAGACGCAAAATACATTCTAATGTTGCTGCTTCTTTTATTACAGTACTTTCACTGTATGAGGTCATTTATAAATTTATTAACGTATTTCACTATCGAAGTAAACACAGCTGAATAAATGGGAAATGATGTCTCACTACTTCACTGTGTGAGAGTATCTTTTATCCTTATTATTATGATCACTATGGAGGTTATGCTATTATTATTATTAAGACTTCATTCTCGGGCCACCACTGACAGGTAGTGAAACCCAAATGAAGCATTATACAACAACGGGAAGCCCAATAAGCTGCAAAGGAAAATCCATCAGGAAGCCAATAGCGTCTGACTTAAACGCCTGCAGGCCGACATGACCGAATTCCAGACTGAAACTGACTAGGGCAGACACCACTGACTGAACTCTGGCACCTAACAGTTTCCAATATGAAGCCATGCGTAAAGCAGCAGTACGTGCATTTCTCCCAAAGACCTTGAGGGCAGGGACAGAAGAATACAACCAATTTTTACCTCCACCAACGAGGTTATGATTTAGTCGGATTTGTCTGTCTGTGAATCTCTTTATTTGTCTGCCATCAAGATAACTCAAAAAGCTATGAACGGAATTGGTTGAAATTTACAGGGATTGTTTAGTGTGTTAGGAGGAACAAATGATTAACTTTTGGTGAAGATCCGTGCATCCGTTTGTTTGTTTCTTTGTTTGTTTGCTCGTTTGTTTGTTTAACCATTTTAATTTTTTTCAATGCCATTACTCAAAAAGGTATGAATGGATTTTCATGAAATTTTCATGAGTTGTTAGGTTTATACGAAGAGTAAATGACCAAATTTTTGTTATGACATATTTATTCGTTCGTGTGTTCGTTACTGTGTTTTATTTCGGGCTTGTTAGCGCAATAGCTCAAAAAGTTTTAAATGGATCTTAATGAAATTTAGGGGAGTTGTTAGTAATATTAAAAGACCAAAATGAATAAATTTTGGTGCAGATCGGTTGGTTCGTTTGTATGTTTGATCTATGTTTGTCATAATGTTTGTTAGCAGCATAACTCAAAACAATTACAGAAGGTGTTAATACTATGAGAATGCACACATGATTACATTTTGGACTTGATGCAAAGAAGATCACGGTTTCAGCGCCAATTTGAATTTTTTTTTTGTTACCGTTACCTTGCTTGGCGAAGGTATGCGCTCTGAGAGTGATCTAATTTTCATTGTCGTGCATCTTATGAAACATACAGAGGCTGGCCTCCCCCCCCGCCTGTGGGACAGCTTCACCAGATCAGAAGTATTTCAATACTTCTTTAGAAGCAGTTCTTAAGTTATAACGAGAGTTTTGAAAATGATTATAGTTTTTTCGACTTACCATTATCTTAATAACCAAGTATAAAATCTGTCATTACCGCAAAACGTCTTGTGTTATCGTGCGTCTGGTGTGAAAATGGTGTATACTCTCATATTTAGCTTGGAAAGCTTGCCTTAGCAGGTTTCTCTTGCTTACAGGCTATCAAACTTGAACCGCACCAGTTCAAACTTGAATCACTTGTTCCTTTGAGAATTAAAAAGTTCTGCTACCTGAATCAGTTACAGATCTATAAACCTCAAGCAATAGGAAGCATATTATGTCTTTATTTTGAAGACGTAAATTTTATGTCAGTGTGACCCAACCCCAGGGTAAACTACACCAGCGGGGTAATGGAACTTATTTTGAAAAATGTATGTATGTATCTATCATAGATGCGGTGAGAAGAAGCAATTAGATCAGATTAACATAGAGGACTATAGACGGACCAACACTTTCCCATGTCCATAAAGCATCCAAGACTTACGCTCCGACCCTATATGGGCTAGTGCCATTTCGTCAGAATCATACATCGACATTAAAACCTTATTCTAAAATGCGCGTGGTTTTTGCAAGCACGGGAAGCAATGCTTCCCCCTTCATTTATTAATGATTCAAGTGATATTAATTTCATATTAACTTTGATGCCTTCTAGAACAATGTTTCAGCGCTATATATAATCCTCCCCCGCAGGCCTTTGGTGTACATACCTATAGGAATGTCTATTAATGGATACATGTATAGTCAGTATTAGGCCGAAATGACTCGTTCAGTTCATCCTTTGACCTAAGAAATGAAGAAAGAAAGAATGAATGAAAAAAATCCAACACTGCAGGGAATGCGTTCAGTGGGTCCATTGATAACAGCAAAGTTGAATTTCGACGTAATGATTTCAATAGGGTTAGGAAACGCTCTGTATTCATCATAAGGCGCAATACAGTATTTCCAAGGACCGAGGCATTCCTCATCTTGCAGCCACCGCCACGACCTTCCGTTTGCACAAGACCGTCGTAACGGCAAAGTCGGAAGGACCTGATTAAGATCACGCAACATCTGAGGCCCAGAGCCAATCCGGAAATCCGAACCCCTCGGTTATTAATACTTTGGTGCGGAAATAAGTCAGGTCATTCTTTCCGGAACAGATTATGGGACACGCCCTATGTGTCTCCGACAGAATTCACGGTATTTTATACCAAGTTCTTTTCCAAACAAACGCTTTTCTGAATCTCAGCCGTGAGAACAAAAACAAAATGTACACATTCGTTTAAGAAAAGTGATGGATAAAAGTTCCCTCGTTGTAAAGTACCTAAAGGTTTATAGACAACTGTAAATGAGGCTTAATACAGCCAGCTATCGCGAAGCAAAAAGAACACTGTTTCTGAAGAATTAATGTGTCTGTCGTAGGACTAGCACTATATTAAATGTTGCACACAGACCACGATGTGAGAGAAATGTTGAGGACTGTACACTGTGTACAGTATAAGCAAGAGCGTGAGTGTCTGTACGTGAGTGTGTGTAGGTGTTCTCGTACTGAAGCTCTAGAGCTGTGCACTTGTTGTTCGTCTGTTGTTCTAGAAGGATGTGCTGAGGTCCGGGTCGTCAGTTTCTGCAAAGACTTTAGTTATGCCTAGGTCAACACCATGGACAGAAAAAATATACGGTAATAGCGTTGTCACCAACTGTACAGCAGACGGTTGAATTAATTCATTATACCCACGGTCGCAGCGGACCTCGCGTGCTGCACAGTTGGGCTCAAGGTACTAAGAACAAGCCCCAAGCCACGTGTGCGAACTTTGAGGCTCTCGGCTCGCTGAGTGAGCAAACTTTGTTGGTTTGCATAGCTACCGTGGGGGTACCTACCTTTGGGCTATTGGGTCACAGTTCTCAGCGCACCATGGTCGGCCGCATCTGTACTTACTCCTCTGGGGCCAGTTGGTCCATATCTGCCGCAAGAACCAGGGCGTGTGGGCTTCCCAGTGGATGGCGCCTTCAAAGTTGACTTTACATTTAGTTTTATTCTCCTACTGCCGGCTTTTTCTCCTTGCTCTTCCTGTTTTCCCCGGTCATGCCGATCTTGTGCATCATAGCTCGTTTTGGTCAACGTGCTTCTTGCTCAGTCTTTTTTCACTCATTGGATCGCAACGAATACTACGAGCGTGGAAACTTATCACTTCAGCATCCCAATCCTAGAACATAATAATCAAACCAATGAGTATATGTCTTTTAAATTATTGCCTTCCCCAGTTGATTGAAGGAATCTGTTGGACAAATATTAGACCAGGTTGAAAACTATGGCACAAGTAAGGAAATCTCAACGTGGAATGCACTTTGTGCAGTGCTGGTTTTGGACTCTAAGGCCGAGGCCACACTATGCGTTGGCACTTACAACTTGATACGAGGATGGGCACCTCGCACGTCATTTACGCTACCGTATCTATACTGCTAGCACTGAAACCACTTGCAAGCTGGGCATCCTTGCATCAAATTGGGCGTGCGAATGCATAAGTGGCTCCGGTATATGGAATGAAGACATCTACATGCTGTTTTTCTTAACATACTCATTACTCCTGATTTTATTTACATTCTTCTCCCATCAAGATTTCATTTACACGGCGCTAATTGAGTGTATGATGAGCGAAGCAGATATTCTTCTGTGTACAGTAAAGGTAAAGTCAATTTTGACTGCACCTTCCACTGGGAAACTCACACGCACCGGTTCTTGCGGCAGACATACAGTAGGTCAACTCGCCCCAGAGGAATACTGTAAGTACAGCTGCAGCCGGTGACGGGTCGGTAAGAACTATGGCGCCGAGACGGAAGGTTCAACAACCCGCCACCCCATCCCTAAACTAAGTACCTCAAGAAGAATAGCGAAGAAAATGTTGTTTTCATTGCTGTCATGTTTTTTAAGCTCAATTTGGCCTCTGATAATACAACTCTTCGTTGGAGAGAAAGCATTTCGATAGAAATGGCATCTTTGCGTCTCAGCTAATTACACTGAAGCAGTTCATATTTCAAGTGATGCCTGACCTACGTTAAATAAGTTGTATTTCTCTGCATGATAATGAAATAATGTTTTTAGTATCGTAACCGCGTGAGAGCGGTTAATTCTCATCGGCCAATGCTTCTCTTCATAGACTGACGTCATCAGAGCATCCTTCATTAAATTTAACCTTATCATATTGCCCCATTCATAAGCTGAAATGTACTACTGACGTCATCAGAGCATCCTTCATCAAACTTAGCCTTATCATATTGCGCTATTCCCTTCAGCTTGAAAGTACTGACGTCATCAGTGTATCTTTACTTCTAATATAGCCTTATAATTCATGTTATGGTCCCCTCACCCTGGTGCCATTGCACGCTGCCGTCGCCTCAATTATTCAGCCGTGCCAAGTACCTCGCACTCAATATTGCAGGTCTTTGTGCCATATTTACTGCCGGGCGAGAGTCTTCCTTGTTGCCTGGCACTGACGCAATGGTGGACGAAACAATAAACTGGAGCCCAGTATCGAAGGTTATTCTTATTATACCAACCAGGCAATTTTAGGAGTCTATTTGTGAACAGGCCTGATGGATATGAATCGCTTACTTGTTTGTTGCTCTTCAGGGAAGGGCTTCTTTTAAGGTCAGTTCTACTTGGATTCCGAGAAACAATGGAGTGTGTTTGAACTCTTAGAGTTATTTGTTGGTCTCTGTTTGGAGCCAATTGCCTGGTGTTTGGAGCGGTGATTATCTTCATTATATTTTTTTGTGACACACATTGAAGTGTGTTTGGACGTCAAATGTTATTTGAAATTTGTTTGTGAAGATCTACGATGTGTCTTAACTGTTTAGCAAATTACAGTACGCTATATTCGTTTACTATTATTTATAATTACTTTACAGCGAAGCGAAACCGGTATCTTGGTGCCTACTTGTGGGCCCGAGAGCTGCCTGGCTTCTAGGTTCCTAGTCGGCTGTTGAATTATGGGTGGTTATTGTAGTGTATTATTATCATTTGTATTCACAGCTTTTCAGCCGACTGTTGAGCACACTGTGCTTGTAACACCTGAACGGGCTGCTCCCAGTAACCAAAGAACAGGGCCACTCCTTTCTTCATAGCAACACTCATTTAGGTGGTCGACCGAGTTCAGGTTGAAAGATCTCTCCTCAAGATATGAGCTGTGCTCAAGAGTACGCTTTTCTGCAGTAAAGCGACCCGTAGATGCACGTCGATCCTCCGCAGGTTCGATTGTAAGCTGCGCGCAATCGCCCCCAATGACCCTATGACCACTGGCAAGACACCGACTTTCTTCTCCCATATTCTGGAAAGTTCAACTTTCAGATCTTGATATTTGTTTTTCTTTTCTAACTCTTTAGATTCTACCGCCGCTGTAGCAGCATGCTTCCGTTATCAGCTCTTAACACCTCGTATCGCTCGCCGGTTCGATGCTCAGCCAGACAGCGAGCTCTTTGCAGATCTTGGTGTGCTGACTCGGCAGTTGTGTGTGCATGCAAGGCCCCGCGGCGGAACTGCCTTCCTCAGAGTTGGGGGTGGGGGGGTCTCGGTTCATTTGTTCCTTCCGTCAATCTGACGCCATAGTTCTTGGTGACCCGAGGTCGACTGCAACTACACTCACTCATCTGGGGCCAGTGGGCCTATACCCGCAGCACAAATCAGTGCATGACGACTGAAAACTTCTCGAAATGAAGAGCTCTCGAAAGAGCTCAAACGTTTAAAAAAAAATCTGAACAAATTAATCAACGACGCAAAGCGAACCCATACTCACAATGCATTAACAGCAG
>LQNS02278070.1:16010877-16025017 GCA_001587735.2 Parhyale hawaiensis
GTTACTTTTTAGTATAATTCCTGTGTTAGTACTAAGCATGAAAACCTCAGGATACTGTGTCCTAACCTTGTTGGATGCAGTCTCCAGATGAGAAATAAATGGGATTATTATTATTATTATTATCATGTGGGTTTCCCAGGTGAGGGTGTGGTCTAAGTTGACTATACCTTTACCTTTTACCTTTAGATTCTACCCTTGTATCCCACGGCACGGCCACATCCATCAGTACCACATGATACCCTGCCTTCTTCACTATCACCAGATCTGGTTTACGTGCTTAAATCTCACGGTCGGT
Organism: Parhyale hawaiensis; assembly: GCA_001587735.2. Classification (NCBI taxonomy): domain Eukaryota; kingdom Metazoa; phylum Arthropoda; class Malacostraca; order Amphipoda; family Hyalidae; genus Parhyale; species Parhyale hawaiensis. The sequence continues at coordinate 16,011,173 of LQNS02278070.1, forward strand.
TTGCAAGTCCATGTCCCACAGCAATTTCACTCGCTCGTTTTCGAGGACGGTTTCAGGTTCGTGTTCGTACCACGTATCTACACATTTCAGTCCATTATTCTTACATTTGCCAGTGTAGTGCTTTCGCCACCCAGTCATGTCGCCACTTACACCGGTTCTGGGCCATAGCTGAACGTTCGTTAACAATGTGGTTTAGGGTTTCATCTTTCTCTTTACGCACCCTGCATTTAGCTCCTCCTTCCCCTCCACTACGGTATACATGCTGTGGCGCAAAGTTAGTTGGTGCGCAACTCTGCTCCTAAGCAGCAAGGATAGTGCCCTCAGTTTCTTTCTTCAGTTCTCCCCTTCTAAGCCACTCCCATGTGGTTTCTGTACTCACTTCCGCAATTTGTATGATGTCCTGACCATGCATCGGCTTTTCTCTCCATTTAGCCCGTCTCTCGTTGCCTTTCTCTCTTTTAAACTCGTCACTATTCACCGCGTCGCGGAGCAGTCGCTCCTGCCACACTTCCCGGAGCCAGGGATCTGTATGATCTCTGACATACTTCCCCAACGATGCGCACTCTCCAGTGATGCATTCTTCTACATCGGCTAAGCCTCTACCTCCTTCATCTCTCGGTAGATATAGCCTATCCACATCCGATCTTGGATGTAATGCTCTGTGGACGGTGAACATCTTTCTCGTTTTGGTGTCCAAAGCTGCCAATTCTTCCTTCCTCCAGTCCACAATTCCCGCACTATAGCGCAGCAACAGCACTGCCCACGCGTTCGCAGCTTTGACAACATTACCGGCATTTAGTTTTGAGCTGAGGACCCCGCGTACTCCGGCGAAGTAATCCTTGCGGAGGAGCGTCTTCATTTCATCGCTCTTTACAGAGTCCGCCTCAAGTATTCCCAGATACTGGTATCCGTCCTTTTCAATCTGTCGTATAACTTGCTGATCGGGTAATGTTATTGCTTCCAAGCTTGTTAGCTTTCCTTTCTCGATATGGAGCACTACAAATTTCTGCACTCCAAACTCCATTCCTATATCACCTGTAACTGTGGCCAGCGTCTTTACCAGGGTTTAATGTCGCCTGGATTACTGCCAAACATCTTTTTATATCGTCCATGAACATGAGATGGTTTCCTTTGTCTCCATTTCGCTTCAGTCTGTATCCATTCTTCATGTCATTAAGCACCTCTGTCACGGGTAGCATAGAGATTACGAATAGTAAGGGGGACAACGCGTCTCCTTGAAAGATGCCTCTCTTGATATCAACCTCAGCCACGGTTGTGCCGGCTGCAGTTAACACTGCCTTCCCGCTCCTCATATTGGTCTGGAGGAAAGCAACAACGTTGTCTGCCGCGTTATGCATTTTCAGGCCCTGGACTATCCAGGAATGAGGCACCATATCAAAGGCCTTCTTATAATCGACCCATGCTATGCTCAGGTTGGCTCTCCTCCTCCTGCAGTTTTTCAGTATCGTCTTGTTCACGAGCAGGTGATCTTTTGTCCCTCAACAACTCCTTCTACATCCCTTTTGTTGTCGGGGTAGAGTCTTCATCCTTTTTAGGAACGTGTATAGCTCTTCATTGATGATCCCAGTCAGCAGCTTCCACATCAACGGTAGGCACGTAATTGGTCTGTAATTGCCGATGGCGGTGCCTTTAGCCTCATCCTTCTGTATGAGCGTAGTTCGTCCCGTAGGTAATCATCCACTCTGGTACTCTGCCACCGATACATACCTGCAACTGCTCTGCAATCCTGCGATGTAGAGTGGGGATTGCTTTAGCCAATACCTCTGAACTTCATCCGGCCCGGGGGCTTTCCAGTTTGATAGATACTGTCATGAGTTGTTCAACTTTTGCAGTCGTTATCATGACATTATCTCGCTTCATTCCACCCCTGTTTCTCCCCCTCAATAATATTTCTACAGCGATTCACTATTTTTGTGCGTCACTGGGCTGCTCCATATGTTTTCACAGAATAGTTTTGTTACTTCTGCGTTCGGCGGTTATTGGTCCTTCCGCTGCTCGCCCCTCAACTCTCGGTAAAATTTCTTTTGATTCGTCTCAAGCGTCCTATTTTGGATTAAACCCTCCTTGCTGTTACAGAATCTTGGGATCTTTGCTGGGGTAGCTTTTATTCTTTCAATTAATATTTTTTACTAGTGTTGAGTCCTCTGTTTCTGATTTTGAATCTCCTTTCCAACTCGTCCACCGTGTTTTTGCTCTTCGAATTTTCCCCACTCAACCGTTCCACCGCAGCAAGGCCTCTTCTATCTTCCTCCCTCCTTTTCTTTTAATCTTCTCAGCCAGGGGGGATGTTGCCCTGGTTGGTGTCTCAGTCTCGTCCTCTCATCTACTATCTGCGTCACATACTTTGCCCCTGTGTAAACGAGAGCATTCGTCTCCGTGATGCTATTGGTAGTTATTTCCTCCATTATTAACACGGCCCACAGTGTTTTTCAGCAGTCTTTGTTTGGAAACCTTAAGGCGAGGGAGTCTTTCTCTCCTTTGGTGGTTCATCATATCAACAAGCGACTATCTAATTTCCTGCCTTCCGGTCTCCTCAAGAGTTATCGGACCGAAGGTGGGCACAGGTTCTTCGTTTGGCCTGGTCTACTCAGGTTTTTCCGTGCTCTCGCTGTTTCCCCTCTTCTCGGGGGTGTGGGTCTCAGCTGTCACCCGCTCCTCCAGTCCGTCTTCCTCCAGCTCGCGCTCCAGTATCCCTCCCTCAATTGCCTCGCGTTCTACCGAAGAGAGCCATTCCCTAGATATGATTAGTTTAACTTGATCGCTCAATCTCTGCTCTGTTTCGGGTGGGTTCCCTCTTTCATTCAAAATCTGCCTCATCCTTCTTCTGTAGCTTTCTTCTGCATTATTATTATTATTATTATTATTATTATTACCTCCGCCAAAAAGGTTATGTTTTCGCCGTGTCTGTCTGTCACCAAGATATCAAAAAGTTATGAACCGATTTGGACGAAATTTACAGAGATTGTTAGGTATGATAGGAGGAACAAATGATTAACTTTTGATGAAGATGTGTCCAACCGTTTGTTTGTCTGCTTCATTTTTTTAATGCCATTACTCAAAAAGTTATTAATGAATTTTTATGAAATTAACATGAGTTGTTAGGTTTATAACAAAAAGTGAATGACCAAACTTTGGTAATAACCCGTTTGTTCGTTCGTTCGTTCGTTTGTCACTGTTTTTAAGTTTATGCTTATTAGCACAATAACTCAAAAAATAATAAATGGATCTTCGTGAAATTTACAGGGGTTGTTAGTAATGTTAAAAGACATAGATGATTAATTTTGGTGCAGATCGGTTAGTTCGTTTGTATGTTTGACTCATGTCTGCCATAACGTTTGTTAGCAGCATAACTCAAAAAGTTAAGAACGGATCTTCGAGAGAATTGCACAAACTGTTATTACTATCAAAAGGTACAAATGATTAGATTTTGGAGTTTATACAAATAAAACTATGGTTTCAGACCTAATTTGAATTTTTTGCTACCGTTGCCTCGCTTGGCGGAGTTTTGCGCTCTCAGAGTGCTCTAGTTATTGTTATTATTATTATTATTAGTAGTAGTAGTAGTATTTTATTGAAACTTCACGCTCGAGCTGCAGATATAGTTTATATGCTTGTTCGCTATGAGATATTGTTTACTTTCTAAAGGAAATCGTCTTTGTGTTATTTTTGACTAACACTGAACCTTTTACCTCCAATAAAAACACCGCTTGACAAACCACTTACGCAAAAGTAGGACTTCAACTGGATGGCGGCCACACTCATGTCAGGTATATTTCTTTCCCAATATTTTAATGATTTAATTACAAGGTGTTTCTGTCCGATTAAAGCCCACTGTAGGATAAGCGGGCGGAAGCATGGCTGTACTGGGAACAATGTGTGAGCTTGTTTGCGTTTTTGTGTATTCCCTCTGTGGATGATGGTGCATGCCCTAGAGGCCCATGTGTGTCGGGCTGGACTCTACTTTTTGCCTTTAATTATTTGATTAGGTAATGTAAATCGAACTTCAAGCATTATTCATGTATTTGTGCCAATAATGAAAAGTTTGAAAGTAGAGCCAACGTAGTAATTAGAAGCATGTAACCAACGTTGTAACTGAAAACATGTAACCTACGTCCTTACTAAAAACATGTTTACACATCATCCATCATCAGTGCACTGGAAAACACAAATGAAAACAGAGTTCGTAATATGAAATACACTAAGAAATTTATATCAAACAATGAATTGCGAACCCAAGTCGGAATATGTAACGGGACTGCAAATATTTTCAGCATTTAGGGATGGTTTCTAGAGTTTATGTATATTGATTCTAATACCCTAAATTCCTTGCAATTACTTATGTTATCTCTAGTGGAAAAATAAAAAAAAATCTTAGAGGGTGATCTGCTTCCTGACTATGATTCCTAATGGAGGAATGAACTTGCTCGGAAGGCACTACTCCGGTACGCCCTGAGATCCCCTAATGGAGGACTGTACAGGCTTGGAAGGCACTACTCCGGTACGCCCTGAGATCCCCTTAGCCTGTTTTTGACTAATGTTTGTCAGAATGTTGTTAGCAGCATAACTCAAAAAGTTGAGAACTGATCTTCGAGAACATCACAGAAGTTCTTATGACTGTCAAAAGGCACATAAAAAGAAATTTTGGTGCGATGTAAAAAATCATAGTTTCAGAACCAATTTGAATTTTTCGATGCCGTTGCCTTGCTTGGCGGAGGTATGCGCTCTCACAATGCTCTAATTCCTGATAATATTTAAATCATTGGTTTACATAGAAATTGGGGCATGAATTTCAAAGGTAATTCGCCTTTGCTATTGACTGTGCCAAGGGCGTCATTTCCCTGAGTGCAATCGAGCACCACCTCCAGTCCTGGAGGCTGATACTCTACCAGGGACAGAGGCTCCGCAAACTTGAAGAAATATGGTGACTTGCTCTAAATGTGCGCTTTACGACGGTTGAGGTGTAATATAGGCTGTGGCGTATGTGATGTCTTCATGAGCTAGAATTGACTTGTTTGGAACTGTAGATAGGAGCGTTGGGATCGTCACTTTGAATCGTATTCCTGGTGTGTTGTAGAATAAGATTACGTTTAACACGGCTAAAAGCTCTATTTTACGGATCACGGCTAAATTCTTGAAAGTCTCGAGGGAAATCCATTAAAGGACTAGCGTTCGAAATCCAATTCAACTGGTCGCAAAAAGCGCACCAGTCTGATGTTCCGGAAAAATTAATCCAGTTAAGTTAACATCGCCGGCCAATCGATGGCGCCGGTAGTCAGTGCTGGACGAACTAGTCCATCACTGACTAGTCCAGTATTCCAGTAGCGCTGCGAAAAGAAATCTGTTTTTCAAGTTAACGTTTCGTATCGCGGAATAAAAAACATCCGAGATTGCAATCGTGAGGTCTTAAGTAAATCAAATTGACTGAGAAGTCCGCGATTTCACAGGTTGCCCGGCGCTGCCTGTAGTGTCTTTTAGTACTCGTGCATTAATTTTAAGTTTCATTGCTGTCAAGTTATTGGCGAAGTTTGAACGTTCTTTTCCAATTAATTAAAATGGAGCGCCGATGCAACCCTCCACTCTAGCGGAAACTTGTGGAATAATTGAAGCGCTAAAATCCCCAAATTTTGACGCCAAAGGCTTTGCGCAAGCGTCAAATGAGAATATACCTGGCATTCTTTTGTAGTTAATTCATACCTACTTTTTTTCCTTATACTGTATATACTTACGGAAAAATTTTACAACATAGGGCTAAACTATCATGAGTGAGATTTAACGGAAATATTCTATTGTTCAGGTCGTATTTTGCCGGTGAAATGCGAAAGCATTTCCCATAGAAGAAATCTCTGAGGCTGACTCTTAATTAGGGGCTTTCCACATTGGTGCGGCACCTACCTGTTAGATTGTCTTCCTCCTCTCCCCCTCCTTTAACTTTATTAAGCATGTGGCACTCTAGTCGCTCCTGCGTCGCCGTCGTGTGAGGATGCACACTGTGCTCCGCAAGCCCCCGTGCTGTGAAAGAAGCCAGTCGACCCCTGAATTTGTGATGAAGAATGATTAAATACTGAATTATTTGGTGATTTTAGTTAGTTACCGACCGACAGTGACTCTCAAGGATAACTGTATTGCAAAATAAGAGGGTAAAAGACTGCAACTAAAACCAGAAGTGAATTTTTTGCCGATACACAATTGTAAGAGAAAAAGAATGAAAGGTCATGGATATAAATATTGAAGAGGAAAGGAAGGAGAGACATTTGTTTAAACTTTACGTATGTAACTGTAAACATGGGCCTTTTGTTAAAATTATGATTTTATGATTATCAGCTAGTAAAAAGAAAATTTTGTATCTATAGACGAATAGCTCGCATGATTTGATGCAAAAATTGTTTCAAGTGTATAGCTATCAATATATATATATTATTCATAAATGAATTTTCAACTGATAACTTTTCTTTCCAATTAAAATTCCTGCCAAAAATTGGCAATGAAGCGAAAGTTTCGCCGAGTTGTGAATTGCAATAGACTGATAATATCGAAAATAATAAGTACTATCGTTGATAGAAATAATGTAAAAACTATCGCGTGGTGAAGTTCAAAATAAACAGTAATGTGAATAAGGAGCTGGTAATAATAACTAGAGAAACACTCTGAGAGGGCATGCTTCCGCCAAACAAGGCTCCGGTAGACAGTGCTGCTCGAACTAGTTTGGAATCAAGGATTTTTTTATTTATCTTCATCAAACTTTGATGAACAATTTCAGGTAACATTCCATGTAATTCCTGTAAATTTCTTAAAGATCCGTTCATAGGGGTTTAAGTATTGTTCTCACAACAAAAAGAAAAACACACAAGCTGAAAAACAAATGGTCACCAAAGTTTGGTCATTTGTTCCTCCTAACTCTTCTAACAGTTGCTCCAAATTTCATTAAAATCCGTTCATTATCTCTTCGGCGATGTTCCTGACAAAAAAACACAGCGCAGAGATAAACAGACGAAGGGATGGAAAAAATTTCTATTACAATTTGGTCATTTGCTTTTCGGAACTTTCCTATCATTTTCTGTTAATTTCAAAAGATCTGGCAATATCGTTTTGAGCTATCTTGTCGAGAAAATATAGGTAAACATGCAAACAATCGATTGAACGGATCTTCACCAAGAGTTAACCATCTATTCCTACTAGCATACCAGACAATTCCTGAAAATTTCATTAAGGTCTGTCCATAACTTTCTGAATTACCTTGTTGACAGACAGACAAAGAGCCAAACTTCGACCAAAACATAACCGCCTTGGCAGAGGTAATATTACCCGTAAAATCGCATCAAAAAGTGCAGAGCAAACATCACAGTAACTCACAATACCGCTGTTATCTTTTGATGAAGTCCGGAGAGTAAAATAAACTGAGCACATGACATGAACACGGCAAACGCCGCGTGTTAAATGGAACGTAGATTTCATTTACTGATCAGGAAGTGCGACTGCCTGGAAGTGTCCCACCGAGGGGAAATACGAATGTGATTTGTGGCATTTAAAAGGAATTATGAGGGTAATATCCCGCTGCTATACGAGCGCCAATGACCTCCTGCAGGCCGAAATGCCACTGAGAACATTCTTGTCTCAAAACCAACTCGGCTTCTCGCGTAGGTGAAGTAAAGGTGAAGTCAACTTTGGCTGCACCCTCCACTGGTAAACCCATACGCACTGGTTCGTGCTGTAGATAAAGCCAACTGGTCCCAGAGCAGTCAGTACAGCTACAGCGGTGGGAGGTATAACACTTCTGCTGTCATCATTTTCCTGTTAAATTTACGGATTGTTACTGGGATTCTGTAAAATTAAAAACCATTTCCATTGCGAATCGGACCTTTAAAGGCGATTATCCGACATTAAGCAATGCCGCTCATCATATGCTCGTAGACATCGGGTAAATGTTTATGATTTTCCACTAGTGTTCCAATCACCAGTTTACAGAGCCACCTTTCAATGACGGAAAAGTTCCCTAAAATAATTTACAAAAGAACCTGTAAATCTTACGGGACTTTTTAGCGTTTTGGTGCTATCGTTTTTCCCGTAAAATTACTTAAAATTTTTAAGGTAAAATATAATAACCACAAGGACAATATTCTACGCAATTTTGCAGCTAATTCCAATGCAGCTGACTCTGTCGTGGGATCGTTTGGCGTGCTGACGGTACTGGGCAGCATGGTCGTCAGCAGGGGTTCGTTTCCCCCCTTTGTTCACATTTGTCTTTCAACAAAGTTTTACAAATGTGACCCCCTAGCGCGTAATGCTATAGTTCCCATCCTTTCCGAAGTGATTACCATAAAATGTAATTTCGCAAGTAATAATTACCCCATTCAACATATATATGGTAATAATTGGGTTTTTCTTCAATGTTTGCGGTCGCCTGGTGAACTGCTCGTACAGGTGGTATAGCTCGCCACGATCGGACTGTACCTCTTCCCATAAAGAATACTCCTTACCCGAAAAATAATTATGGGTAAATTACCCACGATGGTAATTACTCACGATGGTAAACTTACCCACGATGGTAATTTACCCTTAGGTTGGCAAACCCTGGCGTAAGATGCAGCCCGCTGAAGACGGCTTTGCTCTATCCTGTGTTTTCACTTCACTGTTTTCGAATGCGCAGTTGTGCGAGCTTAAAAGATACACGAAAAAAGTACACCAATATCCTAATAGCTATTCACTCAAAATTCAACAATATGTACACCGGAAACATTTCACTTGTAATTATTCACTCAAAATTCAACAATAAGTACAACGGAAACATTTCACTTGTGGCATTGTTCTGCCGAACTACATGATGGCTTACAGTTTAGCAGATCTTCTTATAAGCACAAAAATATTCGTGCACTATAGTTGCCACAGTGAAATATGCGAAATGTGTGAACTGAAAACACAAGACAAAACACTGTCGTCCACACTGGACTTACAACATAGTGTACTCTGTGGAATCATAGAATTTTCTGTTTTCATCCTCATATTCTTTCATTCTTTTCATTCTCCTTCCTTATTTCTTTTCTTTCTCATCAAATCTTTTCCTTACATTGTCTTTTCAATCCAGTAGTGGCTGAAAGGTATCTAGAAAATGCATATTCTGTCATTTAAAAATATGCTCTTTAATTTTAGGTCTTTGTTTCATTGCTTTCTTCAAGTATTTTACATTCTTTCTATTTTTAATTTTTTCATTTTTATTTCTCTCTCAGATTTTTTCTTTTAATTTTCTTTTCATTTATTTCGTTTGTCTTTGGGCGCAGTAATGTTTATCACATAGCTCTATAACAGATAGAAATTACGTTTTGCATTTCAGTCCCTTCATTCATTACTTTCTTTTCCCTCGTTTCGTTGCTTTCTGTGAAATTTGCATTTCATTCTTTCCGTATCTTTCATCGTTCCTCCATTCCTTTTTATCACTCAACTTTACTCCTTCCATTTTTATCTTCTTTTACTTTTATTTCCATTTCCAATGCGTTTCTTCTACTAGCAGCTATCTACACTAATCACGCTTTTAGTTTTCTTTCACTGCTGCTTGATGAAGCAGACCAGCCGGGTTTGACACGTCGCCGGACAGCAGTAGTGGTAATGATCATGTCTATCATTTCTCAAGCACGTCTCCCGTCATCCCTGCCGCCTTATTTAAGCCTTATATTGACCAGCAGAGCCGTATAGCAATAAAAAACCAGGCAAATATATTTAGGCATTTGCTGCATTGCAATAAACCGCCTCGACTTCCGCCCTTATTTCTTATAGAACTGAAGGAATGCCAAGGATTTGGAGAGCTCTTCGTTCTTTACTACGTTTTATGAGGCGCCCACGGCCGACGTCTTACGGGATTTTTCACGTTTTCCATTTTTCTGTTTTTTGCTACGTTTTATGAGGCGCCTAGCTACGCCGGATGTATTACGGGATTTTTCAGTTTTTTTTATATTTCCGTTTTTTGCTACGTTTTATGAGACGCATTCGTCGGATGTATTACGGGATTTTCCAGTTTTTCCATATTTTTTCCTTTGCTACGTTTCATAGCCGCCCGTGCCCTTTTTTACCTTGTTACCGCTCTCGGCTAACGTCTTTGAGACGCCGCTACCTACCTGATGTATGAAGCAATTTTAAACTTTTTTTCTATGCTTATTTCCAAACCTTATGACCTTAGCATTAGCTAGACCTTCAGAGTTATCTTTCGTGTCTACTTTACTTCCTCCCTTATTCATTCTCCTTTCAATGGCGTTTTCTTATGTTGCTAACTGGTCCATCCCCAGTGAGGATCTGAGGCCCAGGTTCCGACTCCCTCCAAGCTGGAGTTGTTGCTGAAATAAAGAACTATCTTCTAATGGAAAACTTCAACCTGTCATTTCCTCATATTTCCATACTTACTGTTTCCATGTTCGCTGATCCAGTTAGGAGACATGGGTTCCACGCGTTTCCTGGCATGCTATGCGTCCCATCTTTTTTTATCTCTCGGGACATATTTGTACTGGGTGGACAGGTGCAAAGTAACTTGCAAGTAATAACGGTTTACTTATTGCCAGGCACCGGTGCTTCAATTAGTTTAGATTGCTGGCTGTAGACGGATCAACAGGCCCATTCCCAGAAAGCAGCCGGGACTTACGCTCCCACCCTTTATGAGCTATTGCCGAAATGTCAAAATCATTCAGAGATCTGAGGAGGAAAAGGAGAGAAAGAAAAGAGAATAAACTCAGTTCTGGAGTTTGTTGCAATTAATCAAAATTTTACCATTACCCAATCACCGCGTGCCTTGGAAACAAATTTATCGCAAAAAATCTGAAATTTTGCCCTTATCCGATTACAATGAAACCCATTTTTTTCCAAAAAAGCTAAAATTTTGTTACTGACCCATTACATTCAATGCCAATATTTTTCAAAAGAAGCTCTTTTGGAATTTGACTTCACGATTCTCTTGAACGGTAATTCCCTAACAGAATTTTCGATCGCCTCTTAAGCTGATTTACGGTTTAAGCTTCTGTAGCGCCCCAGAACTCCAATAAGGTTGCTAAATCAAACCCTGTAAACGCTATTTTACTATCAAACGTCATTTTTGCCATTTTTTCACGAATTAGTCTGTCCATATCGTACGAATAACACTATATGAAGTGCCACATATATTTAACGGTATGAATGCAAGGGTTAAAGAATGCTGTCACTACTAGAAATCCAATTTAATATATTTTTTGTTGGGTTATGCTATTCAGTATTGCTATTAATTGGTGAACGTTTTATAAGATCTCGTATATCTCGGATAAATTCCATGGACTTATTATCATGTGTTAGCATTTAAAATTACTATAATTTTTTCCAGATATACCATTGAAATTTTCAAGTCCCCTATATATTCATGTAGGTTTGCCGTCAACTCATGGGTATGAATTTATTCCGTGCTTATGTAACTTTCTACGCTGTACCCAAAACCGAGAAGGAACGTCTTGGTACTCGACAATGTAGGTTCATCATTTCTATCGCTCATAGAGCACTTGAAGAGACTGACCTTAGGGCTGCGGGAGGGGACGGGGCGGCTCAATTGCCATATAAGCCTTCCGTCTGTGATATCGTAGCTGAGACAACCTGAGACTGACTGCAGCAGTGCCCTCTTCTTTGGCCCAAGTGGGCCCACCAGTGCAAGCTGGTTACCTAGTTGCTCCATCGCACACGATCCTGGTGCATTTTCAATACTGACGGTAGGGAAAGGGTACTAACTCACTTTGGATAATTAACACCCCATTGCTTCAGGACGTTACCAAGATAAGCTACACCATAAGAGTATAGACCAGGCAAAAAATCGAATTTCAGCATTTAAATTTCGTTTTTAAGGCCGGTACACACGAGCAGAAGTCGAAGAATTTATTTCTGCGCATAGAGTTATATTTCCATTCCATTTTACGTGAATGGAGCACAATAAATTTATTAAAATGTGCAAAAGATATTCATATGGTCGTTGTTATTGTGTTGCTTTATTCCATATAAACTAAAGCCATTTCTATGGTTTTTTATAGATTCATTCAAGTTTTTCACCAACTTTATTAAATTTTAGACACCCCACTACGCACTTGACCCGGCCATGACCCAAGTGTACCTTGTATACCAACACTGTTTCCCCAAGTTCCCTTTTTACAGGCAAAAGCAATCTAGGGCTGCAGGGAGCAGGTTCGCGACTGTTGAGTCTAATTGAACTTAAAATAAGCGGTGCTGCTGGTGTGTATATTTTTGCAGAAACTGTTTGCCTTCAGACTCCAAAATTGCTCATTTTGTTGCCATAAATCACGATCGTTTATAGTCTGACGTCCGCTTCTTCCTCATCGCCGAACATTTTACGCACGGCGTCACTAAAAATTGCACATTTTTGGTGTGTTGTCGCATGGGGTTACACTGTAGCAGCAGCTGGGCTTTTGACATCTTTCTTGTTTCCTTTAGCGCGACATATTACGCAGAATGTACGGTAAAACTACACAGTTTTTTGTTTTCGTGTCACAACGTATGCTAACTAGTCTATAAGGACTTTTTTATTTCTTTAAGCATCTATGTACTTGCAGTACAAACCAGTATATGGGACTATTCTAGCTGGGAGTACGTGGTCAATTAAGTTGACTGTGCCTTTACAATTACCAGTATTTTACACGCGCAACGTTCTCTAATATTATGCGATTTTCTGCGTCGCAATATATGAATATATGCTGGCGATAGCTGGACCTTCGCGATATCATGAGTCTTTCCTGTGGCCGATAATTTTACTCATACGTTCTCTAAAATTATTTTAGTAGTAGCTTTGTCGTCTGGATATCTTTTTCTCGTTTTCATTTTTCTTCTTGCTATATATTCCCACTTCTACGCGTAGAAAATTTATGTTCGTCGACTACTTCACTTCTTCTCAATATAGTTTGCCCTCTCGTTTGAGTTCTCCATTGTTTAACATTCTGCCCGCCCCTTACTTTTTTTATCACCTGATCCGCCTTTCAGTTTCAGTATAAGGAGTTTAAACTAACAGATGTATTGATCCTAAAAACAATAAAAACCGATTGAAATAAGTAAATGGCTGTAGATAACCGAAGCATATGCTAACCACAACGCCTCGTGGCGTAAGATTATCACCCGCGGTGTGGGCAAATTCAACGCAGTCATTTTTGATGGCAGCCCAATCCCTGAGTAGATCTTCAATAATTACATCGGAAACTAGAACGCTTCGTGGCGTAAAACCATCACCTGCAGTGGGGGTGAATTCAACGAAGTTATTTTTTTATTAACGACATTAGGGTATAGCCCCAATCCCCGAAATTAGCTCTTCAATAATAACAGGAGAAAATAGAACGATGCGGGCTTAAGACGATCTGTAGCGGTGGAGGCAATTTCGCTTCGGTAAAGGAAAATTCAACGTCGCCATTTTTGACGGACAGCTAGGCCTAGCTTTTTGCGTGGGTCACATCTAGGTCAACCCACCAAACTCCCTACAAAAATATGAACATTGCTCAACTCCTTCCAACACTTTTTTGGTGGGCACACCCACTTACCGGTTGAACACACTGGTTCTCATGACTACACGGAGAATTCAGCGTAAGAATCAGTGGCTGCTCCACAGATCAGTTGGTCAACCATCATAGCCCATCAACCAATCGCCCATGAGTCCGCCAGTCTGCTTGCGCTCCACAATCTACTTCTATTTACCAATAGGTAATTTCTAATAATGACTGCTATATCTTACGGAGGTTGTGTATGAATTTCATCTGCTGAAGGCATTTACATTCTGCACATCCCCGGGACTTTTGAAAAGTACTGTTTTGCACATCTCCAAGGCATCAAGCTCGC
>LQNS02278070.1:16029070-16043599 GCA_001587735.2 Parhyale hawaiensis
GCATAACCTACCCTAACTAAACCGGCACTGACCGGTCATTCACTCTCTTCCTATTTTTTCTGTCTTCACCTTTCTTCCATTTTCCTCTACCTACTAACATCTCTCCCACTATCGTCTAATTTTCTCCTCTCTTCACTCCACTCACCGTTGATTCTAATAATTCAGATTTTATCTCAACCACTCAGCGCACTCACCATCCTATCAACTGCCTGAAGATGACCGATGGATGGTCGAAACGTGTCGCCTGAACATCACTAAAATACAATAATGGAAATACAACGAAACAGCAGCAATACCAGTACGAGGAACTCAGTGCGGCACAGCTATTTCACCTAACCGAAGACAGAAACTTTGTTTTTAAGTTACGACAGTTGAAGAAACTCCATAAAGATATAGTACACCTACGATTCGGCATTGTTTTTAACCAAACTTGTAGAAGAGAGAGGCTTCTACCAAACTTTTCTAATATAAACATATATATTTACAAATATATTTATACTTAAATATTCAACGAAAACATTAGCGCCTCTATTCCTTCGTTTGCGAGCGATAAAAAAAACTTATAAGAATCTTTCTCATTTTACGTAACTATTCCGTGCTCAAAATTCTATTCTTTATTTAAGATGTACCACCTTGTACCAATTTCGATACTATGTGTAGTAATAGTTTCTATCATCCTCATGCTATGTAACAATTCCCTGCACACTGCTCCGTGCTTAATGAATCTGTACAACCTTCTACCAGTGTCATCACCCCTTTGGCATAATTATAACAATTCATCTCAAATTATGAAATCATTCTCTGCGCAGTGTACATACAGTGCGTATTGAGTTGTACATCCCCGTCCCATTTTTAAGAGCACTCATGATGAAAGTAATAATAATGATTCACTGCCCGTAGTGTGCACAGGGTTTTATTGAGGCTGTACTGCACCCTCGCATCGACCTGTTTACATGCGGAAGGTACGTGTTTGCACTGCTCGTGCATGCGCGTCCTGATGAGTAATTCCTTCCTGCTCCCCAGCACGCCATTGGCGGCCCGACCTCATGCTGCGCACTATTTTTAAAGTGCGGAAATGTTATTTTAGGAAAATCCAGCAAGTAGACGACCAACCTTCACTATTTTTGCTGTGAGGAAATGTTATTATGGGAGAATCCACTGTACAGACTGCAGTCTAGCACTATTTTAGCCTAACCTGGCCTAACCATACAAACAGCCTGCAGTTTAGCACTAATTTATAGTGCGGAAATGTTATTTTGGAAAAATCCACTGTGTAAACCGCCGTTCTTTACTTTTTATCCTTGTGTACTTAAAATTCTCTCACGTGTATTTCACACATAATGAAAAACGAAATCACCCAATTTACCAGTCGAAAATTTTTCAGCGCTTATCCGAAAATTATGAAGCGACTATCCGAAAATTATGAAGCGATTATCCGAAATATATAAAGCGATTATCCGAAAATTATGAAGCGATTATCCGACCTAATTTGACGCCGCTTACAATATCTCGTGAGCATCGGGTAAATGCTAATGATCTGCTCTCGCACTACAATATCATAGAAATAACTGAACACCCATCCTCATACTGTATAAAGAACGGTAATATAAAGGATGGCAGTATCATAGAAAATTAGCTACACGGCAATATTATTTCAGGAAATTTTTTTTTAACAAACTGCTGTGGGTGCATCGAAACGCTGCTTGACACCCGGTAGTTTCTATAGTACCTTTTGAAATAATAGTTTACATTCTTCTATATATTAGCGGGCAGGTTTTTCACTGGACCTCCTCGTATGGATCATTTTAAACGTCTAGATATTTCCAAGCAAAGCTTTGTCTAATTTTCGAAAGTGGTTCAGCTTGCTATAGTTCCATCCTTTCTTTGCAGTTGCTCTTAATCCTCAATTGAATCACGCTAAAGCTGTTATTAGGGGCATACATAATATATATCTATATACATGCATACATACATGCATAAATACAACGAGTCGACTCAGGGACTCGAACTGAGGACCTACACATCACAACGCCGCCACTCTACCACTAGGCCACCACAGCATCAAAGTAACACAAGCATACGAGGTGCTTGTGTTGCCGGCTGAATTCTGGTAAACATATTAAGGCAGAGCCGTACGTGCGTATGCGAGAGCTCATGCGTATACCCTGAATGGTTAATTAGATGAGAAATCATACCTACAGTTTCATGTACGGTCAGCAACTGGCATTATCATCCGTCCTCCTTGTGTTTTAATAGAATAAACATTTTATATTTATATATATATATATATATATACACACACGGTATACACAGGGGTATTGTTATGCCATTGATCAGTGTCGTTATTCTTTCGCCGTAAATGACATGCGTCGTGGCCATGATTATTGCCATGTTGTCCACCATTCTGGCATTTTAAGAACTGGCTTAGCCTTAAGTAGTTATTCTTGCATGTAAAGTTTTTAAATTATTGTTTATGTTTAATCCACCCTTGGACTTTTTAACCACTATTCAACTGTCTTACTTTCTCACTGGCCATTTCATTGCCATTAAAGGACTTTTCACTTAATCAACAACTGGTCGTAATTCAAACCCATATATGATGGGAGTTCCGGGACTTGTCATTCTTCTGAGTACACCTTTACACCTTGAAATTATTATTTATGTGTCACTATCGCCGATATTTTTATTTTCAGCAACTCTTCGATGAGTTGGCCATCATTTATGGCTTGGTCACAATCCTCTTTTCGAATTTTTTAGCAATGCAGAATTTGTTCCCTTTGGACTATATTTAAATTTCACTCATTTATTTATTCCCATTCAAACTCGTCGAATTTTGCGGGCATCGCAAAAAATGTTATCATTTTGGCCAATTTAAAATTTCCCGCACCCAGCAGCATGGGTTTTCATGCAAAGACTTTTTTAGTAATTGACCCTAAGTCCCAATTCACTCGTTGAATTTTGTGGGCGTCGCGCCAGTTGTCCTCCTTCTGACCACATTAAAATTTAACGCATGTTCTTTTTTTTATATTACCAAGGACCTTTCAACCATTGACCATACATGGGTCGTAATTCCTTGATGGAATGGCCGTAGAAGAGCATCATGCTGATTGCTAAACTCAGTGCATTAAAGTGATTGCCGGCGCCCACGAGCGCACGTTAAGTCACCTCACATTAAATTGGTGAAAACATTTCTTCAAATTTAATTCGAATTGCCGCAAACTTTGAATCCGATTTTACAAATTGTACGCAATGTTCTTATATGCGTCGAGTTCATTGCTCGCGAACAGCAGGCAATATAAAAAACTTCGAATTTTTCGCCTGCAGGTTCTCAGGTAAAATTCCTATGTTAACCCAATATTAACCAGGTACTGCTATTTTGCTGCAAGGTTTTTTTTTGCCCTATGGTATTCTTATCGAGTAAATGCCTCTGTGGCTAGACAGCACATATTAGTGGCAATTACTTGGCTTGAAAACAGCAGATGAAGTTCGAACCTTGAGTTTCTTCTTCAACAAATAGCGGCTCTAGTAGAAACATTCAAGTATTTGCATGGCTTCAACAACGTACCTACAACGGGGCTCTTTGAAAGAGACCTCAATAATCGCTTGAGAAACAACGGTCAAAAACTCAAGCATAAAGCTCGAAGAACGAGCTTAAGTCAGCAGTTCTTTCCATATTTCATAGCCAGCATTTGCAATAGACTCCCTTCCGACGTTGTTAGTGTGGAATCAGTTAACGCGTTTAAAAATCGTCTTGACATACATTGGGAGAGACATCCCCCACAGCTAAGGATTTCTCTTTCAGGAGTCGCAGACTCTTAACGGAAAAAGCTTCCGATGCTTCTTAAATCCGTTTTCTTCTCTCTTCCGCTCCAACTACACTGTCTGACATCTTTAACTCCGCATATCAGCGGGTATTGATCATGATTGCGTGCATTCATGATCGTCTCTTTTGCTGAGATTCTTCTCCTTCTTCTTTTTTTCTTATCTTTTCCCCAGTCTTTTATATCCAACTAACATAAGGGCAATAGCTCATAGAGGGCCGGTCATAAGTTTCGGTGTCTCTTTGAGAATGGGCCTGTTGGTTCATCTATTGCCGACTATTTAATCTAATCTACTGCTGCCTATCTAATCTAATCAAATAGTTTCTTATTGTAATTATAATTAAAATTTCACGCTCGGCCACCACGGACAGGTAGTACAACCCAAATGAAGCATTTTACATCACCATGAAACCCGAAACGCTGCCATAGAAAATCCAACAAAAAGCCATTAACAGCTGACTTAAACGCCTGTAGGCCAACACTACCAAAAGCTGATGCCGGAAATGAATTAAAACCTTAACAGACTAGAGCACGAAGCACCGACTGAACTAACGAGTTCGGCATCTAACATTCTCCAAAGTAAAAGACTGTGCGTCAACCGCAGCACGTGTAATCCTTCTAAAGACCTTGAGGGCAGAGACAGTAGAATACAACCAATGCCTCTCATTGTTGTGCACCTTATTAAATATACAGAGTTCAACAACCCCTCTCCTATGGGACTGATTCACCAGATAATTTTCAGCGCACAGCTTGCTGGCTGAACTTAGAAGTCAGCCCAGCAGATGCACGTGAATGTCAGCAGCTGAAGCCCAGACCAGTGAGCAATAGTCCAACACAGGAGTTTAGATTTTTAGCCTGCAAATAGACTTCGAACTATCAAGTAGCTCTAGATAAAAGCCAAACTGTATTCGTACCTTTGAATTTTTGGTTGCAAACAGAAAAGACTTCTAATAACTTTGGTTTTTTCGCCAAAATAGATCAAACCAAAATACACCAAACCAAAATACACCAAACAGGTTAAACAACTAAAATTTCGTTGCTATTATACGACAAACAGTATTAGCAACTTGGATTTCGTTGGTATTATACATCATACAGGCACAAACTTGCATTTTTTCGCTACCATACGGTATACACTGTTGGAAACTTGGATTATTGTCAAGATATTACTACAAACGGCGTCAGAGACTTTGTAAAGCTGGAATAAGGTAAATATTTTAAAAACCTGGAGCTCTTTTTCAGTGTACGGTAGCCAATGAATATTAAACAATCTGCTTCTTTCGTCATTATCCAGTACCCAGTTGAGAGACTAGGAGTTTTTCACCATTAACCTGCAGCCAGTTGAAGAAACTTGGCTACATCGTCATTATCGGGCAATCCGTCAAAAAACTCAGATTCCTTTAGTAGTATACGTCAAATAATATTCGAAACGTAGATTACAGTATTTCTACACTATATGGCACACTTGCTTCGAAATTGGAAAACAGTGTAAGAAACTTAGAATTTGTAACCATCATGCGAAAAATAGTGATCAAAATTTGACTTACTTCTATGATATACACAGAACCGTTTCAAGAATTTGAAGTTTTCACCAGCACTTCAAGGGACGATGATGAGAGCCCAAATGAAACATCAAATAACTGTAATGAGGGGCCCCTCTATACTTTCAAAGGAACAGCGTAATGCGAGGATGCGCAGCTTGCATGTCGTTCGTGCCCCCGTATCTATGCTACCGAGTTTAAATATATGTATTGCAAAAGGACGGGTGAGTTGCTCATCCTCGGTTCGAGCTTCCTTGCGAATGCAAATGTAGCTTCTGCCTTAGATGCTCATATCGCTGCTACGAAAAATGCCTGAAAAAATAACGTCTGACTTGAACTACTGCAGCCCTAAACTGCTGAACACTGATCCCAGTTATGAGTTCCATGCCTGCACAGTTCTGAGTTTAAAAACAACGACCAAAGTGAGGAGTTTGGCCCTCAAACAATCTCCAAAGTTAAGGGATAGACCTCGTGTGTTTCTTCCAAAGATCTTGTAAGCATAAGCAGAGGAATGTAACCAATGCTCCTCCTCTTTATTAAATACCTTGTATATCACACAAAAGCAAGCTACACTCCGTCGGCGTAACGTATTTGCCAGATTATTCTGGGAGCACAGCCGACTGGCCGAACCAACATGTCCGAAGGTAAAGCCGACAAAATATGAAGCAAACAGTGTTCAAAATTAAATTCTTTCGATACTCTGAGGGAAGAAGCCCTAAAATTTTAAATTTTCGCTAGTGAACCGCAGGTAATTCAACAGCTGGGACTGCCCCACCAGCAAACAGCAGACAATGCAGCAAGGAAGCAGGTCATCTATTCTCGGTAAGCTGTCGATACGAAGAACATCCGAGCCGATACCGAAAAAAAATGCAACAGACTACTTAACTGAGATAACAGTCGTGCCTTCTGGGCCCCTCAATCGATTACCGATAGATGAGAAACTGCCATTAGACTGCGCAGTAATTTGTTGATAAGCCTTGAGGGGGAGGGGGGCGGCTGGGAATTTTTAAACCTAACTGAAAGTACCAGACTAACCAGTTGTAAGCGGTTACGTGCATTGAAGTGATAACTCGCTGCTAGCTCGCCCCCTCGTTATAGATTGCATTAGTTATATCTCTGCACGGGATGCATTATATCTCTGCACGGGGTGTATTATATCTCTGCACGGGGTGCATTATATCTTTGCACGGGATGCATTATATCTCTGCACGGGATGCATTGTATCACTGCACGGGATGCATTTTATCTCTGCACGGGATGCATTATATCTCTGCACGGGATGCTTTATATCTCTACACGGGATGCATTATATCTCTGCACGGGATGGGTTGCTTGTGGTAGGCTAAGCTCATCCGAAGAACGTCACAGATTGCGCAGTCACTACGTACAGTATTTAAGTGTAACTCAAAACTTTTCTGTAACTGCCTTTACTTTGAATGATAACTTGTTTATGATACCCATGTTTTATGAATCTCTCTCTGAAACTATAATTTTAATTAAATTAGAATGGATTGCAGTCAGTAGAATGACCACCATGCCCCTTGCCAGGGAAGCAGGCCAGTATGCAAGTTTAATTATTACCATTTCCTTGACCATTTTTTTAGATACCGTTACAATAATGCTAAGTTACGTTGTTAGCGCATTGCTGGCGGCCGGTGCTGTAACTTAGCACAAATACAAGAAGTAATTTGGCATGAATTTTTCTCTATTCGCTTTATCGAGATACGGACAGAAAATTCTTCAGAAACAAACAGAGAAAAAAACTAGAACGCCTCGTGGCGTAAAACCATCACCCGTGAAAGGGGCAAAGTTCAAAGCTGTCATTTATGTTGGCCAGCTTACTCTAGACTGGAGTTTTGGCTTTTTTCACACCTAGGTCAACCCACATGATGACCTGAAAAAGACTGTGATAATGGCTCAATTCCTATAATTATTATCTACTACCCAATTATCTTACTATAATTATTATCAATACCGAGGTGGTCAGAGGCGGAATTTCCCATTATTTGTCAAGTAAGGTGATTTCCACATGGGACAAGTATGGGCTTCCCTGCTGCATATGTACCATTTGAGCAATATTGTGGGTCTTCCCATATCAGATCCATATGGGCTCACGAGGGCTTTCACAACGTGGGCGACGCATGGTGATTCCCACTCGAGTAACAAGTAAGCTATACTTCATCTGATTAATGCATCAGATTTATATAAGTTACAATTTATAATTAAATTCACGTTATTTTCAAGTTGCAATATACCTTTGATATGCATATACAACAGAAATAATTACTGAGCACTAACTTCATCAGTGATATGGCCTGCCTTGTACAATAAGTAGGTTTCCGTAGCTTAATAAGTTTTGATGTCAAAGTAAGATAAATGTTAAGCCTTGCAGTCGCAGATTCGATCTCAAGTTCGGGCAAAAGGATTTAGTGGGTAACTGAAGGGAGTGACAGCATGGAGACCAACTAGGCTACACCAACTAGGGCGCTCTGGGTTAATCATGGGTCATCTCTCTGTTCCCCACAAGAAACCCATGCCAACGGCAGAGAGTATCTATGACTCACACGGGCTTTTATGTGAGCTCTAATGAGAAACAAGTTTATAAACTATGGGAGAGGGACTGCCTTTAAACAACTCAAATGGGTTTCATCAACTTGAGCCCAACTGGAGAATGCAGGGGTAACTGGTAGATTTCCCTTTGAATCCCATATGGGACTCACTGAAAGAAGCTCGCAAAAACGTACCATTGCTTCCCACATGGGTGCAAATGTGTTTTTGCACATGGCCAAAGGAAGTTTTCCGCTTGGACCCTATCGGGCCTTCCCACATGAGTCAAAAGTATATTCCCATATGGTCCAAAAGTATCTTCCAACATGGGTGAAAGGCACTTTCCCACATGGGCCCCCGTGAAGCCAGATCCAGGCTCGGGCAGCTTCAGCACTACCAGTCTGGCACTTCTAGTATCTTGAGATAGGTACTCCCTTGTAGCTGCAAAACAGGCCATTGAGCCATCGCTAGTTTCTTGTGGTGAGATTCTAAATTTGAGGCAATGCTTGGCAGTCCATTGAAGCATTTTGCCCTTCAGTCAGATTTGCAATTTTTGCGGAATTGATTATAACCTTGACAGAATTAACATAGAGAATTTTGACATGTACGGTAGACATACCTGTGAATATATTGCGGTGTTGTGAACGTGTTCTTTACAAAAACTTTATCAGTATATACGCCACGGCCTCCTGTCTGTCAAACAGTTAAATTCATTTTAAGTTATACAATATGGGGTATTAATATACAAAGAGTTCATGAAAAGTATTGGGCGTCAGTAGGATATCTTCCAGATAAATAGATAGGACTGTGCTCGTGGTTTGCTGCTATTTACATGTGCTTATGTGCCTAGTTTGTAGGTTGTAACAATATCTGATCTAATTTAGTAACTTACTGAAGTGCTAAAACTGACAAATTTCTCGAAAATGGAGAAAGTTCAGTAACGGGTGGGTAGTCAGTAAGTATCTTTATCAGAGACGAATGTCTCTATTTGAAGTCTACTACATCTGCGCCATCCCGGCCTCTTTACAATTACGAGATGGCCGCAAGTGACGATAAATGGCCGTAAGTGACGACAAATGGCCACAAGTGGCGGTAGAAGTCGGCCTCGGCATATAGTAATGTTAATGAGCTGAAGAGCGGATGAAACAAGGCTGGTCCATGGTGTTTTATGGTGTTTTTATGGTGTTTTTTATGTACAAAAGAAAACTTTTCTTATTTGATAGTAAGTAGCCCACGGATTTTCTCCTCTGTACGTCCTTTGTGGCAAGGATATGATATTTAGGAGTTTATTTTTATTTATTTGGTTATCTCTATTGACTTGTTTTATATTCCTTCTGTTCTTCTGTTCCGAAAGGGTTTTTACACAGTCAGATATTTCATTTTTATTCGAAATTCACTAATCCCGGCTCAAATTATTTGCTATCCAGATTAGCACGAAAGTAGTAAAACCGTAAGAAAAACACTTTCTTGTTCTCCTATTTCGTCATAGGAGTGAATTCCGCATTTTTCGTAATATTAAAAGAAACCCGGTCTTTCTTGTTCTCTGTCAACTGCTTACGTTAGGAAAAAAAACTCGATTTTTACAGTGTTTCTCAATAATTCTTTTCCTACCTCTGGTCTATGCTCTGGTCCGACGTACCCTTTCGCATGTCAATTTTTAGCGGTCTGTTTTCCGTCAGTCAATCTAACGTCGTACCTTTGACATATTGGGAATCCATTGCCTCCCGGAATGTATGCATCAGACATCCCTACTGGCCGTCGTCGCTTCTGTCATCGTCTAGAGTCGTAGGTTAGTTGTATTTATGTTGTGCGCGCTTGATGGATTTGCGCGATCGATCAATCGCGCTGCGCAATCGGTGGATCGTTCAAATTTTAAAATGAAGAAAAAAACAGTCCTTGCCTCCCCTAACTTACCCGACATTAAACCCGAATATAGTCCAACTTGCCCGAAATTACGGCCTAATACCTACAACATCCACCGATTGCGCAGCGCGATCGATCGATCGATCGCGCAAATCCATCAAACGCGCACAATATTTATATCGGCTCTGCACTGCACAGTATCTCTGCTTGTCCATTTATCTCGTGGGAGTTTTGCTCATAATTTACTCACTTTCGTGCATTTTAAAAAATGTGTTGACAAGAATCCCTCGTCCAAATCACTGTCTAGTTATTTTATTCACTCCATGCATTTGTAGATCCGTCTCTCGTCTGGCTCACTATCTAATTCCATTCATTTCCTGGAAAACAGTTTATGTAACCATTTCTCCATACCAAATGCTTCTTTATAGGCCCACAGCCCATTCTTCTTACCTCTGTCCATCAGTCGGTCTATCTGGCTGCCGAGGCACCTCTTATCAGACACAGCTTACTTTTATCAGACACAGTTTACTGCCTGTAAGATATGTCTGACAGTGAGGCCGTTCAGCTGACAGAAAGCATCCTACACCCTCTCTCATTTTATCAGTCACCGTCAACAGACTCTAAACTCTTAGAAAACTGCGTTAGTGGATTAGAAAACGAGTTCATGGCCGCTGTCGACGTTATCCGGAGCGTTCATTTTGAAATAAATCAACGTCGAGAAAAGTTAGAAGTTGAATAAACTGCATTATTTTTACCTGGTAAATGTTACAATAAGAAAACAGTTTTTTGGTGGGGTAGGGATCTACAAGTACGTAGAATAAAATACATTCGCTTCATTAAGTAAGTGTTACTAAAAAAGTAATGATCTTATAGCGCTATGCACCAGCTGCTAATTGAAGAATAGATATGATTTTAAAAGTAGGTGTTTTTTGGAAAACATGATCCCCTTGTGTCTTATAGGAAAGCCATTAACTGAATAAAATACATACCTGATATCATTCGGGTTCTTCTAGTAGAATCATAAAAGTCATAATATTGCTTAGCGATTGGGTCTCATACTGCAGCTGGATCAGTAGAACACACTTAAAGAACTCACAATATATTGGCAAAGAGCATGAAAAGTAATTACAAAGAGGCAACCGCATGAAAGGAATTAATTAATTAAGTTGTATTGAAATTGGAATATTTCTTAAGAAATTTGAAATAATAAACTACAGCCGGTTATAATTGAACAGCTCCGTACGTTGCTGGAGACACACATGCTTATGCAATTTCACACTGGAATATTGAAAGATTGGAAACCAAGAGGTCACACAAATTAAGCAGTCGAAATATTGAACCAGGGGGGCAAAAACGGGGCTCTCAGAGAGCGAATATGTTAATACGATGCATGTAAACAAACATTTTATCCTATCGATGCTGCATTTACGAGAACTCCGGGAAAAAAAACCACACTGGCTGAGTAAAATTAGATTTCATTTTTAACACATTTCGATGGCCACTGTCTTTAACACCGGACGCTCATATATTTTGTTACAATAGAAGACGTATTCATACTCTCGCAAGTAGAAGTATCACGCTTCACCATCACAAATATGAATGTAGTGTATTATTAGTTAACTTTAATCACTATTGTCCAAATGTTAAACTAAGGCATTTTTTATATAATTTATCTTATTTAGCGCAAAGAAGAAACACATGACTGGACTACAAGCATCAATTCTTTTCTTTATGTACATACATTTACATTTCTTTAAGCTTAAGACATTCACCGCAAAATGAAACCCTTTCTATCGCTTTCTCTGCAGAATTCCACTTCTATCAACGAAGCAATGCTCCATTTTAGTTGGGTAACAACCTCCACCCTATACTCACGTCGAGACACTTCACTAGCCATTAAGAACACGCGAATCACATCGCACCGCGAAGGTCCAGTGACACACCTGCTTGAACACTCAATTAACCCTGGGAAGTAAGACCATAAAAGAGAGAACACGCTTCTAGACATGCTCTTGACATGCTCCTGGGACTCATCCAAGCGAAGAGATGACGCTCCTACGCGGACCTCTCCGGAAAATGCGCTGCAGCTGCAGTCTAACTGTAGGTAACGGTCATCCTAACCAAAAAATGACACGTACCCAATGACCCCACCTTTTCGGCCGTATTGTCGGAAAACCCGAACTAATTTCGGGTAAATTGAAAAAGAACCCTGCATAACTTCGGGTAGGTTAGGTGAGGGTAGGGCTGGTTTTCCTAACCACCTATTTTTTCAAGTTCGGGTGTGTCAATTTTAGGCTCTTGGGTAAGACTTAGGTTAGGTACTGTCCACACAGAACGTAGTAACACTGCTACTGCATTACTTGCATTTAGACTCGCAGGGACAGCTAACACCTCCCACCCTTCACGCACCGAATGGCCATTTTAGGTTCGTACGACTTTTAAAGGAAGCAAACCTCTGAATCAATTTAGCACAAAGAACACGTTGACTCGATCACGATGCTCCCGCTACAACACGGGAAACACTAGGTTTTGACTACGACTGCCAACCACGTCACGCATATTACGACGATCACTGCAGTTCGTTTTGGATACATTTATTCGATGACTACACTGCGACCCACGGTATTAGTCCAATTTGATTTTTCTGTAAAACTATTATTTCCTGTTAATATAACTTGATATTTCTATTGTATGTCGTAGAGTAATCATGTACAATGTTCATAATCGTATTATTTGAGAAACTGTTTGCTTGATACCATTTAGAAATTTACCTTTATCTAATCTACCCTCTATTTCCTGAACCACGATATTAGTCTCAGGAAGCAAAATTAGCTAAATATGATGAATAAAACAAAAATTAACAATCGGTTTATTTATTAATTACTAAATAATACTTGGAACATATTGCAACAGCAAACAAGGCAAAATAAACAAGAAACAATAAGCTCATTTATTAATGTAACGTCCATTATGTTTTATGATCTTAAAATGCAGTCATTAACGGAATGAGTCAATTTCTTAATAGTAGTACCATCGATGGATCTTGCAGCGACTTGTATGGCCTCCCACAATTCGGTTTTTGAAGAAAACTGCTTACCCTCTGTATAAATTTTGCGCTTGATGATAGACCACAGATTTTCAATTGGGTTCGAATCTGGAGAATTGGGTGGCCACACCATCAAATTCTGGTTTTTGAACCTCAAAGAAGCCAGGTATTATTTTGTAGCTCTGGCTGAATGCGAGGGTGCATTGTCTTGCATGAAAACCAGCTTTTTGCGAAGATCCAAAGTCTGGTCGTCAAGCCAAGGAACAAGACATTCATCGAGTAGGGCGCAATAATTAGCACAAGTGATTTTAACTCCTTCACGGACCATTGTTGGACATACAAGTTTATCATTCATAATCCCAGCCCACAACATGATACCACCACCGCCTTGAAGGCGGCAAAAACGTTGGTGGAGCTTGCCCTCAAATCCGACCCATTCTTTAGACCATCCGTCTGGGCTAACGAGATTCGCTCTGGTCTCATCTGTGAATAAACACACTTCATATCTTAGCCTAGCCCACTCAGCTCTCAGAAGCATGTGCCTTTGCGTCAATGGAGGCTTTTTATTCGGGAGATTTCAGATTTGCAATAGTCCCAAGATTCGGTTTCACGTAGTTTTTGGCACTTCATTCAGACCAGAGCTTTCAAACATTGTTTTGCTTGTGCTTCTCGGCTTTTTGAAGACTTGACGTTTAATTTTTCTGATATCCCACGTGTTCACAGTTTTTATTTTATCTTTATCAGACCGTGTCTTCCGATTGGAAGGATCCCTCAAAATAACGTTGCATTATTTTCCAACATGGTGGCCTAAAATCCTGGCAATAGACGCACATGAGGTCTTCTTGGCCGTTTCTTTGATAATGGTTTGCTTCTCTTCGTCTGTTAGATCCTTAGCACGTCCCATTTTGCATATTGTTTAAATGGACTACTAGCGTGGCTCACAGTATATCTGTTAACCAAAGGAATGTTCTGCAACCAACCTCTTCAGAATGTAAACAAATATTGTCAGATGAACAAAGCACGCAGCGTTGCCAATGAAAACATAATTCTCGTCAGAATGATTTTCAATGAAATATCAATAAAAAAATTGTTGGACTAATACCGTGGGTCGCAGTGTACACTGCACAGCAGCAATTGTTTATGTAGCACGTCATCATACCGTAGGCAACATAACTAAGACACTGGAACACAATGTCGGCATTTGCTTCAACTTGGTACTTAACGCATTGAAGCGCTGCCGAATTGAGAATCGTACACACTTTGAGCGTTGAGACTAGAAAACATAGTTCTCAAATTGACAAATGAAGCATTTAACAACTAAGCACTGCCCAAGGTCACAAGGTGTTCACTCGAGGAAGAATGTGGAAGGTGTTGGCAGAAATCGACGATGATCCACTATATTTATAACACTGCACGGCAACAAGTTGGCCAAGCACATATGTAAAAGTTCTGTGATAGTACACGTTTGCTGTGTGCTCGCGCCTAACGCTAAGTAATGTCAATACTGCTTGTTATATATACAATGTCAGCTAACAGCTGCGTAAGAGGTCCAAAGAATTGAATCCCATAATGTAGTGCCAGGCTGAAAGAGGTTTAACAGGGCGGATCTCCCACCCCCCCCCCCCTGATGGGGAGAGGAGGCTCAACGCCAAGACTAAATTCAATTTCTACATCCTTCAGAGCATATTTTTCTGACCGTTACCGCCCTATC